>JAEPRB010000048.1:0-207056 GCA_016758965.1 Circinella minor
AAATACTTGGTGTGTGATGTAAGTGATTCTAATGCATAAAGGTTTTGATCGACAATGTAATCCATTGGCTCAGGCCTGCCATTCTCATCAACAGCATTTCCCTGCCCATCTTCATAAAAAAATTGTACCATGATGTATAGTTTTGATTGTAAAGTTGTGAGAAAAAATAAAAAAATAAAAATGCTGGTGTCCTATAATATTTATATTTTCTCGAGTGCCAAGCGTTTGAACTTTTCAATTACTCAGCGACAAGATTTTCAAAAAATGCGACTTTAATTTTAGAGCATGTGACATTAATTTTGTTGCCAAGCGACATTGATTTTTATTGGCTTGCGACATTGATTTCTACTAGCTGCGACATTACTTTTCGGAAACCCTGTATTTAAAAACACAGGTAATAAACCATTGAGTACAATTATGAATAATTGTTGTCAGTCAGCATAAATACTGTAGATAAGACCACTATCACTACGATGAACTATTTTTTATTAATGCTCTTTTTCATATCAGTTACTTTACTTAATTCGCAAATAATTCAAGCACATATGTATAAAGACCAAGATCGCTCTAAAATTCATTTAGTTCTTTCTTTGATTACTAAAAATAATCCAAGGAGGGTTTTCCATAACTATAAAATAGATTATAATCTATTATAAATATAAGTTTTTTAAAGTCTTTACTTGGTTTCTTTAACATATCTGATGATATGCATAGAGCACATGCATAAAACGTTGTTAAATGTAAACCCGTGTGATTTTTTTTTTTGTTCAAAGACCGTTTATAAATGCCGTCATATATATTGATGATATATGAAAATACAATCTATGCGATATAAAAGAGTAGTGTTCTAACTTGGGGGTCCAGCAGCCATCCGAAATCAGCTGTTTTAATGCTGGGGTTTGAACTGGATTTTCTATAAAACTCGATTTTTTTTATAATGGAAGGAAGGACCAGTTTTTTTTTTTTGGTATGTGCTGTCGAATCAAATCCGATCATCAGTCACCAGGTTCCTTTTCTTTATGCACATAAAACTTTCAATATCATTGAAGAAAAAAATAAAATGATATATATATATATATATATATATTATATTAGACCAGCCTTTATTTATTTGACAGATTTTTTTTAAAGTAAAAATATATTAAAAGTATGAGAGAAAAATTAATGGGGGGGGTGGGTTTTGCCAAGTGGTATATTATCATTTATATTAGTATTATTAGATTGATTACTGTCGGTAAAATATTTACATTTGTTTTACAATACATAACGGAATTCAGGATGACGGTCCCCAATCAAATGTGGATCATATTTTGAAATTTCTTGTTCTTTTTCTTCTGGCGTCATGGCATCACGCTTCTTGTTTTGACGTTGGAGAAGTAACCGCAAAATAATAACGGCAATAATTTGTACAACGATACAAATTAATCCAATAGTATTTCCCCAGAAATAGTTGGGTCCATCAAAATAAATTTGAGAACCAAAGGCTGATCCAATGGAATCAACACTGGCAATAACACCTACAGCAATAGCGCGTCTTGTTAAACCAGAAAAGTTGTTACTGTACCATGCAATCTTAATTGGAAAAACCATATACTATAACGATATTATAGGATAAGTCATGAGTATATTATACTTTCATTGCATTTACGGCGACATGTATGCAGATATAAAATAAAATCAATGTTATATACTTACGTTGCCACCAAGAGCAATGCATACAGCGAAGTAACGAGCACCTACTGAATCAAGTGGTGCAAACATCATCAGTAAGTAACCTAGTGCACAAAGAAGATTTCCAGCAACTAAATGGATTGAGCGGTCAAGAAATCGATCTACAATTAAAAAAAGAAGAAAAAATGTTATATTAGTTAATTATTTCTTTTTCGATCACTGTAAAGTGTTATATAAAAATAAAAATAAAAAAGCTTTTATTTTACCTGATGACCATGCACCGATAAAGATAAGGATACATGACAATGCATAGGGAGGAGTGGTCAAAGCAAGTGAAACATCTGTTCCCCAGTCACCCATACCGTTAATGAGAGATGGTAAAGAAAGAGAAACACCAGCACCAGTAACACTAGTACAAATATGAATAATTGCATACATGTAAATCTTCCAGTCGGTAAAGATGGATCGTACTTGAGCCCATGACCATGAAGTATCTCCAGCAGCACCTTGATCTATTGATTGTAAAGCGACACAATGGCATCATCATATTAATCATCATAAATAAAATCAATATTGGTGACCCGTATTTAAATATCGTATTATTTACCAATTTCCATACGCTTTTCTTGTAACTGCTTTTGCTCATCAGTCAAAAATTTTGCTTTGGAATAATTATCAGGCAACAAAAAGTAAGTAATCGCAGCAAATACGATACAAGGTGACCCTTCAATAATAAACATCCTAGATTACATAGTTCATAAGATAAATAATGGTAAAACGTTAACTAGGCTTCATAAAAATAATGAAGATATAAAGTTTTGGCCTTTTCTATGAAAAAAAAAAGTAATATATAAAACTTACCATTGCCATGAGTTTAATTTTTCTGTAGAAATGAAAGTTATACCGTAAGCAATCAAACCACCTGTAGCACCTGAGAGACAACTCAAAATGAATAAATATCCAGAACGTCTTGCTAGTTCTTTACGGGTATACCAGATTGACAACACATATCTTTTGAGAGAGATTTAAAAAAAAAAAAAGAGTTGAGTTTAGTAATACTATACTGTTTTCTTGTTACACAGCCTGTACTTTATTTTATCGATGGGGAAAAATTGTTACTACTTACGCAGAACCGGGTAAAAAGCCTGCTTCAGCAACACCCATGGCAAAACGAGCCATAAAGAGACCAATAAAGGTTGTTGCAGCAGCAGTACTCATAGCAATAATACCCCAAAGTCTATATATTATTATTAATGTATATTCATATTGTATTATTATATATTTCTGTAAAAGCCAAAAAAAAAAAAAAAAAAAAAAGTAAAAGAAAATAAAACGTACAATGTTAAGATTGCAAGAAAGATGGATGGTCTCCATCGTCGAATGATGATATTACATGGAACGTTCAATAAAATATAACCGACTTGGAAAATCGACAAACACCAAAGATATTGACTATCTGTCAAGGAAATATCGCTCATTAACCCACCTAATTTTGCATTTGAAATCACCGTTCTTTAATAAAAAAAAAAAAAAAGTAATGGATTCAATAAGTTTTGAAATAAACGAGTAAATTAATATTATGTAATACACCATTATATGATAACTTACCGTTCATAACCGTGAAGCATTTTCATGATACCAAGTAAAGGAATTAACCATGTATCTAATTTGCTGTTTTAATATAGTTACAAAAGAAAAAATAACTGGTAAATAGGTTTTTCATGATGGATCATAAAAAATGTTTTTATGTCTATATATATAAAAATATAATTATATCTATATACCGAACAAGTTGTTTTTCAAGGATGCTAGAAATAGACCATGAACTGACATCACTGAGGGCAGATTCAGTATCCAAGTTTTTGATATCATTGTTCTGGTATTGTTGCGTCTTTTCATCAAGTATTTCTCTTGTAGTTGAACTGGGCACTGCAGTTTTCTCCATCGTTTATTTTTTTTTCCTCCGGAGTAGCAAAATGCGTTGAAAGGAAAGTGAAATTATTATGTCCTTATATACTATTTGTTCATGGTTGATAATAGTAATAATTTTCTCTTTCCAAAAGGGAAAAAAAAAGAAGAGAGATGTCAACAATTGAGTTCCGAGAAACTTTGGTAACCTGCAAATGTTACTCTCTGTCAGAGCAATAAATGTTCCCATAGAATAAGAACCTGTCATACGTCAAAAATAAACACAAACTATGGTGTTACAGTTTGTTCTGCTCCGCACTGACGCTTCTTGATTTACATTTATTTTTCCTTGGTAAGCCAATCAAATTATAAGAGAAGAAAACAAGAAAAAAAATATAATATATTGATATATGCTTACAAGTAATTATATGGTACATATAATACTAAAATAGAGCTTTGGACTGTTGTTTCATTATCAAAGCAACAATTTATTGTAGAATATACATGAATAGAAAGTAATAAATAGATTTTCGAAACTAGATTTCTTTTCTTGAGGAATATGAAAAGGCATTCGAGTGATAAAAAACGAAATTTTGTTGTATGTCGCACACGTGGAGGATTTATACATCCGTAGCACAGCGTTTGATGTTACAAGTTGTCCGCTGCAAAAAAAAAAAAAAAAAAAAAAAAAAAAAAATTAAGTTACCATAAAACGTGGGACAACGATGACGGATTTTAAACCAATAAGCAGATGAGATGCTTTTTTTTTCTTTCCCATGTAAATGTTATATTCTATCACTATTAACAGTTTATTTTATCGCTGAGATACTTTATCCTGGAATATAAGCTACCATTATAAGTAAAAAAAAAAAAAACGAAAAATTCTTTAGAACGCTGAAATTTTTTTTCTTGAGTATTATCCGGTGATACAAAAGTTACATATATTTCAGGGCCTTTGAGATTTGCTTCTGACACAATTAAATTCGTAAAGGCCGTGAACAACAAATTCTCTTTAATAGTAATAATAAAGCAAAAAAAAAACACAAGTTCGCATAGTAAGGGATAGTAAACATATATTATAATTACTGAGGACTAATATGTTTTCTCTACACAAGTCAAATTACCATAGATACTAACGGCACTAAAAATAAGAAGAGAAGAAATAAAGAAATTACGTATGATAAGATCATATCATATCACACTATAGCAAGCAGTCTACATTACTAACACACTCGAGAAAGTAAACATGAAAATTACTTTTCTTTTTAATCTATTTATACGTATGACTTGTTTTGTAAATGAATGCTACGTTGTTGTGTTGTTTTTTCGTCTAACAGTTTGAAGTACAGTAATCTATATTTCAATTTACAAAATACTCAATCACCAAAAAAAAATGTTTTTAGCAGCAACAGTTGTTCACTTCTTATATAGGAGGTACTAACTAAATATAATTAGGAGACATGATATTAAAACCTGACAATATGTACCTTTATGTAATCAATGTATTTCACAAAAATCAGATTTGCATGATTTATATTATATAGAATGTTTATATCTTATAGTATATCTATCAACTTAAGATGACTCTAACAAAAGCGGGTTGTTTCAACACGGATCCCTTGACGGGAATTCAGTTGTACAAAGAAGTCACTGTTACTCAAGAAGTAAGAGGGGAAAATTGATTCGATTCAGAACTTGTTTCCACATGGAATTTAAGAGTTCTCATTTATAAAAAAAAAAAGTGATAATCTCGGAAGGTTTCCGTATATTTAGGACGTGCTACACAAACTATAAATACCATATATAGATAACAGTAAAAGAAAAAAAATATTATCATATGCAAGTTGTCTTTGATTTGCTAGTCTCAATATTATCAGTTATAACTAGTAAGAGCTTGTCATATACAGTAAATATCTTATATAAGCTGCTACAAGAAGAAAAAATAATTCAGATTTTACAAAGTACGACAGTTAGTAGTAAATAGTAAGCTCTGTGTACTCTACTTTCTTCACTCGTAACACTTTTTTCTGTACCTGGTGTAGTAATCAAGTATCTTGTTTATACAATTTTCAATAATTAATATCAGTCAGTATTCCTCGCATAATAAGACTCAATTGCATTTTTGCCAAGTGCTATGTTATTTGTCAAAGCAGGTATAAGTTTTAATATACATATATGCACGTTTAGAACTTGTCTAGAAAAAAATAGACAGCAGTGCTTGACAAGGAACTAAAATAGCTATATAATATACAGTAATAGTTTTATTTACAAAAAGAATAGCATATACTGTATCAATGTGGCTTTAGTGGATTTAAAACTATAAGGCATGATAAAATCAAGAGTTGAGTGTGAAACGTTACAAATACGTAAAACTTTTATTAAGTACGTACCACTCTTTTTTTTGGAAAAACTGTTCATTTACGTATATATTATCATAGTAGTAACTGCTCTTACCGAGCTGTGCAATAGATAGGAAAGAGACTTTTTGTGCCTTTCATTTAAACTACACTCCTTTTAACAAGATGTGATAGTAGCGATGAACTTATTTAATATTGTATTCATTTCCTCTACGCGCAGTAGAATAAGATACGGTACAATTTTTGGTTAATCGCTATTCAGAACAGCCCCATTTTTTTCGCAAATATTCTTTTAATTTTTACTTGTTGACTCACCTTCATTTTTTATACATATGATTTTTAGCGAAATTGACGACAGACGTATATAGTTCTTCATGTTTGGATTAAATACAGCGGCGCAATAATAAGTGTATTTATATTAGCTGGAGAAGCAATTTTTACTGTTTTGTCAGATACTTATTTATTTGCATACTTTTGTCTTGAACTTTTTTCAGTACTATTGCTCACGTTGTTATTTAACATTGCGATACGTAAAAGCAATTTTGTATACTACAAATCGGTGATTTAGGAATGATTCAATAAAGATTTCTGAACACTGTTGAAATCACAAAGCGTTATCATTCGGCGACAACTAAGGCTCAATTCTTTTTGACAGTTTTCAATGGACTCTGCAATACAAAACTGAAATAATGCTGTTGTTTGTATTTTACTCCTATTATAATACTAGTAATAAATCTAATATATTACTGCTGAAAGAAGGATTATTTTCAAAACGTATTGGTATAGGCAATGGATTCTCATGTCACTTTTTAACTATAATAAAAACGAAGTCATGTTTTTCTAAAAATTTATATATACTGCTTGATTTGGCAGGCATTTTCCTATTTTTGTTTCTGATGTAGGATATCATAATGGACCTAGAATCACCGACAAAAATGCGATTTGATATTGTGTGCAAAATGTCTACTGCCATCTGTATTCGAATAGGTTTATCCATCCTACGTAATATTTACATGACATACGAAAAAATGAGATTCATTTTTATTATTGCGTATAAGATTAATATTATTCTAATGGTACGAGCATAAATAATAACATACTGAGTTGTCAAGTAACAAATTTAACTACCCATAAACTCTAATTATATTGTTTTCTCTTTTAACGATTTCCAACAATTACAATACCCTTCTTGAATAATACTGGTGATGAATGTGCTTTGTAATTCATCTGTATAAACCGCTCTTGTTATATAGGCTGAGCACTGTTGCTATTTTTATAATTATGAGGGGAGAGTTACAATCTTTTAAAGACAGCACCATATGTCTATAATGTAACACCAACCCACCAAATATTTTTTTTTTCTGTACGTATATTTAACTTTGCAGCCTAGTTTTTACAACGAAGTGGTGCAGCGGTGGCTGTAAAATTAAAACAATCGACATCAGGCTATAAAGTTATAGCCCGAAAAAAAGTTCAAAGTTACTGTTTTTTTTAAACACCACAGCTGCACTTGTTCTAACAAAGTACATATTATCATAGAAAATATATATGCCATCTGATCAGGTGAGAGAAAACATAGATTTTGGTGCCATGGGAGTATATACATAGAGTAGAAGGGTTTCAGTAGTACCTCAGAAAAAGAGCAAAGTTGTTATAAAATATAGACAGATAATGGTTACCTGAAAATACTTTGTTTATTGTATTATTCACACGCTTTTTTTTTTATCATTTTCAATATAGAATGCTTATCATGTTACAGATAGCATCCCAGTGATAGGCATATTTTTAAGAATAGTTACTAAGCAACGCATATAATGTCAATGGTGACGTATTCTCTTATAAAATTTTTTTTTTCATTATACGTATGCAGGATGATGTGTCGTCATATTTATTCGCAGTAAAGGAGTGCATGAATTTAGTGGAAGTTAAAAATGCATATATTTGTCCGATATACTTAGTTGATACTTTTCTTTCACAATATTTTAGATTTTTTTTGTTCTTCAAAGAAGACTGGGCCGAGAAAATGAACATCCTAAAAAATCTTACATGAACTTGTGTCTGAATGTTGATTGCATATACAACCAAATTTGAAAAATATCAGTGTTTTTTGGCTACTACATCTCTCAATCAGTTTTAGGTAAATATGGTACACTCTTTATAATCTGCAATTTTACTCAAAATTTTTAAATTCCTATTACTTTTCCATATCGTTATGAAGCATAAAAAACATTCACTATTAATGTCTTCGGGGTCTTTTAGAACCAAAGTAGTGTATTACTTTTTCTTTTCTATCTTTAAAAAAAGGAAGTTGCCACTTTTGCTGAGAGAGTATGAATTTGAAACATCTGGAGCATTATATAGTTGACGGGAACTACATTTAGCCGTTCAGGAAAAGATATACTAGTATTTCAAAGCCTCAACTACCAATACTGATGCTGTATATTCAGTTGTGCTTTTCTTCATTTTTATTTCCATTAAAATGATCCAGTTCTCTTCAATTACCACTGCACACTCGACCTTTAAGATTCCGTTAAAAGTACAACGAATTTCTATGTGCAACTTTACTACGCCAGGTTCTGATACCGCAAGGCTTATTTCCATGGCCAGCATTAATGTATGGGATGAAGCATCAATGATAAGTCGTGATCTTATTGAAACAGCGAATAGAACTGCCCAAGATATCATGCACATTCTTAATTTTGCTCTTCAGCACGTTCCTTCCGGTGGAAAAACTGCTGTGTTCAATGGCGACTTTCTCCAGGTATATATATATATATATATATATAATAAAATATAAAATATAAAATATTACACACTTGAAATTGGAGTTTGTATTTCCAACTAATCATTATCCTTATGATATTCTTTTGAAAATTTCAAGATTCAAGTACAACCTGCCAAATAATTCTCTGGAAAAAGTGACACGTGCAGTCAGCAAGAACTTTCTTTTTGGTCAACAACTGTGTCAATAATATATTTGGCACCATCAGTTCCTACATCACCACACTTGTGTCAGTTGCTAGATACGTCCTTCAGAATGGAAAAAGTTTGCAGTTAGTTGAATGACGTTCAAATGCTGCCTTTCTCACACTTTTTCTTCTTTTTTTTTAGGAAGCGAGGTGAAGCTTACTTTTTATTACTTGATGATCTTCAGAAAAAACGGGCAAAGATAGATCAACTGGAAGAGGAACTAAACAAATGTATGAACAAAAGATCCATACAAAGAAAATTCTTGGTCTCTATTCAACTCACCATAAAATCTTCCCTTTTACTTTAAATTTACCCCAACACACTTTTTTTAAAATAAATTTGTGTATACAGTACATATAAATGATTTTCAAAGAAGTCATTCTATGTATTTTTAACATCTGAAAAAACTAAATATGTAGTACAACTACGGGCATATGTGTGTGCCAAAGAAGGGGGAAAGAATGTAACACAGAAGTTTATAGTATTGTTGGGTGAAAAAAAACACCCACAAGCCCATTTTAATTAGTTAAGAGCAACAATTGTCGTAATTTTCTCTCTCTCCTTTCTTTTCTTTTAATCAACTTAAGCCCCTTTTTATTTTATCAGTGCATCATTTCAATAACACGTATAGGCACAGCCCATGAATGTAGAACAGACGGAATTCTTGCGGATATGCGATGACAGTGGTGTATGTCATTGCGATTGGCGTCTTACAATACATGGATGTGAGGAGGAATCAGCATTGAAAGTTGTATATATTGTAAATGCTATCGCCTCTGGTCTACTTGCTGCAATCGGTACTAAAATTAATAATACTTGAAAACAGAACAAGATTTTTATTTTATAATTAATTGTTATCTAAATTATTATACTATTTATTTCTGTTGCAGCTGCCTTTATTGTGTTTCAACGTGTATATTATCATAATCAAACACTTTTTGATTGTAGAACAGGAATTCCACGACCAAAACCTATAGAAAGTATATATTAGCACTTTATTTTATTTTTTAAAAAAAGTTATCATATATGTACACTTGATTCATTTTTTATTTATTTTTATTATTGTTTAGGTATGGCCCTTATGGGTATAGCCTTTCATATCTGTAAGTTATCAATAAGAATGACTAGTGTGGCTCATCAGTATTTGGAATACTAATTAATTTACATTTCTGTAGTACGGATAATTCACGCGACAATTCTTCTTCTAGATGCGGCACCAAATAGCGGATTTCGCTCATGTAAGTATTGTAAACGAATTGCTAGAAACAGCTAAATCAGGATATATGTCTGCATATGTCTAATAATTATTTTTTCTGCTTGAATTGTGTAATATATAGTCTTTTTCGAATTCCCATGGCAATTTGCCTTTGGTGCATTATCCTGCTATCTTTTTGGTATTGCACATACACTTTCAAATGTAAGTCGTATTTTTTGTGTGACGCCTGATCATATATGAATACAATTGTAAACAAAAATTGTGGAAGATGGCATAAGATTTTCTCACCCCCAAAATTTTTTGCATATGTACTGTGCGTAACAATATCAACAATCAACAAATCAGAGCAGTAGAGTAATATACGATAGCTGGATTCGTTCACCTTATATCATTGACGGTGCTTGTTTTTCTGCCATTACGCTACCATTCATTTCCAACAATATATGTTCGATTGCCGCTGGTGTGTATGCTGCTCAAGAAAATCTTACACTTGCAAGGACTTTTACCGGCGCTTTATATTATTTTTGGACTTTCTACACAAGTTTTCTTGGTGCTTTTATTCTTTTTGCTGGCTTTCGTTTAATTGGATTGCTTCGTCATCATTTTATTGACAAGCCTGGTGCTACCGCTGATGATGTAGAAAAATTTTCCTTGGGTGCGCTCAGAGTCAAAATCATTATCTTGACAGCATCCATTTGTCTTTTGCTTTTTTCACTTGTGGTTGTTCTTTATGGGGCTTTTCGAACTTCAATCATCCTGTATACTCCATATAATCTCGCGTTTGCAGTTATATGGACCTTTAATGGTATCATCGCAACAGGATTGATTGTTTTTGCTGTAATTTTAAAGTAAGTAACCATAACATTCATTAATAACGACGATATTATTAGGAAAACGGATACTCACTAAAAAAATAATTTTTACTTACGTATCTTAGCCCTCGTGTAGCAACATTAGCAGGATTAGTACTGTCAAGTGCTGGTGGTGAAATTACTAATATATCAGCTTCTCGCATGGTAATAAACAAAAAAAGAGAAAATGAATTACGGAGGAGCCTTTATAATCACAACTTGTGAACTAACAACCTGTATTACTGTACCGTTATCATTAGTCAAAATGGGTTAATAGTAGAATGAGCATAACAACTAACAGTGCAAATACAGCCGTCGCCACCGATCTTATAAACTCACCCAGTCGATTAGCACCACTAGACAAGAAATCAGATTTAGAGGGTGGGTTACGAAACGGCTCTTTATCATCACCACTAGCTAGCCAACAACACGCACAAAGTATTGAACTTAGTGAACATAGCCAAACACAAAGTCGTGTTGAACAAGAGCAATTTCAATACAATGCAATGACGGGCACCATTCGAGCACCACCGCGTAATATTGTCCCGCATAATACAGAAGAGGGTTATAGACGACAGAAGGTTTAAAAATTGCTTTGTTTTTCTACACACTAAGATTACTATTTACTGTATAATTATGATGTTAATAATTAATTAATACCCAAACAGCTAAGAACAACAAGAAAACCAGCTTTATAACTACTTTTTTTATTATTACTTTTATACTGTCCGCTACGAAGGATTGATCCGAATCTATAATTCTTTTTTTATATTTCTACCATGTATACAAGAAGTGTTATTTCATTTTTAATTTTTTTCCTTTATTATAGTCTACTATTACTTACTTTACCAGCTATCATTTTTCTTATTATACATTCATAATGATTTATTATTTTCTTCTATCTTATTATGATGGAATCGCTTTATTATTATTATTATTATCATGTTTTCTTCGTTGTAGTATTCTCTTTTAAATTTCTGTTGTTTATTCATTTATTTTTTTTGTATATAAAATAATTTCATTTTTGCAATCAGGCTTTTTAACCACACAAAAAGTCTATTTTTAATCTGAAAAAGAAAATATATGTTGAATGTTCATGATTTTTTTTGCTCTTTCGTGTTAACAGTCTAACCGAGGCCGGAAATTACCAAATGTTGCCAAGGTGATACAATATTTTATTGTTTTCAAACTATTTATGATGCAGCCAAAGTTATTTCCTCCCATAAAGTTATAAATCAGGTTAGACTTTTGTCTCTGACCCTGATTTATCTTCTTCATCCGATAATATGGTATATGTAAGAAGAACATTATTACCGCGCACACCTTTTTTTAAAACACTTTGTCTTTTATGACTATATAATACCAGTATATATTATAGGTTGCAAATGGTGCCAGAAATTTTTGCATGCACTTCCCATTGAAACTATCGGTTACACAAAAGGTGGTACTTGTTGAGACCAGGATATAATAATAAATAACGACTTCTTTTATATATATGTTATCTTGTACTTTTTTGTAGTGACAATTAACTGAAAATATAAATGGAAACATTCGGAGCAATTTTTGTAAAGTCAAAAATTACTCTAGTCATATTTCAGTGTCACCGATATAGCATATTAAATCTTTTATAAATTACACACATATATGTGGAATAATGCTACAATAGTGTAAAAATGAGCTAGTCATTGACTGTAGAGTACTACATATTTGAGATTGGCAAAGTTAAGGTACGTATGATGGTAATATTTCTTTTTTGTTCTCTTAATTTGTACTCGTATAATAAAGCTTTAGTTTTCTCTAGCTACTAAATTATTAATGAGTTATTAGTAGAACAAATAAATTTATTCTAAAAAAAATATTTGCATCCACAGCGATTACTTATTATTACTTTTGTCAACGAATAAAGAATGTATTTTGTAAAGAAAGTGAAAAAAAGTATTTTCTAGTTGAGCAATCAACTTTCAAAGCGTCTTAAAAAATGTAAACACATAAAAACGAGCATTTGATAGCATTATATAAGGTAGAGATGGTGTTACATGAACGTAATTGCTACAGAAATACCATCAACGAGTATGCCCTATTGCGGAATATATATATGTAAAATCCTGGTACCAGCAAAAAACCTTCAAATTCTCATCATTGGTACATTATTAAGTAGAGCATATTATAATACTGACTTTATATTTATTTCTTCATGGCGTAAAGGTTAATTTCAAAGTATGACTATTAATACACTGTAATTGTAATATATATGGGACAACCTGTTCATTTGAAAGGATAAAGAGAAGATCAAGACAACATTGAAAATGTAGTATTATTTATCGCCGTATGACTATTACGGCTATCCGCATACAACTATTTAGCGGAAATAAATTTAAGCCAGCGGGCTTTTTTCTGTAAGCAACTAAAAAACACATTTGATTTATTTATAGTAATTGGTAATTTCAGGATAGAAAATGATTATCAAAAAACAACAGTGAATATATTTAAGCCTAACAATGATCATCCAATACATGATCGATATGATTCGATATAAAAATATGTTGGCTGGATTAGATCTGGTGTTAATCTTGTTATATATTTATATAATAGCAGATGACGTCAGAAATCGGATACAGAGAGTCAGAAAGAAGTTGTCAATTCTGGATATATAACCGTGGGATAATGTATAACTCTTTTTCTAATTTCGAAAATGAGACGATGGCTATTATGTTTTTGCTCTACAGTTGATAATGCTATAATTATCTCTTTGAAAACTTTAACTTTAATGTTTATAGGAGAAAAATAATGCTATTACCAGCGAGTTGTGAAGATTCACTTATTAATAAGTATGAAAATGAGATTGTTTAGGCGGAACATAACAAGAATATCAAGAGACGATTATTATTAATGTTCTATCATACGATATTACAACTTGTGAGAGCTTACATAATACTGGACTACTATATGTTGCATGACAATGGAAAAAAAGGGGTTACGTAGTAAAAATTCAAAGCTACTGCATTATTATATTTGATCAACTGATTACATGCTGTAGGGACTTGTTGCCCTAAATTGTTTATAGATGTTCGTTGCTGGTAAAATATTTTTATTCTATGTAGCAGCTGTCTCATCAGATAATATATGAATATGATGCTTATCAACATATATTGGTCTTATTACTTATGCGAACGATTTGTTCATTTTTTTTTAAGTATTTGGCCGCTCTTATGATGAAAGGATGACATAATATAATATCTAGACTTGAATTTTTTTATGCAAATAATTTATTTTTGGATCAACTACCGCCCACGTCGATCAATAAACTAAATAATGCATGCTGGGATGGGATGGTCAAAGCAAAAAAGGAGTTTTATCGGGATGGCCCGTGTGCTTCACATCACCCTAATTATTATGTGAGCGGAAATAAAAAGGGTCACGTCTAATACGATATTGGTAATGTATAGCCTTTTTAACACATTTGCATGAGAATTTTTAAGAGCAGAAACAAAAAAAGAACATACCTTTCTTTTTCATTGGCAATAAACAACAAAATAAGACGTATGTCCAAACACAAGGAGGGTCACCGGCTTAAGTGAGGTGTGTGACAACATATGTCATTAATGTATACTGTTTCTCTTTTCGTTTTTTCTATACTACAAAGTTTTTTTAGGGAAAAAAAAGAAAAAAAAACTTACCCAACATCAACTCGGCCAATTTTTTCGTCGGGTTATCGGCAATAGAGGATACAGTTACATTCCTTTTAAAAAGAGCGTAGTCTAGTTTTTCTTTATAATAACGTTTTATATAATATAGAACGAAAGTTTTGAACTATCATATCCAGATTTTTTTTTTGGCTCACCGCCAAACTCTAGTTTTATTTGGTGATTATAAATATGGTTTTAGACGATAAACTACGATATTTTAGTAGTAAAAAAGTTTTACATGGACGTTCTATAATAAGCTGCTTATGGAATTTTATGGCATTTAATCAATACATTTAGCTATAAATATCTATTATGCGGGAAGGGACATCAGCTTCAAGAAAAAGCGGGTTTTGAGGACCAAAAAAAAATTGGTCATGTGTTCTTTAAAATTTCCCGAAAAAAAAACTACAAACCACCAAATCCAAATTAGGCTCTTCCCCCAAATTGCATTTAATGCGCGCACTTGATATTTCCCATAATCGATCATGACGTCGTATTCATATAAGAAAATGTTAAATTATATCATTTTCCGTTGACAATATAAAAATTATGTGTATGATAGCAACATGATGTTCATTAGTAATGTACTTACCAACCATTTAAAAAAAGTGAATTTGTCGTTCCCTTTTGTATTTGAACATGAAAAAATAAATATATAGACTATAACAATAAAAAAATAATAATTGTTGGAGCACTCAATGTTCGTACAATGTTGATTTTCTATTTTTCTGCACAACCACAAAAAACGAAATATAAACAGTGAGCGACTCCAAATCAAGAAAGATGACGTCAAGCTGTGTGCAGTTACCCCGGTTGAATATGTAATTCGAAAAGACACCTTTTTTCTTTTCAAATATTATTGTCAATGTTTTAAAATGATAATCAGAAAAGAGTTTTGAGGGTGTAATAGAAGAAGCCATAGACACGTCTTTACAATGTAAAGTGGTGGAGTAAAGCGATAATGCAAAAACCGAGAAGAAATATATATGATGATTCTAAAAAAAGAACAGAAAAAGGGGTCAATGTTTAAAACATTGAATTCACCCAATGAATTCGTGGGTCACCGGGGCCATGAAAATGTATTTCGGGGTTATAGAGTGCGTCATTCGGAGAGGGAAAAAGATAGATAACAAGAACACAAGAAGTATGTGCGTGCGTGAGGCCTTTATAACCAGTGCATTGATCAATCATATCAGGTTATCAGAGTTATCAAATATAGGAGTGCTGATCACAAGATCACTTTTAAAGGTTTAGTCAGATCAATCGATAAAAAAGCACATATTACCACATTAATAATATCATGATGTTAATTTTTTCACAGCTAAAAAAGCGTTATATTAATAATATTGTACGAAAATATGGGGCAAGCGAAGTATTTTTTTGGGGGACAGTAGGTGGGAACAGAGAAAAGGACAAGAAAAATATGGTTATGGCTATGCGTTTAATAAGAGTGATAGAAAAGATAGAGATAACGATAGTTTTATATGCAGAGAAGAGGGGAAAAAGAATCAAAGGGTATTAATGGATATTTTTTGTTGGTAATGCATACAAGTTAATTTGATGTATTTGTTTATTTGGAAAGATCTTGAGCGAGCTGTTGACCACGTCGTTCAGCAGCAAATACAGCATCCTCCATAACTTTTCGAATGTTGTTGTTTTCTAATGAATTGACAGCAGCTTCAGTTGTACCCTTTGGTGATGTAACCTTACGGCGAAGGGTAGCCAAGTCATCCTCTGATTCTTGTGCCATGCGTGCTGCGCCAACGCAAGTTTGTAATGTCAGAGCCTTTGCATCTTCCGGTGTCAGACCAGCTGCGATACCGGCATTTTCTATGGTAATTTATAACATATGCATGTTAGAAAAAACAGCAAATAATTGGAATAAAATCTAGGCCCAAAACCATTTATCCATTCGCATCCCAATTGTTTATCTATCATCACTGATAATCACATTCTTCCCTCCCAAACTGGAATAAATTATATATTACTGCTTGAACTATACTTACGCATGGCTTCCATAATCAAAAAGAAATATGCGGGACCACTACCGCTAATACCAGTGACAGTGTCAATTTGAGGTTCTTTTTGAACCCACGATACTTGCTTGGCAATTGAATTCATAATGGATTCAGTGATAGTGCGTTGATCAGTGTTGACACGAGAAGTAGCGTATAAGCCAACTGCACCTTCCGAAATTAATGCGGGAGTATTAGGCATGCAGCGGACGATCGGTACTGAGTCCGAGGAGAGCCATTCTGACATGGCGTCTGTGGTAATGCCGGCAGCGATCGAAATGAGCAAAATGGAAGGGTTTTTTAAGATCGAGGGAGCAAGAGTTGTGAGAACAGATTTTAATACTTGAGGTTTGACGGCAAGGACAACGACGTCTGCGCCATCAACAGCAGCTTCATTATCGGTTGAACTGACCATTTCGGGGTAACGAGTTTCCATGTACTTGCGACGTTCGTCGAATGGCTCGGAGAAACGCAAACGGGAACCTGGATGGCCACTTGTTTGTAAACCTGCAAGAATGGCTTCAGCCATGTTGCCACCACCAATGAAAGAAATAACAGGACGTTGATTTGAAGCAGAAACCATTGGAGATAAATGAGAAGAAATAGTATGAAGTCTTTGATTAACAACAGAAGAAGTAAAAGTTGCAGCAGATCGGAAAGACATGATTGTTATTTGAAATTCAAGTTATTTATATACAAAAAAAAAATAAGATAATTGGGATTGTCAAGGTACAGAAAATTTAAAGAGAGAGAAAAAAAGAAATTCACCACCAAACAAATGCACAGAGCAAAAAGAAGTTTTTTTTTGAAGTCCACCCCCCACTTTTGTCATAAGTTGTAATAGTGAGTGAACGTCCCCCAATGTGCTTTGTTTCTTTTTTTTTTTTTCTTTCAAACCCCCCACACGGTCACGATTCTGACTGATTCCCTAATTTAGATTAAACTTGTGTCCTTTTATCAAAAGCTTTTCACGCTGCTGCCATATGAACACCCAATTGGACCCTTTCCTGTCGTCATTCATTCTCGTCGTTTACTGGCCCGTGATAACGATCATTCTCTCCCAACGCTTTGGATCTAATCTCTCAACGATCAGTTAATATGCATATATATAAACATCTGGACCCCCTTTGCTCTTGTCTATTGCAAGTGACACACATCTCACACACAACCACCTTCACACACTTACACATACATACGCTTTTTGGTTCTCTTTGAACATCTTTCTTTTTTACTCACTCGAACTCCCCCAGCCTTCCCTCTTTTCCGAATGTAAAATGACGTAGTTTACCTTACAAGGGCAGCTTCAACTGCTTCTTCACTAAACCGTGGACCCACATAATCCACAAAACGTACCAAATTGGCCACTAGCATCCCAGCTTTGTATGCTAATATTGTAGGCGATCCAACCAAATCAAACTCCAAATCTGCAGCAGACACTCTAATAAATTTGGCCAGTGCGTATTTTTGTGCCAGGTCCACTAGAAATTCATCTAATTTTCTGCAAGTTGAAATAGACTAAAAAGATGTATCAACCCAATCATAACAACAAATAATGGAAATTAGTATCATCTGTATTATCAGTATTATAATACTTTAGTTTTTTTTCTTATCTATCTATATTTTTAGTATACATAAATCCCCCTTCTTTTTCTTTCTTGTTCTTTTCTTCTATTTTCTAGCTTTTTGGGTACCCCATGTTTTTCTATTATCTCATTATAATTTAATTGCCCCATTACCTCATCATACAGGTGAACTACTACTGGAACAGTACGCCACTCTTTATCTATCACTGTTGCATAATCGTCTGCTGTAATATCCTCAACTTTTCCGAATACACGATGCATCGTGCGTGACTGATGATTATTCATTTGTTTTAATTCTTCCAATCGTTTTTCTCTGTAAAGTCGAATTGCTTCTTCATCATCTTCGTCAAATAAATCATTATCACTATTATCCTTTTCATCAGATGGATATTCCAATACGAGTTGTCGTTCAGCTTCATCCTGCAAATATGTCGTCGTCGTTGGAGCTTTAGCCATCATTCTTTCATTATATGCTCTACGTGAGTCTGCTTGAGCTTCACGCTGTTCTCGTTGGTAGTGTGCGTGATCTGCTATAACACCTTTAGGACCAGTCTGAGGCCCCATCTTGCGCCCTGGGAATGCTTCCTAATTATTATTTTTAGTAACGTGGTGGAAAGGGAATGTTAGTCATTTAGTATATGTAATAATTTCAAAAATAAATAGAATCATGTCATATTTTGGCTTATAAACTTTACAGGAGTGGATGTTTCAACAGAATTGTACTCAGAGCCACTGTCATCTGCATCTTCTTTCTGAATCTGAGCAAGTAGTGGATCGTTCATTGTACAATAGAAATAAGTTGTAAAAAATACGCTGCGTCAGTTACAACAACTCCGCCTTTTTTCGCTTGTGTTTTTTTTGATGATCACCCAAAAGGAGTTTCTGGTGTCCCTGAAAAAAAATATTTCTAAATTTTAAAAACGTGTGATAATTGTCATTTTAAAAATCTGAAAACATAAAAGTAAATAGATTTAAAAATAAAAAGAGAAAATAAGATTTCATCATTATAGTAATAACGGATACGAGAAAGTAATAGAAATCATCTCCATAGTAACGGTTACTACGGCTTTTTTTTTTGTGTTCTGTAATTTATTTGATTGTTGTGTTGCTTCTTTACTCACCTGCAAACAATAAATCGCTTTAACACCGAACATATTAAGGAGCGAAAATTTAGGCAGCTTTTTTTTTTTTTTTGAGATAACTTTTTTTCATACCACTTTTTTTTTTTCTATATCCAAGAAAAAACTCTTGCCTCTCCTTTAATTTATTTTTCCTTCTATTTCTTATTTGCTCATCTTTACAGTATAATATATAATCATCATGGGCGCCAATATGTCAAAAGCTCTTTCTAAGCTGTTCGGCAGCAAAGAAATGCGAATTCTTATGCTCGGTTTAGATGCAGCCGGAAAAACTAGTAGGTGTTTCGAGATGATGAACATTTTAAAAAGCCTCGAGGCGGGTTTTGGAGGAATCTAAAGAAAAACGAGAATAGAACAAGTTTTTATTTTTATTTTTTGCGGGGAAGAATCGCCAGTCGGTTTCAGATTCACTTACTGTCTTTTTCATAACTTATTTTTTTTAACAAACTAGCCATTCTTTATAAGCTAAAATTAAACCAATCTGTAACAACGATTCCAACTGTCGGTTTTAATGTCGAATCAGTTACTTATAAGAACGTAAAATTCAACGTTTGGGTATGTGTTATTTATTTATTTATTATCGTATCTTCTTGCCTTTAATGAAAAGAAGTATATACAGACATATACATATATATAAACTCGTACAGGCGCAACAAATGTTCTTTTTCTTTATATGTATATAAACGTGATAATATAATTAACCTGTTCAAAACATAAAAATCAATGTATGACAGGATGTGGGAGGTCAGGATAAAATTCGTAACTTATGGAGACACTATTATACTGGTACACAAGGCTTGATTTTCGTTGTGGATTCGCAGGATCGTGATCGTATCGATGAAGCACGCCAAGAACTTCATCGTATTATCTCAGATCGTGAAATGAAGGATTGTTTGTTATTGGTATTTGCTAATAAGCAGGATCTTCCCGGTGCTATGTCACCTGCAGAAGTGACAGAAAAACTCGGATTGCACAAGATGCGTGAACGTGCGTGGTATGTCCATCCTTCATGTGCAACAACTGGTGATGGTTTATTTGAAGGTTTGAATTGGTTGAGTCAAAACGTTAAGACCAAGTAGAAGAAAAAATTATATTATATTCCTCCTCTCCCTTCTTAACAATACAATTATGAAGATGACAGAAAAAAGAAAACAAATATCCCTTATTCCTCTTTTTTACATAATAGCTTAACTTTCTTTTTTGTGATTCTCTTATCTTCTCTTTTCTTTTTTTTTGTTCTACGATGAAATTTCTCTTATTTTGACTCGTTTATTTTCTTTATTATTCTTACTTCTTCTCTAACCCCTCTTTTCTACTTAGTTATATTATTCCTCTCTGTTTTTCTTGTCCTGTCATTTATTTATATATTATCAATCACCCCTTCTAGTTCCCCTCATGACCTTATTAATATGTGTTTTTCTCTCTCACTCTCACTCTCATATTTTCCTCGTCAATCAATTTTTTTGTTACATGTTTATTTAAATTTTGGATAATCCAGCTAATTCTTGCAACACAGATGCTTCAAATGCTTCATCTTGATCCATATCTGCTCGTACAATTAATTTCTTCATACCACGGACAGCACCAGGTGTGACGCGTTCACCGGTACGTTCATCAAATATAAAACCCTTGAGAAACGCTTTGCTTGCGTCTAAACATGCATTATGGACATCTGAACCAGATGTCGTATTCACAATCACGTCAGCTAATCCGAGCTTGTTGGCCATAACTGCATCAATCTTCGGTGCACTGCCTAAGATATATAATGCTTTTTTACGGCCAATAATATTTACCAAGCGTCGTGCTCCTCCTGTTTTATAATATGAAATTAGTTAGAATATGAAATACGTCTGTTTTATTTATTGTCATCAATAATGGTTAAGATTATTACCCCAAGGTGAGGTGACACCCATCCGTGTCTGGACAAATCGTAAAAATGTTGTGGATGCTATACAAACATAATCGAATGCTGTAATCAATTCTGTACCTCCACCTAACGCTGGTCCGGCCATGGATGCTACAGTAATATAAGGTAAACGAGAAAATCGCGACAATGCATCATGCATCAAATGATTTACATGGCCTGCCATATCAGGTTCTCTTAAATGCTCTTGAGCAAAAGTTAAATCTATGGCATGTTATTATAGAATAAGTAAACTATTACTTGGATACTGTGTATGCTTATAATAATAGCAAGTTACCTAGGCCTGCACAGAATGCTTTTCCAGGAGCTCCAGTGACAATAATAGCAACAGAATCTCTTGGATCCTGTTTCTCTAGTCTTACAACAATTTCATGAAACTCGACCATCATTTTACCACTGAATGCATTTTGACGTTCGGGATTATTCAAAGTAATCAACCCAATACCTTGTGCAAAGTTGGGATTGTAATGAACATTTCCTTGACCCACTGAACGTAGCTTTGTAATAGCTAGTGAGATGGAATTACCTGTTGCCATGGGAGTGATGGGTGGCTGCTATGGAGGAAAAATGGGTGAAAAAGAGGTTTTCCATATATAATGTGATAATTAAAAGCTTGTGAAAATGCTGACATATAGTTACCAAACTATACTGGGTTTCAATGATCACTTATTCTGCATAAAACAATGTTCAAAACTTCACTAATAAAAATACTTTCATACTGCTGATACCTATATTATAACCTTAAAACACTTTAATTCATTTGATGCTCACACAACAGCAAATACAGAAATAACCAACATATTTCGTATCATAGTAACATCAACTTTATTGAGTAAATATCTACATTATTGTACATGTCAATTGTGTTCGAAAGAAAGCGTGGAGTAAGAAGAAATGTATGTGTTCTTGGAAGATTATAGAACATTTGAGCTACTGATTTGAGATACTACGTACCTATCTTTAGAATTCCATTTACATAAATCCATTACATAAAGTTTAGATAAAAATATAGAAAAGGTAATCAATAAGTTATAATGAGTAAGCAACAGTTGGGAAAAAAAGCCTTTTTAAACATTTTTCACTTTTTTGAAATCATCCAGATTGATAAGTTTGCAGGTTACTAGCTTAATTTTTTGGACCTTGCTTCATGAATTTCATATATAATTGTATATCGTTATAAAGTTGATGCGACATGACATTTTAAATCGTAATGCTATACACATAAAAAAATTGCATAATAAGGGTTGTATATTAAACAAGCTGGACACTTTTTTCCATCACCTTCGTTCAAATTTATTATAAAGTACGTACGTAACCGCATAGTATTATAATAATAGCTCTCGCTAGATATCCTCTCCTATGTCAATGATATAATATGTATGTAAATCTTTTCTTGAATTTTGCTTTATGATTAAAAGATGTCCACAATTATTTTTATTAACCGAACCAATACAACTAGATTAATAATCTATATTCTTGTGCAATAACTACAGTAAATAAAAATTCTTTCTTTGAAAAATGATGAAATCCACTCCGTGTGGGAGTAAATTTAATATGTTTATTCGGCTGTGCATATCAAATGTTATCGTGAGAAAAAGTTACAGAATGGATAGCTAATAGAAAAGGAAGATTCTCTCTTTATAAAGCAGACGTTCTTTATTACCTGAAAGTTTAAAAGCATTCACAAAACATTGTATGCTATATATAAAAAGAAGTTGAATTTTTTTACGTTCTTACGAGTATCATAGCACTATAGAATAAAATACATATCACAAAGTACGTATGTCCGTGTTATTACACACGCTTCAGTTGTTATAGGTATAATAATATTGGTAAAATAAAGAGGATATAAATGGTGATCAAATTCATTATGATGTCAACATGACAATACTGCAATGTTTCATAAAGGAGAAAGAGTTAACAATTTACTAAATTAGGTGTACATACTAAAAAATGATCAAGATACGTATAAAAGTTTTGTCATTGTAATAAACTAATATTTATGTTCTTTTATGTTCTTTCATTAATGGTGCCATGAAACCGTACATTTTTTTTATTTCAATTGTAATCAATTAGTCATGCAGTGATAATAGCTCATTACCAGCATCACGTCATGATCATCACCTTTGATCCCCTTATCAGAAAAAAAAGATTAATTAGATGTTTCCATGTACAGTATGTAATTCTTAATACATCAAAACAAAACAACATTATATGATGTTCCCGTGTCCCAATCAATAGACTTTGATCATATATCTGATGGGAATAATGTGGGGCAAACCGGTTCCATATCCGTGTATACATACATGACATTCATAAATTCGATCACAAGGCTGTCTGCAGTTTCGTCACCCAGTTAATATACTAAATAAAAAGCTGCATCATATAGCAGTGATTAAAGCATCCAGCTTTAATTTAATATATGTAAAAAGATAAACTATTATCATATAAAAAGAATTGTTTTTGCTTCAAATCCGCTGTAAAAAAAAATCATAATTTAGAAAAAAAAAACATATTTTTTTTTACCTACATATGCCTCTTGAGAAAAGGCGTTTCTCTTGTTGACATTGATTTTCTGTAAAGAGTAAAACAACAACAACGATATCATCTATCATGCCATCGTCATAAGACCTCTTTTTTTTTTAGTTATTTTCATTTATTTGTTATATAAATAAACATTTATGGATGTAGAAATAAATTACAAAGCCCACTGTTTGCTGCGTATTCCATTTATCTGTTCTTTCTTCTTGTTTTCAACATTATTGACTTTTACACACTCATCGGCAAAAAAATCAAAATGATCACTTCAACATACCATCGATCTTCTTCATCTTCCTCATCATCATTATTAATGTCATCATCTGTTGCTAACCTTTCTGCAGCAGCACGATCTTATACACGATTAGATGAAATGCTTTCAATTTCTAGTAACAAGAGTACTGGTTGTTTAAATGAAGAAAAGCAGCATAATGAAGAAGCTACCATGGAAGATGAAGATGAAGACGAAGACTCTGGTGTATTTTTAAACTATCGACCATATCGCTCTTCTCAATTTTATCGTCGTCGGCGATGTTCACTATTGGTATCCATGGATTCTTGTCGAATGGAGACAATCTTTGAAGAAAAAGGGGAAGAGTAATTATAATTGCTTGAAAACTTTTTTTATTTCATTTATTATTGCTATATGTGTCTTTTCACTTTATATTTTTTTTTCTATTCATTACCACCATTATCCATCACAATAGCATCATCATCCTTTTTTTCCCTGTATATATTTTATATTTCTCATGTTAACAACTAATCAAATTGTATTTTCATTAATTGTTATTTTTATTGTTATTAAACTTTTCTTCTCTCTGTTTATGTCCCCGTGACATTTCCACCCCTACTCTTATTTCTCAGTTTTTCATGTGCATCTTTTTTTAGTGATCACGTTATACAAGGAAATATTTATGTCTTTTTTTAACTTTTTTTCTTAATGTGGACTATGCAAAAACAGGTTTTTTTATGATATTGTGCTTTCTTTATAAAGTACAATTTATAGGCTAAAGAATTTTTTTACTTGTGATAATATTTATTTATGTTGTTGATGTAGTAGGCACGTTGTTCAAAAATTGAGAATACGAGAAAAAGGTCGCATGTATGTCTTAAGTCTTTATCCGTTGCATCAGCAAATCTGTGAGTCAAATTTAATGCCCATCAGTACAATTAATCTGAAATAATTAGTTTGACACTCATACACAAAAAAAAACAATGTTCTTATCAATATACCGTTATTTTTAGTAAAAACGCTACTGTATTATTCATGATTTGACCTGGATTTTCTTCTTCTTCTAAGTAACATAAAAAAATAATAATTATTGTCTGATCAAGTCTATCGTCCTTTCCAAAAACAAAAATGTGTATAACATTTGCTTTCAGTGTTCACTTAAACGTACTAATAAATCAAGAACAAAATGATAGATTTTGTCATTATCTTTTTATGGATGTCTAGCAGAAAGAATAGATTTAAGCTTATATATATATAAATGTTTTACCTTTTGTTGTTGGTTTCTTCTTTTACTTACAGTGTAGTTAGAAACAGTTCATCTTTTATTGTAGTAAATAAATAATGCTTCATTTCCTGTGATATCATTTGAAACACTTCATTTTGTTGAAACTAAAATCTTATCGTACAAATAAAAAATATTGATAAGATCTAATAATTATCATTACTATCTTGCGTATGCTTTTTCAGATATTGACACCTAACGCTGATTTTTCTGTTGTTACACCTATTCATTTTATTGATTTATATATATGTAAATAACTGACTATGCACGTCGTATTGTTTAATGCAGGCTCCTTTAAAACTTTGACGAAAATAATAAAAAACGATGAAAACTCGGTAGTTGAGTTGGTTTCAGATTACTATTTCGAACTGATAGGCTTTCGTCTTCATACAGTTTATTAACATAGAATATACAAAAAGTTCCTCATACTAAAAGAGCTACGTACCTTTTACAAAATTATTATGTTCTGTGAAAGTAAAGATACAACATTAAGAATTATGAACTGGGACAAAAATATATACGTATATATAAAGTAGTCACCACGGAATAACATTAGCGTATTAATAAAAGTAACGTATCATTCTGGTTTTTTTTCGCCACAATTTATCTTCCCATCTATATTACCCATAATAGTGTACAGCTTTTGTACCAAATGTGGCTATTGACGGGATTTTTGGGTATTCTCAATTAAAATGGCAATAAATTTTATTTGGAAAAACACAAAGGACAACATTATTTTATTACTCTCCACTTCTTACATCATGATCGATCATATTCCATCTTTTGAAGATAAAATAATGATATCAATTTTCATTCTACAATCAAGCTGCATAAGTAATTTTTTTCCCAAACATCCTAATATTCCTGCTGGTAAGGATAATAGAGGTTAGTATCATTATTATTTACCGACGGCATATAAGCGGGTTCAACAAAATACATCATTTATAATTAACTATTTCTGTACTAGTATTTTTGAAAAATTTAATTATGCTTCATCTTCTTGGTCGTTTTTTTTTTACCAGTAACTGTTTTTATCCAATCAAAACTATACTTACAAAAATACTATTCTTCAGCAAAGATCGTGTGTTCTTTTTCATCGCAGTTTTTTTTTTCAGCTCGGATGGGAAAAAAAAAGAAAGAAGTTGTGCACATAACATCTCTCACAGTCTCAATTTTGGTAGCACTTAATTTTTCTGTTATTAGTTCCTCCCTGATAGTTTGCCGGGTCTCCTACGTTTTTACTTTTATTGAACAATGACCTCAATTTTGCAGAAAAGTGGTCTTCCAACTTTAGGCAGTTTATAAATACAAAAAATACATGAACTCTCTACAAAATTGAAAAAATCACTTATTTGCGAAAATCGATCATAAACATCTCAGTGAAAGTTTTAAAAAATGTGAAGGCCAATGAACAATTAAGTTAATAAAGTCTATATATTAAAGAGTAGTTATTAATCAAATAGATGTTGTCCACTTTAAAAGTACTAGTGTTAACATTACTTTGGTTTTTCTTTTTTTTTGAGAAAAGAGGTATTATACTGTTTATTAGAACCGGTATTGTATGACAGTCGATTTCTATTAGCAATGAACTGTATTTTAACGGGAAATAGCTGAATTAAGCTGAAAGAATAATGGTTTTCTGGTACGATTTAGATTATCATATGAAATTTTCTCCACCTTACACAAAATTTTATATTATACCGTGTGGGAGTGGAGAGGTGATTTTTATAGCATCATTAATACATGATTTATTACTTGGATTTTTTGCTTTGTACAATTGAAACACATGGCCTTTTTATTATTATGATGGTACCTGCTGTGCGATCTTAATAAAAGCACTTTTTTTTTTCTTTTTTGTTTCTTTTAAAAAAATAAAAACTAAAAAGAATTAGTGTATGAGTTGTTTTACAAAAAGGAAAAGAAAAAAGAAAATAACAATAAATAAATAAATTGGTTTTATATTGATTCAAACTTAAACGTTATCAATATTCTGTTATGGTGTATTCGTCAAATTCTTGTGTTAGCTTTTTTTTTTTCGACCTTAAGTAAATTTAATAGGGTAAACTTTTTATAAAGAAGTCGAAAGCGTTTCCATAATATAACCAAACTTAGTATAAAAGTCCAATAAAAATCATTTTTTAAAAGGAAGAATACATTTACGGATGTTACACTCCATTTAATTGTACTACAATACATCTACGTTTACTTTTTCTACCTTTTTAATGTTTCATACAGATTGAACGAAGATCTTTCTAATAGTAATACAAATAACGGTACCTTTGAAAAGAAAATATTCTCACCTTCTATTTAAGAATTGGTTGGGAGAACTGAATTTCTTGAAGTTACACCAATATGAGTCCGAGGATCAATTCTGCTAATAATAATAATGCTAATGACGATAATGTTCGTAGGGTCCATTATTATTATTATAAAACATATATGCTCTTATAAGAACCAACCTTCTTTTGGAATAGAAAATCAAAAAGTGTATATAAGGATCGATTATTTTTGACAGATCGAAAAATAAAATCAATCAACTTCTTTTCTTCTTTTTTTTTTCCTTCACCCTTCACTTTCATTTCTTGATTACTATGAAGCTTTCTGTTCTTGCCGCCACATTACTTTTGACTTTGGCTACGCCAACATTTTCAGTTCCTATTGAACAAGCTGCTGAAAGCAGTGGTGATGGTACTCCTACTACAACTGCTTCTGCACCAGCTGAAAGTAGCAGTGATGGTTCTGCTAGTTCCTCTTCTGCTGCTCCTACGGCTTCTAGTTCATCTTCTCCTGGTGATGGAGGTGATAGTGATCTTGCTGCTTGGATTGAGGAAGAAACCGCTTTCGCTCAAAAGGGTATGTTTGCCAATTTCAACCCTGAAGGCTCTGTTCCTGGTTTCATTGCTGCTTCCCCATCAAAGGATCAACCTGTAAGAGTCTTTTTTTTTAGTCGCTCACCAATCACAACTTTATTAATAATTGACATGAATTTCATAAAAAATACTAAATAATTTCTTTTAAATTATCATTTATAGGATTATTTCTACGCATGGACCCGTGATTCTTCTTTAACAATCCGATCTGCGTTACACGTGTATAACACTTCACCTAGTGAAGAAGTTGCTGGTTATTTGGAAGATTTTGTTACCTTCCAAGTGAATGCAATGGGTCAAAAAACTGAGTGCGACTGTCTTGGTGAACCAAAGTAAGAAAATAGAGATTATTGTTATCTATTTATAATATTTATGCTCAATTCAGTATTTTTTGTAAAATTTGTTTACTCAAATGCAACCCTTTTCTGACCATCATAATTTAATAGATTCAATGCTGACGGTAGCAGTTTTACTGGTCCTTGGGGTAGACCTCAAAATGATGGTCCAGGTAAAAATATTGAAATCATTTTTATATGAAGAAAATATGTTATAAGTTGATATTATATACTGTGCTCATCTGGCTAATAAATAATTGAATGCTTTTTTTCACATGTGTAAAAAAAAAAATTAGCCGAGCGTGCTAGTGCCATGGTTTTGGTTGCAGAAGCTTTGGGTGACAATTCAACCATTGGTGAAGAAATCAAGGCAGCTATCAAGAAAGATCTTGATTATGTTGTAGAAACTTGGCAAACACCTTGCTTTGATTTATGGGAAGAAATCTCTTCTGTTTCCTTCTTCACGTAAGTAGCAACATCATTTCTATTATATTTTTGTCATGATATGAGTATAGTATGTAATAGAATATATTATTAATTGCATATCACATTATATTAAATTTACATTTATATATATATATATAGTTTGATGGTAATGCGTAAGGGTCTCACTGATGGAGCTAAGTTCTTGGGTGATGACTCATATACATCCACTGCCAGTGAAATTGAAGCTAAGCTCAAGACTTTCGTTGGTGATAAGGGATATATCGAAGCTTCTCAAGATCGTGACGGTGGTCTTGACTACAAGACTTCTGGCCTTGACACTTCGACTCTTATTGCTGCTAACGTCGCTAGTTTGGGTGATGGTTTCTATACTCCTGGTTCTGATGCTGTAAGTAATAAAACGATGGAGGATAGTTGTTGGATATATATAAGCAAAAACATTTGCTAATAGTGTGTTATCAATATAGATTCTTGCTACTTCTTTGGCCATCAAGGAATCTATGGCTGATTTGTATGCTATTAACGCTGATTCTGAATCCGAAGGTATCTCTTATGCTATTGGTCGTTATCCTGAAGACAAGTACGATGGTATTGGTAACAGCATTGCCAATCCTTGGTTCTTGTGTACTTTGGCATTTGCTGAAACTTACTACCGTGCTATTGAAGAATGGAAATCGGCTGGATCGATTGAAGTAACTGCAACCAGTGCTGCATTCTTCAAACAATTCGACTCTGGTGCTGCTGAAGGAACTACTTATAAGGCTGATTCAGAAGAATTCGACGCAGTGATCAAGGGCGTAGCTGCTGAAGCTGATACTTATTTCAAGCGTGTTCAAAAGCATGCCATTAATAATGAAATGAGCGAACAATTCAATAAGGATACTGGTGAAGAAACTGGTGCTAAAAATTTGACCTGGTCATACGCTGCATTTATTACTGCTGCTGCTGCTTACTCTGGTAAACCCGCTGCCTAAATTGACTGTTAGAAAATGATATGGATACTTTTAGCATTGTTATACTTTTGTATGCAGTAAAATATATGTATATTATTCACTATTATTATTATTATTATCATTAAACTCTTATCAAACCTATTTATTTATCTTTGACGCTCTCAATTCCTTCTACAGGTTCTATTTTTTTTTCATATTGTAAATATAATCAATTTTATATATACTGACTAAAATTTTTTTTTCCCTTCAGCACAGGGTTGCCATGGCAACCTTACAATGTTTCAAATACTGTTGTCCAGATAGCAATGTCAATAGATTCATATTCATATAGACTATAACACCATGATGAGAATATATTTTTAAAAGAAATATTTTATTTTTAATCATTTTCATTGTTGAATAATATATATATACAAATGTATATAGATGTCCCCAAAGGAATCCAGCGAATGACATTTGAAACCAATATATAAAATACATTGAAATGCCAAAAACGCATGGGATCAACAGTGGAGGTATAAGTACTCTTGTTTCTATATGACTCAAGCTTTGTCAACGGACAGCGAAAAAGAGGCTGTTTAGAAAAAAACATAAAGTTTTTTTCCTGACAAAGGATCTAAGGTAGAAACGGTTTAAAGAAAAAAACACGAGAGTTTGTCGTCGAAACACTTCTTTTATAGAAGTGAAAAAATTTTTAAGACGGAGCTTTGAAATGTTGAAAAAAAGAAGTATTTTATTTTTTATTTACGCCACACAAATACCTCCGGATAATATTGCCATAGTAACTACCCAACCAACATGCATGGCAACAAGAAGTAAACTATGAGAAACACTTTCACTATTTGTAATTTTTTTTTTTTTTTTGAAAAAGATAAGAAGGAAATTGAAATGAGTATCTTATTGCTTTTACAAAGTTGATAGAATGGTATATATTTTTCTCTTACCTCCAGAAATCCAACATGGCCAAGATTACGACTGGATAGAGAATAGCGGGTGATGGAGCATATGGAGAACAAGGGTAAGTACATGTTGCAATCTAATAAATTTATTCATTTTAGTATTAGTTATCAGATGATCAAGTTTTGAAAACCCTAGTTATTATTGCTTACCTTTAATAATGCAGTTATCGTCTTGACAGTACGTATACCAATCAAATCACTTCGGAATCCGTTAAACATAGTAGGAGGAACTGGAATGTCCGGATTATCACTACTACTAATAAGAAGTTCATTTTCGCTACTAATATAATCCGTATTCATCTTTCTTCTTTTACTGCCAATTGATCCTTGGGAGTTTTCTCTTTTGGTTTTTGTTGTTCTACTTGACGATCCAGCGTCATTTTCTTCTTCCATGAGATCATCTTCTTGCTCTTTTTCTTCCATCCACGAATCCATCATATTGTCTTTCCCTCCTTCATGATAAATTCTTTCTCTATCCGTTCCAATTTCTTCTTCACTTGGTGTAATTGCACGTATTTTACTCCCTATATCCAGCATAGAAGGTTCGTTTTTAATGATTCCTGGTGAAAAATATCCATCTTGTGTTCGCCACGAACGTCGTCTACCCCCTCCTTTTTTCATTTTTGCTGATGTTGGTGATGTATTATTACCGTTACTATCACCATGAATATTACTAGTACCATGGCTATTACTACCATTACTATTTACTAAGCCATCACCTCCAGGAGGCGTAGTGGAAGCGGTAGCGCCACCAAATAGAGATGAATCATCCATATACAATGGTTGAGGTATTTGTTCAAGTTGTGCAAGAATTTCTTGACATGAAGGTCGCTTTTCTGGATCAGTTGATAATAACATTCGAATTAAAAGTTTGAGCTCGTGAGGTATTTGTTCTGGTACACCCTGTTGTCGCATAGATTCAACAAGTGATGGATCTCCTACATTATTTCCTTCTTTGTATATATCGAAACGATTTTTTGGGAATTCCACTCTATATATCATAAAAGCATAATTAATTTTTCCATGTTATTTATCTCATTCTACTTTGTCATAAATAAAATTTTAGATAAGGAGAATTAAATTCTTAAAATTTTACTACTCACTCTCTAAATGCCAATATCTCATCTCGAAGAATATCAATATCATCTACGTTGGTGTAAGGTAATCGCGTGTAACATAAATAATACAAGACCATTCCCAACGACCACATATCTGCTTTAGGTGAATATTCTTTGACATGTCGACCACGGGGATCTAATCGAACGTGTTCTGGTGCCATGAATTCAAGTGTTCCTGTTGCTCCCGTTCGATCTGCATCAGGTACTCCTTCCAAATCTTCACATTCTCCAAAATCTGATATGAGTACACGTGGGCTAATATGATCGATTTTTTTTAAAAAAAAAATTATGAGTAATATTCAATTTTCGAACCAATTATTATGTATATCAAGAGAAAAAAAAATAAGCAAAAAAAAAGATTCAAGCTCACATGCCACGAAATCCAAATGCGCCACGCCATTCATTCGATTGATCATGAGAGCGTTTTCGTTCGTCCCATTTTAATAATAAGTTGGGTGGTTTTAAATCACGATGAACAATATTTTGTTGATGTAAATGGGCCAATCCTTCCACGATATCAAGAAATAATGATAGGATTTCTTGCATACTTAACAGTCGTTTTTGTGTACTATGATGATGTGAAGATGATGTAGATGTATCTTCTTGTTGATGTTCTTGCAACTGCCTTTTGATACGTTCTCGTTTTCGTTGTTTTGCAGATTTGGGTTTTTCGTTTTTATTGGATTGTTTACTATCAGATGTTGGTAAAATTTCTGGTTCCATATATTCTTCCAAGTTTCCACCATTGGCACATTCCTATAGAATATAAATATGGTTTTATATAGTTAATATTTAGTACATTTATTAAATCGTTCTTTTTTTTCTTTCTTTTATTGTACACTGACCATGAGTATAAAGAGACAAGGGATTTCAGGTCCTGGATTATATATTGTTTAATTGTTTAATATCTCAAATTGTATAACAAGGTGTTAAATAAGACAGGAAAAAAAAAGCTTTTAAAAAAACCTATGATCATGAAAAATCACTTACCAAAAGGTGTTAATCGATTATATTCAAGCCATGCATGCTTATAATTTATAATGTTTGGATGATGAAGTCGTTCCAACAAATGTACTTCACGTAACATTTTTACAAGCCAAGAATGATTATTTCCAACAGCCACTTTTTTAACCGCATATTTCCCCAATTTGACGCCATCCAATTCATGCTGAAAAGTAAAAAACAAAAAGATTATATTAATAACGTATTTTTCTTTTCAAAAATAAAAAAAATTGAATTATTTGATTATTAATACCTCACACAAAAACACGCTACCACGAAAACCGCGTCCAAGCTTTTTCCTTTCGACAAAGAATTTTTCATAATATCCTTCATTAAATGCATTGTCATTTAAATGAATGGTACTTCCGTGAGGTGTTGCTGTTTGACCTTGCGTTGTACGGGGAGATCTAATTTTTTTTTAGAAGGGATTAAATAAACATTAATATTTTATAGTCATATACAACACCAAGAGCAACAATATAATTCGATCATCATTTTAAAAAAAAATGATAAAATACTATCAAAAAAAAAAAAAGGCTTACTGTATAGGTGTTGTCGATGCTAATAATCTAAAATAATTTCGATCCATAAAATCAGGTTGACGATAGCTCTCCTAAATAGAAAAGAGATTTCATTAATTTATCATATCTAAGATAAAATTAAAAGATATATATATATATCTATATCTATAGAAAGAGACATTACCTCTTCTGAAGTATTATGTTGTCGTGAGAATGGACGATGACAAAGTGGACATTCACTTGAAGTAGGACCCAACTAAAATACATTGAAGCCAATTATTAAATCTACGTATATGTTTTATATTTACAATAAAACTTTAAATAGATAGATAGATAGATAGATAGATAGATTACCTGTATAGGAGAAGTAGTTGATCCTTGTATATCATTATTATTATATAATTGTCGACGTACAGTTACCATTCGACTTTCTCGGTTATAGAGTACCATTTGACCATTAACATTATTTTGTCTACCATAACCAAATTAAAATATAATAATAATAATAATAGCATAAGCAATTATTCTTTTTTGTTTAAATTGACTAGAAAAGAAAAAAGTTAACATACGAAATCACTGTCCATTCACGATATGGAACAATTTCGTTTGAAGCTCGATTTTGTGAATAAGGAGTACGAGCAATGGCTAACATGTCTGAATCTTCACTAGGTGTTGTAGCAGAAAAAGAGGAAGATAATAACGATGGTGGTGATGATGGTATGAACGATGTTCCACGTTGATGACCTACTGATTGAGCCCTTTGTCTTCCCATGGTGGGTAATGTTGCAAACGGGTCCGTTGAGAATCTATGACGAGGACTAGTAGGTGAAGGTTCATAATCGCTTGGCAAGTAAGGAAGTGGAAGTGGTACACGAGGAATAAAATCGGGTCGATGACGTTGTAATTCAGCTTCACTGGATCTTCGAACATTATGATGTTCTTTTTCTGGCATTTTTTTCGTTTTTTATTAAAAAGTAGTTTATGTCAAAAAAGAGGTAAAAAAAATTAGAACTTATAGACGCTTATGCATGAATTTGTTTTAAACTGGGGCGGGGGAATTTTAATTTTTTTTTATTCTCTCACACCACTATAATTTTACCCTTTTGATGGTTTCTAATAATAGCTATTAAGTCTTTTCATTTATTGATTTACTATTTCACTTATATATCATATTATGTTCTCAGAATCCATACTCATATATTACTATAACAAGATTTATTATTTATACAAAAATAAAAAAGTCACTTTTATACAGTAAAATATATGAATGTTACATGTGCACCATTCCAGATTTCATTATATGATTAATATATATTCCTTTACATTATCTCTGATGTTTTATTATTGTCAACACGGATCTTTTGTTATTAAAACAAACTTCTGTCAAATCATAATTTATTACCATTCTCTTTAAACCAATATCGATATGATAGTAACTTTTACAAGAAGCTTATTTTTTATATTATCGATCCTTCATTAATTTTACAGTTGTTCTAGTTAAGAAAATATTACTTCTGCAGTTGCGCTGTGTTGGTACTGTTGAGTTCATCACCTTTTTCTGTAGTTTTCCTACGAAAAGAACTTATCCGTGCATTTTCACCACTGACTTTCACGAGTGCATCTTTTCCGAGCAAACCCACAGAATACTTGTGTTTTGTTGTCATCCCATCGTCTTGAGATTTTTCTTTAGAAATCCCAAGCTTGACATTACAATTAACAGAAATAACACCTGTTGCTGTATATATAAAATATTCCAAAAAAAAAAAAATGAAAACAAATACGTAAATAAAAGAACCAAGTTATTATATATTTGTTATGATATAGTTTATATTAGATGTTAGGGATATATATGAGTAAGTACGTATTGTATATCATTTTTCGTTATTGTATACAATTATGACGATAGGTTATCATATACCTTTGTTTTGTTGATAACCATTTTTATAATAGTTTTGCTTGTAGTTTATATCTACAAGAGTAATGCCTTTGTTGTGCTTTTGGTCAGACATATTTTGATTGTATAAGAAGTTTGATATAATAAGGAGTTGAGAGAAGAATAATAGAAGCGAAGAAAAGAAATAGTTAAAAAATCTAATACGTAAGAATGAAAAATACTTTTTATTTTTATAGCCAAAGATAACAAAAAGAGTTATAGCTGGGAACGGGTAGTGACCAATTCATTTTTCCTTTGACAACACAAAAAAAAAAAAGTGAATGTTGAGGTGTTTTTTGTGTAATAAATTGTATTACTAGTAATACAGCTAAGTAACGACATAATATACTGTGTACAAGTTCCAAAGGCTACATTGTGTTTTTTTTTTCGTGTGGGATGAGTCAAATAATGACACTCCACCCGGGATGACCGAAAATAAACATTATGCAAGCTCAAAATTAGCGAATAGTGAAACGTGGGAATTGTTGATCTTGCTAACAATTACACGCACAAACATCCAAACATTTCATATAGTGTAATTATAATGAAATAACACGGGATAATGTGAATGATTGAGCCTAATAGGATATATTATTTGCCTTGAACACTGTTGTATAGGAACACATAAACATGCCATATCCTGACTTCACTGTTGATATCCAGTTCTTAATGTATTAAGATTCTTTGTTTATTACAGTTTATGAGTGTTTGTAGTTGTAATGTATCCAGAATTATCATAGCTACAAGAAACAGTTAGTATCCATTGAACATTGAGTTGACAATAAAACGATTTTTATATGAAGAAAAAAAAAGTTTTGAACAACTAAAGAGTATAACTTAATCCATCCCTATCGTTACGCCATAGAAACATGCACAAATTTTAGGTTTAGCAAAGTGATAAATTGCATTGTTTGTTTTAACATTCCCACACTGTTAATATATGGTAATATCTCCATGGGAAAACAGATTTCATTTTTAATAGTATGGCAACTGTGTACACTTTCTTCACATAAAAAAAAAATTACAATTGTAAAAAAAAAACGGTCAATGTCAAAAATAAAAATAAAAAAGGAACTCGTTTATCAAATAGATTTTTTCTTTTTAAAAGAAGTTGGAGGAACACACAGAGAAAGGTGACGTCTCATTCTGTTTTCCGCGACAACCCCCGCCCCGTATTTTTTTTTTTTTTTTAAAAAAAAGAGTCTTGTTTTTTTTGAACACCTTTTCTTTATACATCAATACATAACACAATGTCTCTCGTTAACAGACCCAACAACATCATTCAACAACAACGTTTCTGGCAGGTATGTTATTCATACTTTTTTTTTTATATTTTGAAATATAAATGCACAGCGATTTACTTTTTTATTTTATTTTTCGTTATCAAAACAAGTTTTATTTTATTTTTATTTTTTACTCAAATCACCCTGTTTTCGACCATTCATAATAATTCTTTGAATTAGGCACCCTCCAACCAACTCTTGTTCCTTCGTGGTCCCAGAGATAAGCTCTTTGTCTACACTACCTTCCTTGTCATTGGTACTGGTCTTGCTGGCACCGCTTGGGGTGTTATCAAGATGGCACGCGTATGTATCATTTATTATTTATATTCGATAAACAACATAACCCTTTTAGAGATATATAACAGCTAATCCCCGATCCAATATAACATATATCACTCACATAACTTTTTTTTTTTTATACATATATTTTATAGGGCCAAAAATAAATTGGTTTTTCTTTTATAAAACCTATTTTGAAAAAAAAAAAAAAAGAAATATATATATAATTGAAAGGGGGAGAAGGAAAAAGAAAACGAATTTTTATACACCCAAAACCCAACAATTTTAGTTTCTTTTTTTTTTTTTGTTAGAGAAAAAAAAAACAACCCTAGAATTCTGATTTATAAAACGTTTTAGACATTCTTTAAAGTAATATAAAAACTATATATTATATTTATAATTATTATTATTATCTATATGTATGTATGTCTATGTGTAGTGTATAATGGATTTATATTATACATATATAATCATATCGCATGGATATTTTTTTCTTTTAAAGCATTTCATTGGTTAATGTTCGGTGTGACGTAACCTATACGTCCTTTCTTTTTGGTTATTAAGTTGTTATATATTTTTTTGGCTATTTTTTTTTTCTGGCTCAAAACCAAACAACCTTTGTTCATTTTTCATTTTCCAAATAATTTTTTTTCTCCTTCTAAAAGGTTAGATGACTAACTATATGTTTATAGAGCATAATGAAGAACTGCATAATTAATAGAAAACCCTAATTTTTCATTTTTTCATTTGCTGATGTTTAAATAATGAATATTATCTTTTCTTTTTCTACATTTAGGTGTGTGTGTTGTGTGTTTTGGTGTTTTCGGTAATATCGATTCCCTATATATACTCCCTTTCATCATTCGTTTTAATTAAACGGGTTTAAAAGTTGACATTGAAAAGTATTTTTTGTTTTTTTTAAAAAAAAAAGGGATTAGAAAAGTTGAATTTGAATCACCAAACCAAAAAAGGAACAAGTTGCATAAAAACGAAAAGGTATTATATTAAAGAAATAATAGAAAAATAAAAAAGTGGAGAAGAGAGGAAGAAAAAAAAAAAGAAAAGCCCTGGAGTTTTTATTGTATATCGGAACTGTAAGTTTTGTGCTCAACAATATAGTTTGCATATAATGAATTATCTTTTATAGGAGGTTAATATCAACATATATTTTTGTATATACACACGCACAGACAACAAATAATCAATTCATTTAAAATAACAATAACAACAACCTTCAAACGATCCAATTAATCAAAACAATCAACCAAACAAAAACCAATCGACTGATCATAATAATATTATTAATATCAAGCCAAATATTATCTTTTTTTTTTTTTTTTTTTTTTTTTTTTTTTTTTTTTGTATTTCATTCTTTCTTTTTTATTATTACTCGACTTTTTATAGCAACTTCACCAAATAACAACTTACAAACAACAAAATTAGAGGATATATCTATCTATCTATATATCAATATATATATATATATATACACACTCTCTCTTTCTCCTCTTTCCTCTTCCCTATTTCTTTTTTTTCGCTTTTTCCTTCTTCTCCATGCGATGAGTAGTACTTACAAGTCAAAATTACGATCTGCTTCACGAGCAAAACTTGAAACAACAAATTCAGGGAATGATTCAGAAGATAATTCCAATCCAACAAATACTTCAACCGACGATTTAACTTCATCCGATCACATTAATAACGATCCACAAACATTATTACCTAGCCCTCGAACTCCACCTATTACTGATCTTGGTGAAACACCAGAATATCCAGATCTTGATGCTTTTTTTCCACCTTCTCCTTATGGCCGACGACGACAACAAATATATGGTGACAGGTATGTCTAATTTTTTTTTATTGCAATGGAGAAAGGGGGATGAGGAAAGGGAAATTAATATATTTGACAATGGTAACAATTTAAAACCATAAATATTATTATTATTATTATTTAGATTTATACCCTTACGTGATGAACATAACTTTGTACGAGATTACCATTTACTAGATTCACCTAGTTCAGGATCAAGGAATCCTTATGCAGACCCTGAATATCATTCCGAAACACGTAAGTAACTGGCGAGGTTAGTTGTAGATGGTGATTGTAATGGTTGAAAAAAAAATATGGAAAAATAAAAAAATGTGTGTGAATTTTTGAAGAAATTGATTGAGACTTGGTTTTTTTTTTTTACCAATAGGACACAGACAACGACGACTTAGCGCATTTTTCCGTGCAGAAATCATGGGAGATACATCAGCAGCAGATGAATATACCATGCCAGATGGAGTACGACAGCCACGTCGCGTCTTTCATTATAGCAATTCACATCAATTTAGACGATCCCCTTCACCATCTTTGGAACCATCCAGTAGTCCACGTTATCAAACTTCTCGATTTGGTGATGCAGGGCTTCGGATTCTTTCTGCTCCACATCGTCCTGCAAGACATATAAGTAGAACAGCTATAAAAATTCTTGATGCTCCCGAATTACAGGTAAAGAACAATTGAGTTTTATTGGATGGATGTTTTTTAATTTTATGAGATAAAAAAAAAAAGGGGGGGGAAGGTTTTCGTTTTGAATGAGCGAATAGCAATAGCATGTGATTAATCAAAAGTTTAATGATTTATCAGGATGACTTTTATCTAAACTTGGTAGATTGGGGAAATAATGATTGTTTGGCAGTGGGATTGGGATCATGTGTTTATCTTTGGAATGCAAATACAAGTCGGGTAACCAAATTATGTGATTTTGTCAATGATGCCGTATCATCTGTAAGTTGGGCAAAACAAGGATCACATTTAGCCATTGGAACAAATAAAGGAACTGTATTATTATGGGACACAGAAACTTCCCGACGGATCCGAACTTGGACTGGTCATACATCACGGACAGGTAAAAAAAAAAATCATAATATGAAGTTGGAATTCAGTTTATCATGTTAAACTTTGCTAAATCGAATGAAATGATAAAATAGGTGCCCTGGCATGGAGTTCAAATATTCTTACCTCGGGTAGTCGAGATCATAAAATATACCATCGTGATGTACGATCACCTAATCAATATTTTCGAAAACTAGATGAACATGTACAAGAAGTGTGTGGATTAAAATGGAATGAAGAAGGTACCATGCTTGCTTCTGGAGGGAACGACAACAACTTGTTAATATGGAATTCACATCAAGACAATTTATTATGGAAGTTTAGAGATCATACAGCTGCTGTCAAAGCCATTGGATGGAGTCCACATACACGAGGGATGCTAGCAAGTGGTGGTGGTACTGCAGACAAAACAATCAAGTTTTGGAATGCTATCTCAGGAGCTGCTATTTCTTCTCATGATACTGGATCTCAAGTATGTAATATTGCTTGGTCAAAAAAGACAAATGAAATTGTTAGTACTCATGGATACGCGAGTAATTCGGATAGTTCTTCAAATCAAGTGATTGTATGGCGAGCCAACAATATGCAACGTGTAGCAACACTTTCTGGACATTCGAGTCGTGTTTTATACATGTCATTAAGCCACGATGGTACCACCGTGGTAACAGGAGCAGGTGATGAAACGTTACGTTTTTGGGATGTGTTCTCTACTGCTGAGGTCATTCGACGTGAACCAGAAGATCGACGTGAGTGTCTTCGGTAGAAAGAAAGAGGTATCTCTCTTTTATATATATATATATATATTCCCAACAAAAAGTCATATTATTTTTTCATCCTTTCTCATTCTAATTCGCAAATCCTAAAAAAAGAACCAATTTTCACCGCCATAACAACCATTCTACTCTACTCCACTCCATCACGCAACACTTTTACCAGCTTCTTGTTTGTTTCTATTTCAATTCATCTTTTTATATATATATATACTATTATTATTATTTTATTGTTCATCCACTTTGCGCACATATTCTTTTTTTTTTCATTTCAAACATTATTTTTTTCCCCTTTTTTTTACTCTTACCACAATATATTGTGCTTCCACTCTCACTGAATTTTTGAAAAGTCTACCTACTTTTTTTTTTGAATTATTTTGGATATGTGTGTGAGGATTCAATTGCTCAAAATAATGAGATCAATTTGATCAGATGTTTAAAGTCACTTTGCCCAACTTTTTAAGAAGATGGAAAAAAAAATCAACTGCGGCAACAGTTGGGCATCCACCTCGAACAGCTTATAGATGGATTAGTCAGTATAATGCATGCCCTGGCAGTATTTTTAAGAGTAGAAAAAAAGTAGGTTGTAATTGTATCTTAACTGAAGAGCATAGAATGACTGTTATCAGCTTTATAAAACGTAAATGCAGTCTTTCGTTGAAAGCTGTTAGGATCGCCACTATCAACGTATTACTCATCACTTGTTGATGATGCCATCCAATTTTATGTCACTTTTCTTTCATCCTACCAAACGCCAGAAAGGTTATGAAGAGAATGAAAATCAATATCGAGATGATTGACCAAGGGGTCCTTTGCTTGACCTGGCCATAAGTGACATATAATTTGATATTGGGACAAGGTCATCGAGTTCTTCTTGAAGGGTGGTACGTAGCTGCGTTTATTTTACGGACATCGGGATATGGTCTAAAAATTTAATACAGTGTTTATTGGTCGTCTCTCTTCTGACAAAAACGTTCATTGATTAATATCAAAGAGCTTGACGTCATCAGCTAATCCACAAACATCTTTGTTGGCCAATCATTAGTTAACTAAGAATATTATCTCGCTATTTAATTATTATTATTCCCCTTAATGTTACTTTGCTTAATAAACTATAATTTATATTCAATCATATCCTCACTCATATATACAATATTAATTTCAAACTATATCTTATCTGATTTATCTTAATAAACATCTTGTTTAATTTCTATTATCTTTATTTAATTTGATAAATCACATTAGATGTTATTTAAGACGTAGTTGAAAATATAACTAAAAGCTTTGAAGGTTTGGAAATCAAAAATACGTAATCAGAGTTGCTGAATTCGAGAAAGATGAATGTCACCTCAATATCAAAGTCGTTCCCCGCTACCCTTTTGCAAGAAATGGCAGAGTTTGTGAGAAATGAGTTCAGAGATGGTTTCAGAAAGATATCCTATTCATACAAAATTATGTTTTTCGGGACGAAGTCGGCTTTGATATAAACATGCATCATTCGAGAGCTTGGTCACAACGTGGAGCACAAGCTATTACAGCATCGAATTTCTGTGAGGGGTGCTTCTCATACTCTCATCGGTGCTGTCTCCGCATTTGGTGTAGTAAATGTGAGCATAAGAGAGACAAGAAATGTTAAGTAAGGAGGGTTGTAGGCGCAACGAAACAAGACACAGCTAGAGATGCGGTTGCGGCTATTCCAAAAGATACTACAGATGGCCATTGTCTATACGGTTCATCAATGATACGTTAGATAGTATGGATGCATTTCCCAACATGAAAGGTTTCCATACCGTCATGGACAATACTCCAATTCATTCCCCTGGTGCAATTGATACCATCATAAAGGAAAGAGGGTATATAACCTCTCTACCTTCCATCCTATTCACCAGAGATAAATCCTATCGAGATAGGGTAAAAATAGACAAGCTAAGCGATGTGGAAAACTCTTACTTTTAAGGTTATTGAAGGAAGCAGAGAGATGTTCCTATTGAAAATTTGCAAATTTTTCATCCAGGATTCTATCGATATTTTCTCTAAATGTTTTAATAAAAAAAAAAAAAACCTTTACGTAAAATCACTTCGACATTTGACCAGACACTAGTCAACTTGAATGAAAAAAGGTGGTGAATTTATTCTCAAAAAGCAAAAATAAACTAACTTCAGATACCTTATCAACTTAGTCTGAGCAATTTAATCTCACACAAATATCCAAAATAATTCAAAAATAGTGGGGTGGACCACTTTTTTTGTATTTACAGAAATGATAAAAAAACAATACAAATATAAAGTTTATTTTAAAGCATAAACGGAATCCAAAGAAGAAAAAAGAGCGGGCTTATAAGATCGTTTTTATTTTTAGACTTATTCTAAAGTTGGTAAATTGATGTTTTTAAACTGTTCGGAATGGGCTGAGCCGGTTGACTTTTTGTCTGTGTTTATGAAATTATGTTAGGCCAAGAATTGAACTTGTGATCTTGGCAACTGTCTTTTTTTATTTTGTTGTTATTATTTTTATTTTTTTTGTACGATAAAACTTCTTTTTTCCTCTTCTTCTCTTCTCTTTTTATTTTATTCAAAACAAAAAAAAAAAAAAACAAGACAAAAATGTATAAACAAGAAGAAAGTAATACTACTACTAATAATAATAGTCATCCAGATCCATTTGCTGGACAATACCCTCCACCTCCACCAGCTCCAGAATCGTATATTTCGGGACCATCAACCGGAACGCCACCGGCTGTAAACCTTTCTTCAGAAGTAAGAACAGATAATTCATCACCTTATTACCCACCTACACAACAACAACAGCAACATCAACATCAAGAAACTATTACTCAAGATCAACAACAACAACAACAACAAAATCCATGGCCAACAACTTCTGCTTATAATCATCCATCACAACAAGCAGACTATTTCCCACCTCCTCATACACATTATGATCAACATCGTGCTTCTTACGATCACAGTGCACCTGTTGTTTCAATGAATTATAATAATGATCCTCATCATCGTGGATCTTACGATCATAGTGCTCCTGCTGCTGTACCCATGCTTTATGATCATCGAACTTCATATGATCATCGAACTTCTTATGAACCAGCTTATACCTCTTCATATCAAAATCAAGCAAATGATCCAAGTACATATTATCCACATCCAAATACCAATTATTATACAGAAGAATTAGATGCTCCATCATCACCTAATACACCTATTATTCCAAAAACGGAACCAACGTCATCATCAGGGACAGCGGCAATCGCAGAAAATCAAAATAACAATAACAATCAACAAACAAGTAGTGATCAGCAAAAAGAAAAAAAAGGAAAAAAACAAGGGGCTGGATTTGGATTATTTAAAAAGAAAAAAGTAGAATCAACACCTCCACAAGAACAACCTATATTATCTGGACCAAGACCTGCCCCTGTAGATGAAAAACCTTCCTATCAACGACCTGCTCATGATCCAGAAGATGGAAGAGGACTACGAAATGCATGTTGTTGTTATAATCCCGCATTAACTTGTTGTTCTTTCTTTTGGATGTTATTTTCAGTTGCTATTTTAGCAGGTGGTGTTGCCATGATGATTGCATCCAAGGTTGTTCAAGATCGCTGTAATAATGAATGTGGAGGTGGAGTAGATGAAACCTTGGGTAATTGTACTGTATTATGTAATGAAGTACTTCATAAAGCATTGTTATGGGGAGGTTTAGCTATCATGGCATTAGCTAGTATATCAGTTATATGGAGATTATTCACTTGGTGTTGTGCTGGTTGTGCTAGAAATAAATAAATAAAAAATAATTTGTATATTCTTTTATTATTATTATATTATTATTATGAAACATGCCAGTTAATGTGTATATTATGTGATTGTAATATGATGTATGTATGTAAAATGTAATGTAATGTTGTGTGTGTGCGATTAGAAATGAAATAGTTGAGTTGGGATGGGGAATAAACTCTTTCTAATTCTTTTCTTTTTTACTCTTCTTTTTCTTCTTATCCTTCTTTTCATCTTTATCTTTACTCTTCTTTTCTTTCTTATCCTTTTTACTCTTTTTCTTTTCTTTCTTTTCTTCATCATTATCCTTGCTCTTTTTCTTCTTTTTCTTCTTGTCAATTTTAGAATCATATTCATCACGTTTACGCTTTTGAGTGATAATAGCATCATCTTCTTTGTTTTGATGAGCAAGGTAATCTTGCATCACTCGAGCATATTTACCCTTTTGTTCAACTAAACCAAGACCTCCTTTTCTTGCTGTACGACCTTCACATGCAGCAAATAATTCAGCATCTGTCATTTTAATTGAATAATCCTTTCCATCATCATTATCTGAATCGTTATCGTCTGTATTTGTATTACTTGATGATGTTGATTGAGGTGTTGATGTTTCCGATCTATTTAAATAATAAATATGTTAGGATTACCCTTCATTTTTATATTTGATTAAAAAAAAAACTTACGGAAGAACTGCAGCACTTTTAACAAATCCACTATAAAGTGATGAACGAGCAATAGTTTGTGCCATGGAAGAATGAACACTTTTAACAGAATCCATTAAATTAACTTGATCAGCCATAGCTGCCATTGAAGAAGTAGTAGTCGTTTCTTCTTCTTGTGTTTTAATTGTCGATTTTTTCATTCCTTGAGCTGTAGGTTTATAAGTACTAAGAATACCCGTTTCTGATTTACGATTATCACTCTTTTTCTTTGTAGCAATACGAATCTAATAAATTATAATACAATTTAATTCCATTTTTCTTTTATATATAGATATATATATAACATATTTTATCGAGAATAGCATATAAATATATGTATATTTTACCTCATTAGCTTCAGTATCCTTTTCAACACTAACAGAACTTGCACTCTTATTATATAAATGATCCCACCAAGCAAAATCCCATTGTTCTTGATTTTTACCAACACCTTTGGTATCATTTTTTACTTTAACAGCAATATGTTTGGCATTACCATGTTTATCCTTTCCTAAACCTTCACCACTAAAAAAATTAAACATGTAAGTTAAAAAAAAAACTGGTCCGAGTCGAATTCTTTTAATGAATTATTTATAATTACTTTTTCCAACCATATTTTTCAAGTTGATTCTTAGCAAAAGAATCGTCCCACTTTTCAAGCATTTAAAATAAATAAGGTATAGAATGTATATAAAAAAAAAGGAACAAAAAAAAAAAGAAGTGGCTAAGTAAAAAAAAAAATTAATGAAGTGTGTTATGTCGTGCATAAATTTTAACCAATTAAAGAAAAGTTGTCCAATCGCTGTTTTCCTACTTTGGAATCCTTTTCCCCCAATAATCACATTTAGACTTTTTATTTATGTGAGAAAAATTCTGATTATAGTAGATCACTATACTTAAGTTCCAGGAGAAGATAATGGATAAGTTTTGATTTTTGGCAATCTCTAAGGTTCTTTTCATTTTCAGTGGAAATAAAAACTATTCACTTTACTTTTATTATTTTTTCCATCATAAATGTAATGCAAATAAAAAAACCATTAATATAAAACTGAAAGTATATATCTGGCTCATGACACGAGCTAGATCTACAGTACATATTTGTTATCTCCCGCATCAGTGGTACGTAATGTGTGATTTATCAAGCTCGAGGGATGGAGCTCCTTAGTGCTTTATAACATTTACTACTGACAAGAAGGATAAGTGTGGGAGTGTAATAAGCGATTTCATAGCCATATTTTTTTTTTACTTATAAAACTTTTGGAGCATGTGATAAGCACCTTCTCTCCTTCTATGCAACGAGGAACAAACCTAAGTAAATGTTTTATACATCCTTTACAGTCATCAGCAGAGACTTGGTATGCAGACACTATTCTGGGCAACAAGCTGTCATCTGATGTCAATACAAAGTTGCGCTTGATACCAGCTTTCAACTTCGACTAAAATTCTTCGATTGGATTAAGGAACGGCGAATAGGGAGGGAGGAATAGCATTCCAAATCCTTGCTTTGCAACAATGTCATTGATCTCCTCTGTCTTATGTATAGAAGCATTATCCATAACCAATGTTCTTCCGCCCATTCCATTTTCCCTCAGGACTGCCATCATTACTTGCTGTTATATCAATAGAAATTAATAAAAGAAAACAGACAGTGTATTAGATTATTATATATAAAACATCAATCGTATACCCTTTTCTGAAACTATTTATAACATACAGTTGCTAGCTGAATCAATGACACAAATGAATTAAAAACATATTGGTATTTAATTGATCTGCTTCTTTTTTTCATGTTCCTTTTTAGCTCGATTAATGACAGAAACGAATCAAGAATATTGGGGTTTAATTAATCTGCTTCTTTTTTTTTCATGTTTCTTTTAAGTGGCTGGATAAACGACACGAACAAATAAAAACATCAATGTTTAATTGGTTTTATCTTTTAACCTTGAAGAAATAATGTTTGACAAACTATTTATAAATGAACACAATAATATTTTATTATGGTAGTTCACTACATTTGGTCGTGTTAATATGATTATCACTTTTTAACTCTACATTCGCGTTGTTGGTTAGAGAAATAAGGATTGTCATCGTGTAAAAATTTATATATTTAACCCTATTTATTGTTACAATCATCCATTGACTAAAAGAGGAATTTTTCTTTTTATTGATGATAAAATAAGTTTATTGTTCACGGTCACTATCTCTACCACTTTCATGTTGAAGTACTGATAATATATATATATATATATATATATATATATACATATATATACTCTCGTTAGTATTAGCGGTCATTTGATATTATATATTTATATACGGCATAGATTAAATATGTTTCACTGACATTTTGGTATTTCACGGTGCGTTTCAATGACTCTTAATATTAAAGAAGTCTGTCTTCTTTATTGATACTATTCGACAGCTGCATTGATATATTATTTTTTCTAACGGCGAAACCTGTAGGATAAAATGTTCACATATCTTATTGTCATTATTAATCGTCATTAACAAATCGGAAGATTATCATTGTTTCATATACGTATATTGATATACCCGACCATTGATTAGGATTTGATATAAATAGTGATAATATTTTATTATAATAAACAACAGTTCAATTATTGTTCTTTTAGGTCTCGTTGACTTAATACTGTGACATGTCCACTCATCCATTCTTATAAAGAACGGAATAATCATACTAAAACCAAAAAGACGTCGTCATCCAAGACCTCGACGCCAACAGACTACCGAACCACAACCACAGTAACAACTTGATGTAGTAATTGGTGAAAGCGAAAATGCATCAATTGAAGCTTCAGAAAATAGTAGTTTAAGCTACTCAGAATCTATTAGAGTTTCAAAACGACCTCACATAAATGAACAACATGATAGTTTTTAGTTAAAAAGTCAATAGTCTTTAAAACACAGAACTATTCATAGCACGGTGTCTTATTTTTATTAAAACTAGCCGTACTGTCTCGCTTCGCTCGACTAAATGAGCCCCTACGCTTCGCTCCGGGTCATTTAACGACGTCGTCGCAAGGGGTCCCCCCTTGACCCCCAACGGCGCTTCGCACCAGTCCGGAGTGGGACCAATGCTGTATAATATGTTTTGAGTTAATATATATATATATATATATAAATTGGAAAACAATATAATAGTAATAATAATGATAAAAGTAATGATTATAAAATTGATAGTAATATAATTATATTAAGTTGATAATAATACTAATAATGATAATAATATAATATTGAAAATAATAAAAAGTAAGAATAATAAAAATAATGATACGTATAATAATAATATTGATATTGATAATGATAATGATAATGATAATGATAATAGTAATACAGCATATTATAAATAGAGATATTTATGTCACGGATGGTAGGAGAGCTTCACGATAGACTACATTATTAGTTTTTGGGATAGTGTTGTCTTTTTGGTTGGAAAGATTTAATGCAACTTTAATGTTTGCGGAATCTGTAGCTCGGGAAAGAGCAACATACAGTTGTCTGACCATGGTGATTGTTATTTGTTTTCACTCGTTACTAGGAGTGATGTAACGAACAAAGGTTGTCCTGTTGCTTTTTTTATTACGAATTCTGAATCTTCATTTACTATTAGTCGTTGGAGGCTCTCGTGGCTTAAGTTTGAATGTGGTTTTTATCCTAAACGTATCATAATCGATTGTAGTGTCACTGAAATGGATGCTATTTTGTCTACGTTTGGTACCGAAGTCCAAGTTCTAGTTTGTCATTGGCATATTAGACGAGCATGGGAAAAAAAAGTTAGGCAGGTACGTTACTAACTTAAATAATTTTTGCTTGTATACATATACATTTTCTCTAACAGATCATTGATAGATCAAAAGCTCGATTAGTACTGCAGATTCTAAAGCTTTACGTAAAAAAAGCTTGTGTTTATTTAAGTTCATTGATGTATGCCAAAGATCCAGAAGATTTTGAAGAAGGTGGAACGAATTAAAACAGTGTTACCTTGTTGAAGATATATCATTTTATACATATATGCTTGATTATTATTATCCTAAGCGAGAAAAGTGGAGCAAGGCGTGGCGAGAGGTATGTGATATTATCAAAACAAACCATAATTATAACTGTTTTTATCTAATCTTTCAATCATAATAGGGTGTTCAATTCCATACAAATAATCTCATTGAACCTTGGCATAACCAATTAAAAACTCATTATTTAAAAAAAAAACAAGAAAGCACAGAATTGATTATATAGTCTGGCTCATTACCCAAGTTGTTGATTGCGCGTATAGACAATCTATATTACAAGTCTTTCATGGATTCGAAGATGTGAGCTTAACGAAAGAAGAAAAAAAACGGCATTAAACGGCGTATGAACTCGATGATGATACTGCTGCAGAATATATTTCAATTGTAGGTGCTCAAAAAGTAAGTAAAAACGCGTTATAAAGACTGTTTCATGTTCTAATGATTATTGAGTAATCTATTGTATATATAGATATACGTAAAGTCGTTTAAAGAAGAAAATATCTATTATGAAATTGTTGTTCGAGAAGGCGTTTTGCATTCGTGTACCTGTCCTGACTTTTATTTTAATCGTATATTATGTAAACATATTTTCCTTTGTAATCGCGTCCGTGATATTCCTCTTCATCGTGTTGGTATCTCTCGTTCAATACAATCTGTTAGACCTGTTAATGAAGCTGATAATGATAAAATTGAAGAAATTGAAGAAATTCGTTCACAAGGCTCAGAAAAAGTATTATATCGAAAATAACGTCATCAGTAGACATGTTAAACCGTACTTTATTGAATATGACGCCTGATCAAATAGAAGAATGTAATCAAGCAACACAAAATTTGAATAATATTTTACAGAACGTGATAGATCCAAGAAATGCGGTTAGAAAACAAAAATAAATAATAGTATATAATTAAAGACAATTTAATCACTCCACTTTTAATATATAAATACAATAAAAATAAAATACCCACTTATACTTTTCTGAATGATATACATAAAATCACTTTGTTAAAAATTTTTGTGATAATTTGAGAGCTTTTAATAAGTGAAAACTTTGTTGAAGCATTTCAATAAGAAAGTTTTACATAATTTTTTGTCTAAGTCAAACTGAATAATGAGGACTTGGTTTTTTTTTTGTACAGTTTCAATTTTGAATTCCTGCTTCAGCAGTCCCCATTTGCATGACCCATTTGCATTTTGGAGAGCAGCCCGATTTGGTGTCGTCATTAGCGTGGACAAAAATCTGAGTAATTAACATCCTAAAACGTGCTGCTTTTATTTTTGTTAGTATGCATAGTCATCTCTTACAAAGAACTCTCGAAAAAGATTTACACACATTAGTACAATAGTTTTAATTTTTTTTTTTTACCTCCTCCTTCTTTTCTCCTCTCACTATGAGCGCCTAAAAAATATTAAGAATGGGAGTCTTTTATTCATTACGATGAAAGCATTATTATTCAGTTGACTAATAATAATAGTAATATCCGACGTTGTTTATTAGTTCGTTTGGTCATTACGCATGTGTATGCCCTGCCTATTGTGGGAGAAAGACTGGTTGCTATAGTGGCGACTGGAGTGGGAAGTATGGGGTTTACGTAGCAAGTTTTACACTTCCGTATCTTCATGCGCCAACATGCTGCTTTCACCGATTTGAATTATTATGGTGCTGGTACGTTTGACTCTTTAATGTATGGAATGCGATTGCTTAGTTGACTAACGACATTTAGTACTGGTGATTAGGTTGCTTTGCCGCTGCGCATGTGTAATGCCCTGCCTATTGTGGGAGAAAGACTGGTTGCTATAGTGGCGACTGGAGTGGGAAGTATGGGGTTTACGTAGCAAGTTTTGCACTTCCGTATCTTCATGCGCCAACATGCTGCTTTCACCGATTTGAATTATTATGGTGCTGGTACGTTTGACTCTTTAATGTATGGAATGCGATTGCTTAGTTGACTAACGACATTTAGTACTGGTGATTAGGTTGCTTTGCCGCTGCGCATGTGTAATGCCCTGCCTATTGTGGGAGAAAGACTGGTTGCTATAGTGGCGACTGGAGTGGGAAGTATGGGGTTTACGTAGCAAGTTTTGCACTTCCGTATCTTCATGCGCCAACATGCTGCTTCCACCAATTTGAATTATTATCACGTTTAGTTTAGTTTATTGAAGGTTGGTTCTTTCATTGTAACAACTATGTTAGTAGATCACACATTTAGCTAATATGCTCTTTTTTTTACGATTAGATTTTCTCGAGGTCATAGATATAGTTTAACATACATACACAGATGATGTGGATTGGTGAAACGTGAGCAAAAATTATTTTGCTCTTGGTTCGTGAATGTTTCGATGATTAGGAATTTGCAAACTATATTATTTGACTAGGCGGACTTTTTTATCTGTATGCTTGAACCGTATCATCTTTTAGTGACCTAATTAAAAGAATAGACACAGAATTGGCTAATAATGAAATATAGAAACCACAAACTTGACATTCCTTTCTTCCTTTATCTTTTGGAGCGTGGATGCCCCGATTAAATATATATGTATATTTGTACCTAATATTTTATATATAGACCATATAAAATTGTTCTTGTCCCTGCTACTCTCTCTATTCTCAATACTCTATCTGTATGTAAATAAAGTGCCTGTTTTGTTTTCAATTTACACAAAAGTTATTTTACAACGAATGCATATAGCTTTTGTTATCATGGGTATATTGTGTATAGGGGTACGTTTGTAGAAAGCGAATCATGTCAGAAAAAGAAAAGGAGACATGTCAAAGATGTGAGGAAATCAATTTATGGATGAAAAAAAGCTGTTTTTTATTATCAAGGCAAATTATGACCACCATAATATTCAGGTTCAAATGAACAATCTACATTGGCATAGTTTTGATAATAAATGTCATAAGCTAATTCTTCCTGAAAATCTTCATAATCGCGATTATCATTATTCTCTTCATCACTTTACCCAATATCAAATGATAATGAACCACCTGTTACTGACCTCGTTATTGTTGTCATGACTCTCGTTGTTTTATATCAATCATTTCTTTCGATTTCTTTTATCCACTTGTTTATACAGCCATGGCAAATTATTTATCATAACATTTCAATGTTACCGCTTGTATTATATCTGCCCGATGATAAGGTTCCTTATTTTGCTAATGGTAAGTCAATAATATCCAACGACTCCAATTTCTGTTGTTTGTCAAAAAGAAAGGTATCAAATTGCTTGCCTGGATTTGTTGCAAATATATAACGTAAGATCAATAGTTTGAGATTATGCGCTTATTGTAACATGGTATAAAAGTCCAAGGTCATGAACATGATTTCAACTTTTTTTTTCAACTGTAAATTCGGTCACTTCAGGATATTTAGTGAAATGCTTATAGAAAACATGGTGGATAAGAAGCAGTTACATAAACAACGTGTTGCTAATGTAGGGATGGAACGTAAAAGTCGAGCAACAAAAAACAGGTATGGTGTAATGCCAATAGCCTTGATGAATAGTGAGTTTCGTTAAATTCGGGTAATACATGGATGCAGCATGAAGATAAGTAAAGATAATCATATACAAATACTTGTTTTTGGTGGAAAGGTAAAAAGTCATTATTATATACATATACTAGAAAATGAATGTTTTCGATCGGAAGGAGAAGGCGATGTTGATAAAGGTTGTTCAGTATTTAAGATTGCTAGGTCTTGTTCGGTTAGTTGTAGATTGTCGAATACTATGGATAGTTCCAAGATCGAATACAGTGGGTAGTGCACCACGACAACCAGACGATTGATTTGAAGGACAGTTATTCCAGAAAATGTTATGTAGTTCTACCAGTGTATCGAGGTTGTCTTGTGTAGTAAATCCATCGATTTCTTGAACACTTCTTGGAAAAAATGATATCCAAAAGTTGTATCATTGCGGTGATTTTAGTATTAGGGATTACTTTTGAAATATGTGCGGTCATTCGGTTTCCTATATATAATGGATCAAATCATTTATCAAGAAAATTAGTTATAACAGAACGAAAATAACAGAATAAATCAATACTTCGAATAGTAACCAACCATGGATTTGAAAAGTAAATATAGCATCCAATACCCCTTCAGCCAACGACTTTTTTGCTAATATTGCCAACCGAAGAATATCTTGACCTAAAAGATCCATATTGGGTGTTGGCTCGGATAATTTTACTTCTCCGTATCCGATAGACCGACCCCAGTTCAACTGATTGATTTCACAAATTAATGCATCTGGTCGTACTTGAATTAATTCGCTCGAACTTCCTTCACCTGGGATAATATTAGACCTATTGCCCACAAATTGTTCCAGATATTAATATCCAGTTGTTAATACATTCGTTTTGGTAAGAAAAGAAAAACTATGATACCTACCAACGCAACATGACATTCTTTTCGGGATCCGATAATATTGATGAAAGAATAGGGTCGAAAACAGAACTGAATAATTCAGTTTCACCACGCGTAGTCCTATCCAACATTGTTTGTAAGCAAAGTTTTTGCAATCTGTTTTGAGAGGATTTTATTAGCTCAATGACCAGGTTACTTGGAAAAACCACAAACGTAAATACTTGAAAAATTCATATACTTACAACGCAGCTAAACCAAATAGAATACTTTGTTCTGGATCAGTCATTCCTTCCCCCATAGCAACAAGACCACGTATAGCCGTATTTTTAGCGCCTCTCGAATTAGTTATATGTTTCACGCTTTTCTTATATGTCTAAAAAAATCAATTTAATTAGCCATCTCAAGTAGTTTGAAAACAATCGTAATACGCACAGTTAACAACTTATTAACAGCCGAAGTTGCATCTTCATTAAAATTCTGATGGCTATACAACTCACTAGCTAATTCGTTGAATAAGCTATGCAATGCGGGAGCCGTGAAATGTTTCACAAGCAAATCAGAATGTTCAAATTCTTTAAGTAACAAAATATCTTCCAACGCTCTAAATAAGTTATAAATAGTCATTATCAGTATATGATATAATATAACTATTGACAGATACCCTTGTGATCAAAAATACATACAATATTTCGTGAACATGTGTTTCCAGGCAAACACCATCGTTACTGCTGGCCACTCTGGCCGCTTCTTTTCTGTAAGAATAAAATTTATCTTCGAGTGTGATGTTACTTCGTTTCTTGTTCGGTGCTCCCTACATATACAAACAAATAAGTAAATAATCATTCTATATCATTTCATGTCATGTCAATTTAATATACCACTGCCATACCTCCACATCCTCGTCAGGTGTCTTTCTTTTTTCGTTCTGGAAATAAAGAGTTATAAACATGTAAGTCAAATGTGTATATAACAAAAAACCAGCTTTGACATGAAATGCTTACCAAATTGTTCATGCCAACACCACCACCACTACTACTACTACTGCTGTTACTGTTACTATCGCTGTTACTGTTGCTATCGCTGTTACTGTTGCTACTGTTACTAGTATATTCGACATCCTTAGAATTGTATGATCTGAGCACTTTCATTATCAATTCTTGTTCTAAGTTGGCCATGTCCTCCTATTATTATTATCATTATTATTATCATAAAATCTTATCAAAAGTTACGGCAATATGTCAAAAAAAAATGAATGACTCTTCCTACCTCAACAACCATTCTGTGTGTGGCGATTTCTAAGAGTCTAGCAGCCTCCTTATTCCAGAAATAGTTGTTTCCCGCGTTAGACTTAGCATTCTACAAATATTATCAAGTTCAATACAAGTCAACAAAACCAGTTGATTCAGTTCCAAGAACAACAAGTATATTTATATTTTATTTTACCCGCAAAGCCTGTTCACAAGATTCAAGAACTTGCAATCTGTTGGAGCCAGGCTTCACCTTCTCTTTCATTTTCTTAATATCAGAAGAATATCCTAAATGTGCCTTTTCTTTTGATAATTCTTGCTTGATAAACACAAATCGAAAGTCGTACTTGGTGAGATTATTCCAATCACGGTAAGGGAGTTTCCAGAAATCTAGAGTCCAAAAAAAAAAAAGCTTTGTTATGACCAATAAGCTCTTATATATTTTTAGATACTTATTTTTCTCACCTTCAACCTCAAGCCCGTTGGGCAAAACAAACTTTGAATCACCCATGGCAACAAAAGTGTTGAAGTTTTCTTTTTTTATATATGGCCTGCGCTTCAAGGTATTTTTTTAACTTTTCACCATTCACAAATTAAATGGAAGAGCTTTAAGATTTTCTACTCCGACCATTTTTTCCGATGGGTTAATGCTTTGATTCGGAACTGGTCCTACATGAGTTCCGAGCATTCTTGTTGACATTTCATGTCTCAAGTCAACAATAATTAGAAAATGAAAACCAAGTTGGCGTTTAAATTACTCATAACAGTAATCTTTATTCAATACTATTCGAATATTTTAGATTTACTTTCAATACATAATCATCATCTCAAAGAGAAATATAATTTTTTTAAAAAAAAATGCGTTAATCAAGAAGGTGCCTTATTTCATATAGATAATATATATATATATATATATATATGTATGTATGTATTCAGGTATTCACACACCTCTCTTCATCATCCAATCAAAAACAATTTATAGCTCGTCTAAGTCAATCCTTATTGGCTGAAGTCCACCAAGGACATATTAACCCTGAGCTATTTTATTTCTAGTATGGTGTAGAACGGAATTAACATAATAAAAAATCACACACTACTTGTACTACTACGTCTTTAACTTCACATATAAAAGCGCGCATATTTTCCTTGTTCAATACGACCTTTGTTTTCTATTACAACTATCGAAATAAATCCTCGAACTTATAACCAAAACATGAACCCAGCTAGACAACTAAACCAACAGTTTTAAGGAGTTACTTCGCTTCAAAATACTTCGTCTCTCAATATGGATAATGGGTATACAAAGAACAAATGTTATTTTTTTTGCACACAATCGTTCAGTTATCAAATTAAAAACATTAATAATATTTTTCTTTATTCAACTACTACTGTCATATAAGAACTGTTACGGACGACATTGATTTACAGGCTATGAATTTGGGTAACACAATGCTTTTTCCAAGTAAGTATATAATTTAGCTACTCAATGTTATAGCCACTCGATAAGCTATAAAAATATATTAATAAGTTACATATTAATTATCGTGGACTATATTAAGAAGAGCAGTTACTCGATCAAGTGGAAATAACGAATGGAAATTACAATACCAATTTATTCATGACTGACCAAACGCAGTAACAACAAAATCCTTTATCCAGGCAACCATATTCCCAACGATCTCAACACTCGGAAACCGAAGGGCAAAGTAGTCAACATCATCAGGTAGACCGTCCTTTTTTTTCGCCATAAAAAGAAAACATTTTTATATTTTTATTGGTATTGATTTTATATATTAGGCTGATTTAGGATTGTCACCGTTGGACTTACTTCTTATACAACTTCAACAAGAAAAAAACTTTACATTTCTTTTATCACCAGAGCCTCCTACAAATATTATAGTTGGTGGAAATATTACACTTGATGCTTCAGCACCCTTAACCGACGGTCACAATGAAGAAACTAGCAGTTCTAACGCTGATGGTCAAGCTGAGAATCTTTCAACTGCCGTCCTTGCTAATGAATACCCTCTTTTTGACGTTGGACTTGAAGGTTTTCTTTATGATGATGATGAAAATGAAGATCCGGGTTATGACGTTGGTAACCAGGGTTCGCCTTTTGACGTTGGACATGAAGATGCGCTTTTTCATGATGAAGATGAAGGCGAAGGTGTACTTTTTGACGATGGAAATGAAGATGAGGACACTGAAGAACGTTTTCGATGCCCATTTTGCCCAGAAAATCATACCGGATTTGCACGTCAACGAGATATTCAGCGTCATATTCAATCTGTCCACGCTAGAACGCGCCATATCTGCGATATTTGTGGAAACCATTATGGTAGATCAGACACTTTAAAAAGACGTAGAAATACTCATAATTAATATATTACGTATACGTAAGAAGGACCCAAAAAAGACAAAGAGAATGGGTTTAGAATGATTCCATACTATGTTAGTTATATCTGTTATATTTGGTTACTATGTATTTTACTGACTGTCATACTTTGTAGTTAAGAATATATTGATCAATGATAATAAAAAAAAATGACAATGAGTCATTGAAATATCCTAAAACCATTTTTTCTTCCTGTCCCCAACAGAATTTTTTTTATTAATACCGTTCTTTTTTTTCTTGAGCCATCTCAATTGATAAATCTTAACAGACGCTGGATTATAGGTGATAATTTATAAGGCACTGAAATATCAAAGTTGGTTGCTTATAACGAAATACCACTACCTGCTCCTTTGTATAACAACCCCATCTGTTGTATAATTCATCATTCATGATTTAATCAATACTCAACCCTATAGCTTCATTATTCCTCATCATTTACAAAAATTTTAATTGAATTTTTCGATTTGAAAATTGTTTCTTTTTTTTATTATGATTTTACTTCTTTGATTTTTCCAACCTTCTTCGTTCCCCTTCCAACTATAAAATTATATTTATGCAAAAAAAAAAAAAAAAAAAAAATGAATTCATTTTATTTAATAAAAAAGAGCAAATAATAATTAAAAAAAAAGACATACCACTTTCTTTACACGAGCCAAAGAAGCTGCAGAGGATGCATTTGCTTTACAATTTTCAATTCCATAAGGAGCTTGAATAAGTACTTCATCCAATACAACAATGGTATCATTAGACCAACGGCATGGTAACCTAAAAAATAAAAAAAAAAAATAATTATATGTATTAAAAAAAAACCCCCTTTTTTTTAATCCAGATTTTTTAAATTTCTTACGTTTTACTTAATGCATCAAAAATATCTTGTGCTTCTTTTGTGACGCCTACACCCATCTTAGCAACACGTTGTCGCATATGTTTTACACCATTTAATTCACGTTGATTTAATCGTTCCACTTGTACATAATTAATAGGTAAATAATTTGTTGTATCATTATTATTCATTTCTTCATTTGATAAAACTTCTTTAATATGTGAAATTTTAATGATACGAAATCCAAGTCCTTTTCGAGTTGTATGTTGTGTAGAACTGGGCGAACACTGTAATAAATAGTAACCCACCACCATAAAAACTGAGAGTTAAGGGGGAGGGAATATAGATTGCTTTTTTTTTTTTTTTTTTTTTTTTTGGTTTCAATGAATAGACATTGAAAAATAGTCAAGAAGAAAAAAAAAACCTATGTTAATATATATTTAAAAAAAAAAGGATATCTAACGCAATGCTATTTGTCATACGATCATAAGTATAGATGCGTCCTTGGATCTCTTCATTGGAAGCCGTTTTAATCTTAATTTTTCGTCCAATGAGCCATTCTGTTGTTTTTTTTGGTGTTGATGTACCTGTAGACGACTTTCGACGTCCAGTGCTTTCCATCTTAAATTAAAAAAAACATTTAGGTTATAACTTAGATTACTTGTTATTTTCGTTTCAATAAAAAAAAAAAAAAGGGGGGAGGGAGGATCAAATAATAATAATAATAAAGTTACCTGATATTTTATATATATTTAAAAATGACCTTTAGTTTTTTTCAAATTGTTGCAATATTGATATATATATATATATAATATATATTTCAACAAGACTTAAATGGATAAAGAATAGTTTGAGCCAAAAAAAAAAAAAAAAAAAACGGAATTGAAATTATTTTCCCCTTTTGGGATGATTCTATCATAATAAAAATGGCGAACCTTTTTTTATGCTCTGATAAAATGAACAAGAAGGGAGGGAGGGGAAATATTATTAATTATTAAAAGTAGTCTATCTTTCTTTTTCTGTAGCTAGAGTTTTAATGGTTAGGACAAACATCAGTCGTCATGGCTTTATTACGTTACAGTTTAAATTGGAAATGATAACCTCCACTTTGTATAGTTTTTTTAACTATATAAAAGAAGATTTACGCGTTTTTTTTTCTTATTCTACCTTTATTTTTCCATTACAAAAGTCAGATAATTACAAACCCTCTTTCTAAACAATTATTTTTTTTTTATCTTGGAGTATATCCTTCTTGTTAATTGAATTAATATATTTTTCATTCAAAGAAAAACATAGTGAGTTGCGGAACATCAAAAAAAAAAAAACAGGAGAAGATCATGCGACCCCCCAAGATTTTGCATTGCAGTTTAAATCTTTTCCCTTATTTTTTTCTTTTTGGGACTTTTTTTTCTTCACAAAAACCTATAAAACGACTCATTTTACAATGAGTGACAATGAAAGAGGAGGTTCAACAGGTGATGATGAATTATCACTTCCAAAAGGTTAGTTTTCTTTTTTTTTTAATAATAATAACGAAAACATTGTGTATTTTATTTTTTTTTAATGAAACGAACCTTTTTTTTAAAAAAAAAATTATTCAACTACCAAACCAACATTGAAATTTAGCAACTGTAATGAAACTCATTAATGAAATGATGCCAAGTGATATTATATGTACTAAAGAAGCGCGTGATTTACTTATTGATTCTTGTGTTGGTAAATGTTAAAAAAAAAAAAAAGAAGAAAAAAGAAAAAAAAAAAAAAGTTGAATTAAATTATTATTGTATATTATATTATAGAGTTTATACATTTAATTGCATCTGAATCGAATGATATAGCAGATAGAGAAACAAAAAAGACTATTGCAGGTGAACATATTGTTTTAGCATTAAAAGAACTTGGATTTGATGAATATGTAGATGATGTAGAAGATGTTTATAAAGAACATCGACAACAACAAAAGGTATGTTTCTCTCTCTATTATATTTATATATATAAAGAGGGTGATAACTCATTTATATATAATTAGAATCGAGATAAAAGAAGTTCACGATTAGAAAAAACGGGTATTTCAGAAGAAGAATTATTAAGACAACAAGAATTATTATTTGAACAATCTCGTTTAAAATTTGAAGCACAACAATAAAAAAAAAAGAAAATGTTTTATTATATTAGCAAAGAAGAAGAAGAATATTTTATTTTATGAAAGAGGTGGAGTAGGTGATTCATTAAAGATTTCTTCAAAAGAAGAAGATGTAGCATGAATAAATCGAACAATTTTATCACGTAAATGTTCTAAAATGATTATTATTAATTTTACGTAGAAATAGATGAATCATTTTTAAATGTATTACCTTGTTGTGATTCCATTAATTGAATAGTTTTTAATTCATGTTCTATTTCTTGTAACATGAGTTCATCTTGATTATTGGCAAATTGTTGAATCAATTGAATCACTTGATGTAAAAGATTATACATTTTGGTAACAGTTTCTATATATACATAAAAATATATATATTTGAATTCATTCATTCTCTATATATATATTTATAGTGATATACCTTGAAAATGTTGATTACGATTTTTAATAATCACTTGTATACGACGTCTTACTTCTTCATTATCTAATGGTTGTATTTTATCCAATAAATTTTCTTTTTTTTGTTCTTGTTGTGAATCCATCATGTTAAAAAGTTTAAAAAAGAAAGAAAGAGAGAATTTTTTTTTTTTAAAAAAAAAAAAAACGAAACTTTATTTAAAAAAAAAACATCAAGTACATTCAAGTGATGATGGGAGGGGGGGAGAGAGAGAGAGAGAGAAACTAAATACATTTTGAATAATAAAAAAGGGAAGAATGAAAATATATTCACAAAAGAAAATGAAGGAGGAATTGTATATATAAATATATATAAAAGTGGGGGTATTTGGACTCATAAAAATGAAGAAGTAGCTGTTGTAATAATAGTAGATGTTGTTGTCGTTGTATTATCATTATTACTATCCTTATTATTATTATGATAATTAAGATGAACGACTTCATTATTATTAGTAGTAAAAGAATAAGAATGATACATTTGCTCAAAAGAATCAATTAAAGTTTGTAAACCTAAAAGATATCCATGATCTGGATCTTCTGGATATTCTGGTGGCCAACTCATTTCATGTATTCTTGTTTGCATTTCTTTTAAAGTAACACAATGTGCAAAATCAATGATACGTAAATCAATTGGACAAGAAGGATTTAAACCATCATAAATAATTAATAAACTAGATCCAAAAAATCGATAACCAGGTAAGGATCGAATTAATAATGCTAAACGTCTTAATTTTTGTAATAATACTGGTATATGTTGAATTAATAAGTGTTGACCATCATGTAAATAATAATGTAATGTTTCATGAAATTTTGTTGGTGTTAATTTTCGACCGATATATTTATCTTGTATATCATAAGTATGTTGATTTACTTTGTATACCTTTTAATGATGCTATCTATTAGTTATATTATTAAAAGAAAAAAAAAAGTATATAAAAATAGATATATATATTTATATATAAATACTTTACCTGCATACCACACATACGTACACCTAAACTACGACTTGTTGAACGTTCACATTTTAATGTTTGACTTTTTCTTTTTTCATAAGAAGCATATACACCATATTGTCTTGTTCCCATTTTTAAATCCAATACACAAGGTTTTTTCATATTCACCGTTAAATCTTCAATAACAATAAATTCTTGATCCATTTTTTTATCAAGTTCTTGTAAATAATTATTATTATTGAATGCATCTTGAATTCGATTTAATACTATTTTTGTTCCTTGTTCCGGATCCATCGGAAAAGTCCGTCGATGTTCTACTTCTACTTCTTCTTCTTCTTCATTATTATTATTATTATTATCATAAAATAATTCCGAACAAGTAGGTAATAATGATGTAATAGATGAATTTAATTTATATTCTTCCATTCTTTTTGTTGTAGTTGTAGTTGAAGTAGTTGTCGTATTACATTCATTTCGAATCATTGTTGATTTTTTTTTATTTTCACACGGTAAACGAATCACTCCAATATAGCGGGGAATAAATGGTAAGAATTGAGTATGATATTGTAAGTCTTCATAAAAGGATTGTTCTTTTGTTGCTGTAACATCTTTACAAATGGCACCATTTGAAGTTAATTTAAACATGGCAACATGACCTCCTACTTTATGTGTAAAAGGAATAAGTTTGAATGAATCATTTATTGTTTGTTGTTGTTGTTGTTGTTGTTGTTGTTGTTGTAAACGACGTCGATAAGAAACTGTATTCACCATTTTCTTTTACATAAAAAAAAAAAAAAAGAGGGAAAGGAAGGAAGGAAGAAAGAAAATAAAAAGAATAAAAAAAAAGATATATGACTTTTTATAGGAGAAAAAAAATGGGGGGGGAGGAAGGGGGGAAAGGAAGGGTTTAATGTGTGTGAAATTTTATTTGTTAATATATAGAAGGAAAGAGAAAGAATAATCCCCTCCCCTCTCACCTTCTTTTTTTTCCTTAACAGCAATGCTTTTTTGATGCAACATGTTGAGTGAATTCAATTTCATTGGCTCTCTCTTTTAAAGTGTGTGTGTGTGTGGAAATCCTTGATGTCTTAATATTAACAGACTTCCTCTTCCCTCCCCTCCCCCCATTTTTTTTTTCGGGTTCATGTTTCAAATCATTGTTATTGAAACATGTGCCTGAACTGAATTGAAAAATATTTTGGATTAAGAAGAATTTTTAACTGGAGTGTTTCTGTCATTCCCCCCTCCTCCCCGCCAGTCAATTTAAAAGAATTGATATTATACCCAACGTGATTGTGGCGAAAAAACTCAGTGGTTTAAACTTTTTTTTATTATTATTATAAACAAATAATAGAAAATGCATAAAAACAAAACAAAAAAAGAAATTGAATTGAATTGAATTTAAAAAAAGGGGATCCCGGATTGACTAAATAAAGAACGTGTCGTATGGGTTTAAGAATTCATTTGGATTGGATAACGTATTAAATTATATAATCGAATCAAAAAAATTCAAATTATCAAATAACTTTTTTGATACATAAATAAATATAAACTCCGAACAAAAAAAACAAAAACAAATAGAAACTCTGTGTGTATAGTGTGAGAGAGAGAGAGAGAAGTTTATATCCAATTGAATTAGAGTAAGATATCAAATGGTTACTGTTCATTTTTTTTTTTTTTTGTTAAATAACCTATCAAATAATTAATCCTTTTTCGTTATCAAAGAAAAAAAAAAAAAGATAGAAATTGAGATTGCATTAAAATAGGTAAATTTTAGTTGGGGGGGGGGAATTATTAACATTTGCTAAGCAAAATTTCTGATAAGAACATAATTCATTAGATACATAATACACACGTGGATTCAATTTTTTTGTTTTTTTTTTTTACACGTGTAAATGATTTCGTTTGGATTTTTTGTTATTTGTTTTAAATGATTAATAATAATAATAATAATAATATTGAGAATTATATATATATATATATTAAAAAAAAAGAAGAAGAAATGATATAATGATAATAATAATAATAATAATAGTAAGAATGAAAAAAAAAAAAAAAAAGTTGAAAAGGGTATATTATATAATAATAAATTTTTTTGTGGGGTTTCTATGGGTTGATATCCATCATCATAGTTGTAGGAGGAGAAGAAGAAGAAGAAGGTGCTTGATGGTGTCTTGAATCATTGTGAGTAGTAGTAGTACTAGTAGTACTAGTAACACCCATTACACGTAATCGATCAAGCCATAAATCAGCACGATCTACAGTATCTGAAAAAACATCGGATACAGATTGTAACATTTCAATAGATTCACCACCAAAATTTAAAAGTTTGATAGAAGTTTCATGTAATTGAGGATCTTCCACTGAATTATTACTGTTGTTGTTGTTGTTGGTCATGGGTGATAAAGTTGTACTACTATTGGCTACTTGCCATTTTTTAGGTAATTCTAAAATATAAGATCGTACAGTATTTTTGGCTTGTTCTGGTAAACTTGAACTTGCATATCGACTGACGATATCAACTACTTTTCTTACAGTATCCACCATTTCTTTTTTAATAGATGCTACTGTCGCATCTGGATTTTCTTCTTGATGTAATATTTCTTTTGTCACTGTTTTCTTATTATTATGAGTAGCAAGAGATACAAGATAACTTCGAAGTAATGCCATTTGACGTTCAATATGTTGCATTGCATACTATTGTATATTGGAAAAGAAGAATTATTTTTAAATATATAAATATATATATATATTTTATGAAATAGAGAGAGAAATCATGTTTATTACCTGTAACCAAGAAAGACAATAACGAAGACATTTCATACTTTCTTCACTAACAACGGCTGCTGTAGTACCAGCTGCAGAACCTGCATGAAGAATAAGTTGTTGCCATCTACTTGTTTGTAAATCTTTATTATTTTTATAATGTCGAACAGCAGGTGATTTATGTTTTAAAGTATAAGGACGATGAGGTGAAGTGGAACGAGAAGAAGGTCTTGATCGTATGGGTGTTGCTATATTTAGAAAAAAAAGAGAGGAATGAAAGGTTACACACACATACATAGACAAAAAAAAAAAAATCTTATGATTTATATATATATATATATATACTTACTACTATCACCTCTTCGATGTCTTAATGAATTACGTTCAGGATGTTCTGAAATAGATGTTTTTGCTAATATTTTAGCAGTAGCTAATGTTGCATCATCTTCATCTTCAACCTATAATAATAATTATAATTATTAGTTATTTTATTCATTTATTAATATATATTAAACATACTTTAATAGAAGGACGTTTTGATGATCCATAACGTTCATAAATAGGTGCAGTAAATGATTCAACCATTTCTGCACCATATTTAACTGATTCTTTTGATGTTTGAAATGCTTTCCATGCAGAATTGACTAATGTATAATCAGATGATGCTATTCGTTGTTGTTGTTGTTCTTGTTGTTGTTGTTGATCTTCATGTTCATTAATAGTTGTTGCTATAGATGAATCACTTGAAAATGAATAATATCGTAATGAAGGTGGTGAAGAAATGGGTGGTAATACAACTTTATCTAAATAAAAATGTAAGTTTATTTATTTATTTATTACGTATTATTACTATTGCTCTTTACCTTTATTATCAATACCACTACGTGCCATATCACCAAGAGCTTCAGCAGCTATTTGTACATCAGGATCATGAGAATGAGTCATTTCTTTTTTTTTTTGTTGTTCTTGTTCGAAATTACATAATTGAGTTATAGACATGGGTGAAGTGGCATTGTGTTGTTGTTGTTGTTGTGCCATGACGTAAAAAAGTATATACAAAGGTTGTTTTCTCGTTTTCGTTTGTTGATAAATGTAATCTCTTAAAAAGTGTATGAACAAAGAGAAAGAGAAAGAAAAAGAAAGAAAGAAAGAAAGAAAGAGAATAATAATAATTTCATTTTTCACGTGTAATTTGCATAATCTAACTTAAACATCGGCTGCTTTTTTCTTTTTTCACACATGCTTTTTTTTAACTTATCTTTTTTTCAGATCAGTCTTTTCTCTTTTTTTTTTTTTTTGGATGGGGAGATAATTTACTTTTTTTATTAAGTTATATCTATATAAATACCTATATACAATTGAATTATTATTCTTATCACAAAATAGGATGAACTTATAATGATAATAAAAAAGTACGTAAAAGAAAGAAAAAATAATTTAACCCCAACCATGAAAAAATCTATTAAAGGTAATAATCCGACTTTTTTTTTTTTTTGCACATGAATTATTTAAAAATGTCTGGGTTTTTAGGAGTTTTTTATTGTTTATATTTTTTTTTTATAACCGTCTACCAAATTATATAATACATATTAAAATAAGCATATGCTTTTTTTATATTTAAAATAAGGGGGGAGGGGGGAATACCGTAAGGGAGGGAAATAATAATAAAGTCATTAGAATGTTACTTTATATATAAACCCCAAATATATATTAGAATTCTCTTTTGCTGTCAAAAAATGAAATCGTTGTTGATCTGTATTAATTATATATAAATATAATATATTAGAAAATAAAACTACTTATTACACAAAAAAACATATTTAACCGAAATGATATAATACGGAAGAACTTATAGGAAGACCCCAATTTCTTATTTTTTTCTCACAATATATTATTTCTTTCATTGATAGGGGGGGGGAAGGAAAGGAAGGGGGTAACACACATAAAAAAAAAATATGTGTGTAAAATTCTCTCATGTTACATTTTTTATAGCTTAGCATATTCATCCCCAAATACTTTTTGTTTTCTTTGTTTAATGTGAGTAAATACTATCTCTTGATTGTACAGTAAGTAGTAAACTGCTCTGCTCCCCATCCCACATTCTTGGGACTTTTTTACTATCTAAAAACATAGAATACTTTGTTTTTTTTTTTAATTTAATAACTCAATATAAATATATATTACACATCATATGAAGAAAGGGGATTGGTTATTGCTTAAAAGTAATATATAATGCTGTTCAATTACCATAAGAATTAATTCATGAGAGTCAAAAAAAAAAAAAAGTACGTACGTACGGAGAAAAAAAGTTATCAAACAACAATGATGGTGTTGTTCGTTGATCCATTGATATCTAAACTAATCCATAATGTTGTTTAAAAAAAAGGATATTTTATTGATAATATTATTGTATCCATTTTGAGTATCAAGTGACAGAAAAACCAAACAAACCAAGTAAACCAATTGTTTAGATAATTCGTTTTATGATTCATCATGACCAATAAAAGAGTTCAGATCGATATTATATATAGGAAAATTACTACGGACACCTCATATTTTGGCTTACGGACGCCCCACAAATAAAAAAAAAGTTATCAAATAAGTTCTTAGATCATATATAAAATTATCAATTCAACACTCATAGTGATTATTTGACCGCTCATACGTAACATTAAAAGTATACATTATTCCTTGTCTTTATAAGGACGACAACTCCTCTCACTTGTGTATATAATAGTATAGTGAGAAAAAAAAATAAGAATTATTCTTGATTGTTATCATAAAAAGTTGAGCTACTAATATAAGTTCTATAAACATTTTTAAGTTATATAACGATAACAATTGTATGAATAGTGTATAAATGGTTGTAATTATATCAGATTGCTATGTGCCTCTGAAAAAAATATAAAAGTGTGTGGGGTGTCCGTAAGAGTTGAAATTACCTAATATAGAATGTTTTTGGGGTCTCCGTAGTAATTCCCCAGATATATATACCGTGGTGATGAATAGTTGATTATTTATTGTTACATTATTTTTACTACTACGTACAGACAGTCAAAATTATTCAATATTTATTATGTCAATATTGAAAACTTGATCTTTTTAATCATTTTCAAAAATCCCAGTACGTACCTCCTATCGACAAAAAATTGATTATTTTGGGAATACGATTAACTCTTTTTTTAGCAAACCAAATCAAATATATTGCGACAAAAGATATGACAATACGACTTTTTTTAATTATACTTTAACTTTCTGTTGAAATGAGATATGATAAAATGAAAAAGTATATATATATATAACTCGAAACGATACTTACATTGATCATAAAAAAAAAAAAAAAAAAAAAAACGGGTGCCACATTACATTATCCAAAAGATTAATAATTTTCTTATAGTATACTGATGACGAGTATGTAAAACTCCATTGTTTTGGAATACTGAAAAATTAAATGTAAAAGACCAAGACTGCAGTATAGTTATATATCTTTCAATGTTGCTTAATAGAATAAATTATTATACCCACAGAGAACATGTCCTCCTATTTATTAAAAAAATGGATTCTCATTGGTTTAAATAATTCATTTTATTAAAATGTAATATACTTGGTTTAAACAGCTGCACCTACGTTATATCCTCGCCAACAAAAAAAAATGATCAGTTTCAAGTTTAGTGTATAAATTAGTGGAAAAGGCGGAAAGTATAGGCGGAAATCTTTTTCACTCAATTAAATATGTTTGTGGAATTAATATGAAATGAGAAGTTTTATTCAAATAATAGTAAAAAAGAGAGTACGTATATATCTATATTTAAGATACGTATGAATAAAAATAATCTGATGTTCATTTTCACTTCTGATGAGTGCGTCCCATTATCATTTCTAAAGTCTAGGTTTGTTTACATACATAAAATCTTACTGTTCTACAACATAATACTGTAGATCACAACCCGAGTCAACAACTAGATAAATTCAGCTCTTGACATCAGTCGATGTCGGGCTTTAATTTATTAAACCAATATGTTGAAGTTAATATTATTTGCTTTGCGCAGCATCTCCATATCTATATAAAGTGACATACATGTGCTACATATTGTACTATATATTTCCATAGTTCCTGTTGTAAACCATCTATTGTAACATGATACGATCTATCTATCTATCTATAATATAATATAATATAATAGTAGACTCCCAAAAATTATTAATGAAATTACCTTTGAAGTTCCTCTTTCTGTTCCGTCACCTTGCAGGATCAAGAATGGGATGAACAAAGATAGTCGAGTAAAATTAAGGACAGTCATGGGGAGATGACACAACTTTTATTTGTTCTCGTTATATTTACTTAAGCTTATAGAATAAATTACCAGTTATGTATCATCAGAACAATACATTATCACTATAATTTGTACAAACATGATCGTCTATATAAAATATGATAAATCCTACAACAGCTGTATATTATGTAAACAATAAAGCGTACAAATAATAATACGTATGTCAAAAAATAAATATACAAAACAGTGGTTTTTATTATAATTATAATAGCAACTTTAAGAAAAAAAAATAAAAATGATAGAATATAATATGACTATAAGAAAATACTTTGATAAGAAATAAAAATGGGAATATTAGAATCATTTTGTTAAATTTGAAAATTGGAGGGGGTTCAATTATGCCCACATATCACCACCAGAACGGTGCCACCATTGTCGTTTAAGGTATTGATGATAATCGTTTCTCAAGTTTGAAAACTTTTCAGTATATCCTAGAATAATTGATCCACTACTTATATCTTGATATTGTTTTTGAACAGTATTTTCTTCTTCCTTTAAAGATAAGCCATATGTATCCCGTGCCATTGCAAGGGAAAAAAAGGTAATGCCAGTAGCCAACAGGATATTCGAAAAATTAGACATGATGATTTAGATAATTTTTTTTTTTTTTTTTTGAGCTGAGAAGATTGAACAATCAAAAAAAAAAATATCTTTTCTTTTTATAATTTTATATCCCATAACATCCAATAATGCAATAGTGTAGTTTTTTTCTTTTATTAATATCATGCCACATTCATTTATGCTCATTATAAAAACTCATGCAAACTATTCTTTTTGAATACACGACACGTAATGTATGAGAGAGTTATTAAATACATATTCTATATGGTATTTTGTTTTTGTTTTTTTTTTTAAAAAAAAAAAGAAGAATTATTGCGTAAAAGCTTCGTCGTTAATCATGTGTAGAGTGTATAATAATGTGCTTCAAGCATAATAAAATATTTACTTGTGGCTAGGTAAAAATAAACTAGCTAAGTTCTACGTACAAAATATAATGTCACAATAAATATGCTAAACTTTGCATTCAGAGTAAGTTTTAATCAGCATTAACTTCACTTACTTATTTATTTATTTTTTAGCATGATATCATATGTTGTGATCATCATTGATAACACGTAAATAAATACTACGTACTATACTACAGTAACAATATATATTATCCAATAATGTTCTTATTAAAAGAACAATTACCTACGTACGTATAATATATAACAAAATATACATTTATAGAAACATTTAGAAGAAGTAGAACTGATTATTAATATTTACCAATTCTTATTATAAATATTAAATTCGAAATATTGTACTACGATAGTAAAAAAAATAAAGTAGAAATGGTAGAAACCGGTAGTATACAGTCATACAACAAAAAAATATAAACAATATATAGTTATTTATTTATTCTTTTAGTTCTTCAGTACGAAATTCTGATTAGACTAAGAGAAAAAAAAACTGCTGATTTTATGTCAAAATTATCACTTGATATGCTTTTTTTCTTTTTGGCTCTTCTTATTCGTTTATCTACTTTCAGTAAATATGCTTTGTAAAAGGATATTCACTTGTAATTTTTTTCGTTGTTGTACTTTAAACAGCATATCTTTTTTTTTTCTTGAAATGTTAAGACATACGTATTATCAAAACATAGTAAAGAAAACAACAATATCTACATGGTAAATAAAAAAAAAAATTACTCGAGGAGGAGCTACAAAATGCTTAAATATGATAATAGTTTTGATTATATCGCCCTACATTTTATACCGAAATTTGTTATAAAAGCTAAACATCTCTATTTTACAAAAAAAAAAAAAAAAAAAAAGAATTATTTGTAGAGAAAAGCAATCACGTGTATATAAAATACCAATTATATAGTGACAAATCACTTTTCTATAATCCATTTGAATGTTTTTCCCTATCATTATATAACTCATACGGTAACAGATTTATAATATAACCATACTTAAGGAACATAATGAATGGGAAAAAAAAATGAATACATTTAATTATATAACAAAAAAAGGGGAATAACAAAATACACATGATATTTTCCAATAATTATAACAATGATATCATTGACACTTTTTTGTTTTGTTTTTGTTGTCAACTTTTTATATATAATGTTTTAAAATAAAATGGAGAGGGTTTTTAGATAATGGACTGTATGCGTATGCGTAATGTGGTATTCATTCTTTTTTTTTTTTTTTTTTTGTGGAAGAAAAGTAATATGGTAGAGAGAGAGAGAGAGTGTGTGTGTGTGTGTAAGAGAGAGAATAATAAACAAAATCAATTAATAATAATAATAATAATAATAATATATAAAAAGAAAGTAAGAAATAAAAAAAGGAGGAGGAGGAGTGAGAGAGAAAATTTTATAATCTTATTCTGTAATTCTTTCCAATAATTTGCTTGCTAATTGTGCACTCATTGCTATATTAGATTTAGCAGCACCAAAAGTAGGATCTCCAAGGGCTGAAAATCCAAGTTCATCAAGATATGCTTTTTGACTTCGTCGATTAAGAGAATAATTAAATGCTGGTTCAGAACAAGCTGTCATTAAAATATTCTTGACTGCATCAATTACTGCATAATTTTGTCCACTCATAACGATTTGATTCATTTTTGGAAGTAAACTCTCATACCTGTAATTATTAATATTATTAGTTATTTACATAAATATTTTTACTTATTTATCAAGAGCCAATTATGTATATATTACTTACACTAATGCAAAGACTTCAGGTATAGATACAGCAGCTTCAGCCAAGAAACTATACAAGAATAATCGTTCTGACTCGTTTTCTGCAGAATTTAACAATGTTACCAATAACGACACCAGTAATAAAGCCGTTGTGTTATCAGGTATTTCTAATGTATCAAAGATACGAACATAAGCCGGTCCAAATTCTAATCCATCTAAATCCACATCATTGATACCAGCCAAACGAAGTAATTCACGTAAAGCATTATTTTTCGCTGCCAATGGTAATAATCCAGCAAGATAACCCAATGTCCGAGATTCAACTACGTTTTGTTCCAAGGATCGTTTACAATCAATTTCCAAAAAGGTTGTAAGACATTGGAATACTACATCTTTAGGATTACTATGCTTGATACCCTTTAGTAAAATACCGGCGACAGCAAATGAAAAGTGTGTATCAAAGCTAACACCACTAGCAATATCCAATTCTTTAGCGACATCGCCTAAAGGAGCACGTGCATCCATTAATACATCCACAACAGGTCTATTGGCAAATAATTTATGGGCATCCAATGCGCGAAGCACTGATTGTAAAAATTCTACAGCAGGAGAAAATGTGGATGGGTGACTCATTTGTACAAGCGCGATAGCAAGCCAGAATAAAGGTTGAAGGTATCTTGAATCTGCCGGCAGATTGTCAATCACATTACTTAAACACATCATAATGCTTACAATCAAACTTGAATCGGTTTCATTGAAAATAGCCAATGCACCTCGAAGAGCCACAAGAATTTGGTATATCAAATCATCATCTACTTCGTCTTGAGCTAAACAACCGAGAACAACAAATGATCGAGGTTGGATAGCAGGGTTAAACTGAAATGCTGTACTAGTTACAAGACCCATCCATCGAGCTCGCCACATGTTGGCAACATCTATATAAATATCAAATATAATTAATAACCAATAATAGTAAAGCAAATAGAAAAATAAATAAATTACATTTCCTCCCACTCCCACTCCCACTCCCTTATTTTTTTTTTTTTTTTACGAAATTTACCAATAGAAGGTGCACCAATACTTAAAGCGTCCAATAAAAGTCGAATAATACTTTCAAGGGAAGACAAATTGACAGTTTCTGAAACATCAGTCATTGTCTCATGTGTAATAGTGAAAGCATTGGCATGTGGTTTAGTCAATCCAAAATAAACACGATTTTTGCTATCACATACATCATTCAATACAAAATGAAGCTTCTTGATATTTTCTTCTGATTGAGGCATACCCGTACATAACGTATGAATGATATTAACAACCAATTCATGTACTGATGCACGAATAAGTGTAGGTCCAGTACCAACGAGTAAAGATACGATATGGAATATTTCTGGAAGATATGGTTTTCCCGGTCCAACATTGTTAAATGACAACATGAGAATAAATCGTAATAAAACAGCGATTTCAACCCAAGCAGGATGTTCTGTCAAACTTCGACAAGGTCGTAGTGATGTTCGTTGTATTACACGTCGCATTCGACTAATTACTTTACCACGCACTGATATACTTGACATAGTGACAATGGTGTCTGCCATAGCTTCTGCTTGTGGTGATCCAATACCATTTTCGACCGAATATTGAACAAATGCGTCGATAATTAAATTGACCATATCATCAACCCTAGATAACGTACGCCAAATCTTGGCTTGTACATGTTTATACATCTATAATTTTTTTTTTCATTTGTTATTAAAATTAGTTTAACTGTATATTGAATGGAAAAAAAATTGGGTTAAGAGCAAGAAGGCTATATATAAAAACAAACTTACATCAGACCGGGTTACGGTAAGTTCAATTAATAATCGAAGAACATCTTTAGTCTTTGTCAAGCTCTTGTTATGATCATCTGGAATATTTCGACTATAAACAGCCAAATTTCGAAGCCAGGGTGCCATATAATCAAGACATAATTGTCGCATGGGTTCACTGGATTTGTTGAAACCAACCAAGCTTTCATTCAAAAATTCTAATGTTAAATGTTGTTCCGTTGAAGCCAGACTTTCACTGATACTAACAATAAAGTCAGTGCTATTAGAAGGTATACAAAGATCTAATCATAAAATAGATAGATATACATATATATTAATAATCGAGGTTTCATACCCTTCCCCCAGTTCTTTGTCTCTTTATGATTATATAAATATGTATATTACCTCTTGCATTTAATAATTGATTTCCCACATCGAAACGGAACGTTAGGCTAAGGGCATAAAGTAAGTTATATGCCGCAAGACGCAATCCTGGATCATCACTACCAACATTCAATAAAGACATATTCAATAATCGACCAGGTACATCATTGGGACGAATGGCTCGTTCATTGATATTTCCAGGTTTGGATGATTCATAACGATGCTTGTTATATCGTAAAAGCTATATATAAATATTTAAAAATAAATAGTAAATAAAAAAGAAAACAAAAGCAATAATATTTAAATGAAACAGAAAATCAAAAACCTACAGCTAAAATAGCATCACGTTTAGCAGCAGATAATACCACTGATGTTTTTCCTCGATCCACTTTAAGCATAAGATCACCACCATTTTCAAGTTTCGAGTTTGGAAGTGTAATCATATCTTCAATCTCGGAAATATGATATACATCATTATAAACGGTATAAAGATTATAATAAATTTCTTGTTTCCTCACAGTAATAATTTGTAAATATTCTTGTGAAACCTTGATTGTTACGGGTGTAGATGATTTCAGGGTATTTACGCGTGTTACAGGGAAAAATGTTGTACTGGGTGCTTTTTCAAGATCAACTATATAGTAAAATATTGAAATATTTTTGTGTTTAGTTCTAATTATTTTTTTTTCTTACTCATTAATTTTCTTTTAAAAAAAAAAATTTACCTGTTTCCTTGGGTAAATGGATTTCAGAAGGTGCAATACGTTCATGTAAGTCGGCAAGTGTAGTAGCAAAATGAGCTCGTTTTACAAGTTTATTAACCAAAAGTCGTGGTAATCGAGCAATATATCGTTGTAAATAATTACTTGGATTATAAATATAAATAGCAATGAGATAATCATTCATTTCACTGAAAATCAACTGGAAGAATTGATTTAACCAGTGGACAGGAATTTCATTAAATGGATTAAGTGCAGTACAATCAAATAAAAGTTCAAAAGGTCGACTAAGATGTGGTTCCATGACCTAAAAGAAAAAAAAACACAGTCATTATAAAATGTTATTTCATATACTAGTAGATATATATATATATATAAAAGAAAGATGATAATTGTTTCTTTTTTTAACTTTACCCGAAGCATATAATAAATCAATAATTCATAATCCGTCGTTTCCAAATCCAAATGTCGAAGAGCAACATAAAAGATAGGTCGACCGCCACGAGATGTGCCTGATTGATAGACAATATTATTTGAACTAATTTTTGACAAATCACGATGACAATTTCGGCGAATAAATTCGCTATAATAATGATTACTATTGGTCAATGCATAATTTCTTGATAATGATAATTCATTACTAGCTGTTTCACTAGGTCGACCCAATTGAGCAATTAATGTTGATAATCGATCCACTGTCTTTTTCCATTCGAGCATGGATTGTGTATCTGATGCATTCTTCACTTTACGACTTGCTAATTCACGAGACATACGTTCCAAATTCTCATACAAATATCGATGTAAACGTACATATCCTTTTTGATCCATTCGAAAAGCACCCGTTTCTTTGGGTGTACTCGTTTTAGGTTGGGTTGAAATTTCACGCAAGAAACTTGTCACTTTGTAAATGTTGTCCGTTAAAAAGTCATTAAGAACAATCATATGGGTTTCCTTGGCACCAAAAAGTACATTGTTTGCCAAGTTTTGCATTACACGCGTCGCTTGAAGTTGTAACTTGCGAACATTTTTGTTTCTTGGTGTCGCTTGTTTGGAAAATCCAGCACTATCGGGTGTAACAATAGCAGGTCCGAAAAGACGTAAAAAGACAAAACCACCCACAGCAGTGTTTTTGGCTTCAGAGAATCGCTTACATACTGCATCAGCAATTAATGATAATTCTTCACGGAAAGCACTATATAAAATTTATAGTTGATATGAGAAAAAAAAAAGAATTCTTCACTAGATCAAGAACTTACGCAGGAGCAGTTGAAGCTGAATTACAAATAGCATTCAAGAGGATTTCTGTTGCTCGAATAACGTTTCGTTTGTTACGTAATAAATCATCTCCAGGTCCTAATTTTTGTGGATCTAATTCCCAGCTTGTTTGATCATCGGGCAATGCATTGATAGCTTCCATTGCAGGTTGTAAAGTTACACGTACATAATCATGACATACCATCTTGGCAAAGACAGACAAAATACGAGTAGCCATGGTTGTACTACGGAATAAGGTTGCTTCTTGTTCAGTTGATGCAACTTCTTTTTCAATGACAGATTTAAGTAGTGCAGTAACTTTGTTACGTGATTCGAAACAGATCAACAAAGTTTCAGCGACACCAGCAGCATCACCTGAAGGGCAAACATCACATAATGCCAATGCTACATCCATTTCTGCCTCTACTAACATCTAATCCCCATAAAATAATAATAATAATGTATAAGATTTCAAATGTTTTCTCTTTTTCTTTTTCCATAAACAATTGTAATAATTTAAAAAAAGAAAAACGTACATCAATTAATTTTTCATAACGATCTGTCATTACACTTTCCGCAAGTGTTTCAAATTCAGCCCCTTGATTAAGAATATTAGTCAAAACTTGCATAAACGCTGTACGTGTCCTTGTGTCTTCATGATAACCCATAGCAAGTGAATACTTTAAACCAGCGTCCACATTAGCACTGAGAAGATTCGACATGGCCAAAATAGTATAATCCTTGAGTGGTGCCCAATCTTGATAATTTTCAGAAGTTTTGGCTGGTGTAAGCACTTCTTTATTATTCTTGACAACAGTTGCACTGTTTAATTCCATTTCGCTAAGACGACAGCGATTTAATAATTTCAAAAAGAATGTAAAGTATTTGTAAAACAGTCGACTCTTGACCTGATTACTATCTGCATCCCGGACAGGTTCAGAACTTTGTAAAGGTAATTGATTGAGAACAGCAACAATGGCTTTTAAGCATGCTTGATCCAGATCACGATGTAATTTTTCGTTTTGAGATGAATCTTGTACGACGTAACTTGATTTCATTTCAGGTTTTTGCTATATGATACATATTTTGTTTTGTTTTTAGAATAATTATCTTTTGTGTAGTGATTGTATAAAAAAAATTTAATTTTCTACTTACCAAAGCAAAATCACTTGTCCATTCAACAATCATTTCAAGTAATCGATTACGTAAACGCATTTCATCTCGTACAATAATTTGCTCCTTTTTCTGCATCAAAATCTCAACAAGGTAACACATTTTAATCTTGATACGTAACGTATTGAAACTGTTGGGTAACTTGTTAAGATATTTAGCAAATTGATAAATCAATGTACTAAAATCAATACTCAACAAGACATCTCCTGGATCTACCAATCGATCTAAAATTAACTTGAGAACAAGTACAGATTCTTCAACTAATAACGTATTTCGTGTACTGCACAAAGGTTCGTTCTCGCTACTGAAACATCGAGCCATAAGACGTTCAAGGTGACGGAACAAGATGGCATATAAAGTAGGTGACAGATCCGTTCCAAGAATTTCTTTGACACCTTCTCGAATAAACACATTATCAGATGTCAACAGATTAGTCATTTCACCAACGAATGCTTCCACCAAGGTATTTGATTCACATGGTGATGATACACGGCGTTGTTCTGCAGTTGTAGGTCCCACCTTTTTCATATTTTCTGTTTCTGATGCAAGACAACAACCACCCAAGGCAGCGAGAAAACCCGTATAATTTTGCCATAGCATTTGTTTTTCATCATCCATTTCAATACGATTCATGCTAGACGATGTGGGTTTAGAAATAGAGGGTGCAGGTTGCACAGTACGTTGCTTTGGTTTTTTTGGATTACCAGAAGATGTTATTTCTGTTGTTGTTTCTTCCACTACAGGTTCTTCACCAAATCGGCTGACCATTTGTGTAAGAATTTTCCATCGTTTCCATGCCTCTTCCCATGCAGCCAAATTACCAGGCGTATGTCTTGTAATTAAACGCATATATTTACGAATTCGTTTTTGTTGTGCTTTACGACCCAAAAACACAGAATCCTCGGAGGCTAAATCCTTATACACCGGTAAATTACAGATCAATGTGATTTGACTTTGTTGAGGATCTTCATCTTCATCAGCAAGTGTAGCTTCATCACATAAATATCCAAGACATCGAATAGCATCAGAACAGACATCTGGATTTGGCCAACACAAAGATACAAGTAAGGCAATTTCAAGTGCTACGGATGCTTGGAGTCGTTCACGTACATCAGCTCCTTCAGAACCGCGTTCCTGATTACTATCCAAGAATTCATTGCGTGCAATTAAAAGTTTCATTAAAAGGGTCAACAGTGCTTTTAATCCATCTTCGCCTTGTTTGTTATCCAAAATTTGTTTAGCCAATACAAAAACAACTTTGGATGAAATTCGCCAAAAATTGGTCATTATATTTGCTTCATGTCCCCAACGAGCAATATTGCCTGGTAAATGAAGTTTATATAAACATTCACTTGCTAGTTGACGAATACCTTGATCATAATGTTGGAATAGATTTGCCATACCAGTCATTATGGCAGCATTATCCTCTACTGCATCATCAACATCTCCACCCTAAAAAAAATATATAAAGACATATTACAAATTCTATTGTTAGTATCGTAGTTTTCGTGAAAAAAAAAACGATTCTTTTTTTTTCTTTCTTTCTTATGGTTTGAAGTTATGAATAACTAAATATATAAACATCCAATTCATCAATTAATAAATCATTTACCAGTAATAAAAGTAATGGATCAGTACGGAAAAGACGTAATAAATCTTGTAATAATTCAACGCGACTGTGAGCGATAGAGGGAGCAGTACGAATAACCACTCTACCATCTGGACCTGTCATGATTTTTTTAGCTCCTGGTTGCTGTTGCAATTGCAATTGTTGTTGTTGTTGTTGTTGTTGCTGTTGCAATAGTTGTTGTTGCTGCTGTTGTTGTTGAATCAATCCATCTTTAGTATCAGTATTCATTGCTTGTAAAAACAACGTTCGCAATGGTGCACAAAGAGAACTATACATGGATGCAATAGATGGGTTCCATGGTAATTTATTGTCATCGCGAGCAATTTCTAAACATGACTTGACAAGTGCAATCTTAAAAATGATGGGAGCATTTTCATCGAGAATTTGAGGTACAAGATGTTGCAGTGTACTTTCAGGATCTAATCGTAAACGTGCCAAGAAATAATCTGTTACCAAAGCTTGTTGATGAATGGTATATCCCAAACTGACTGTTGCTGCTGCATCATGAGCCAAATTTCTTGAAAAGTCCCAAATTTTTTCTTGTAAATCGTCTTCGATATCGGCAGCAATATGACGAAGAACGCAATCATCTGTTGGAGGTACATAAGTTGCAGCCTTACAAAGATCAACATAACACATGGCTGCAATATCAGCTGTCTTGGATGTACGTAACGATTTTCTTAATACACCCAGAAAACTTGTCTAATCATACCATAATGTTATTTTTGTGTCAATCTCATTTCCTTTTCAAAATAAATAAAATAAACTAAACTTACTCTTCGATTTTGAGAAGATGGATTATCTAAAAATGCTTGTAATAATAAATCTTGTGATAACACTAAAAGAATTGTTTGTAATGGCCATAAAATAGCTCTTTTCCTTGGATTATCGGCTGTAGAACTACACATATCAAATAGAATTTCGGAACCACCTAGTAATCGATTATCACTGGCACATACTTCAGAAAATTGAGCAGGATAAGTTTCAATCCATCTCCAAATGGCGCGTCGCATCATTTTCGAAAATAACAATTTGCCTTGTTGTTTCATGTGTAAGAAATATGGACTAAGCTCTATTTTATATATTAAAAAAAAGGTAAATAATTAATTACTTTATATCTTCTTCCCTCCTTCTCTTTTATTTTTTTTTTTACAAAAAAAAAAAGTTCATCCATTCATTCGTTTTCATCCTTATTTTCCCTTAACATAACTAAAACTTCTTTTTTTTTAATCCTTTTTGTTCTTCCTCTTTCTATGTATCTATATCATTTACCTGAAAATACAGTATGAATTCTTTGTCGAGTTAAACAACTACATTCTAACATTCGGATTTCTGGAGGATTTAATTCTGATCCTTCACCCATGGCACCTAAAATGTGTACTGCATTCTTGATTTTTGAATAATAAGTCGACCAATTACTGGCACTCACATAATAAAGTACACGTCCTGCTGTTTTATAAATATCCATAATCAAAGTGAGTGTTTTTGGATCGATATTGGCCGCAGATGCCAATGTTTCAATTGGATATTCAGAAGGTGTTGACATGATTTGATCATTGGCTTCTTCGATAATATGAGCTTGATTTAAGAATCGTCCAATTAAAGCTAAAATAAATGTAACCAATGCTTCATCCAAGGGGGGTGGATCTACCATTCGATCAATACTATAAGTAGGTGATTGAAGATCATGCGTTGGTGGATCATCGTGTGATACAGAAGAAGTATGTTTATGGGGACCATTGAAATAATCCTCTTGATGATTATTACTATTATTATTATTACTATTATTTGGCGTAGTACTTTCTTGAGTGCGTGAATATCCTGACGTGACAGGAGCTTGAAGAAATTCATTTTCAACACCAACGACACCTGTTGCATGAGCAGCAACTGTTGCTTCTATTGAACTAGATGCATAAGTTCCTTCTGATATTTTTCGTTTTGCTACTTCACGATACGTTCTCCAATGATGTTGCATACATGCTGAAAGTAATCGAAGAACAAAAAGTTGAGATTGAAGTACTTCAGTTGGAATATGTTGTTCGAGAGCTGACGTAGGTGATTGATAATTCTTATATATTATATATAGAAAAAAAAATACACTTTATGGATTAAAAAAAAAAAACTTTCCAAATTCTATTTATTATTATTATTACAAAATATCATTCATGCCTCCTTTTTTTTTCAAATACCTTTGATACGTTTTCAAGAACAGTTCCCAATGCATTAGCAATTGTGGATAGTTTATATCTTGATAATTCAATAATTGCGGCCACTGAAAAATAAAAAGAAAACCTCACATTCTTAATTAGCGAAAAAAACTTAACTTTATACTTGAATAATAATAATAATAATAGAGCCCTATTTTTTTTCCCCTCCTACAATAACACATAAAGAAAACCAATTTTTTTTTTACCAGTTTGTTGAACGATCGGGTCTTGTTCCAAGTTTTCAATTTTTCTTCCGCTATTAATCGGTAACTATTATATAAAATAATATATATCAAATGTTGAGATGGTTGGCATGGTAAAGAGTTTTATTTTTTTTCGAGATTTCGTTTCTATTATTTATTTTTTTTGGGGGGGAGGTAAAGTGAAAAAGGAATTGACTTTTTTTTTTCCTTACTCGCACAGCGACGCGATTTATTAAGCTTAAAATAAGCTTTGTATTGGAACGCATATTAATAAAAGATTATGTGTTGTATATTTTATTTTTGGTATATATTCTGCCGTTGTCGTTGCTGTTGTTGTACTTCTTTATTTATTTATTTGACTGATGGCAATTTTTTAAAAAAAAGTTCGAGAGTCAAGTAAAAAGTGGTAGTTGTGAGAGTTGAGGTGAAAAAAAAAACAGATTATCGAGAATTGAAAAGAACCATTCACACGGGCGAAATTATTCGAGTAAATCACAAAAAAAAAAAAAAAGGGTGTTTGATATATATAAATTTTTCTTTTTTTTTTTTTATAACAAACGGCTCTTTTTATGTGTTGTGTGGTGTGGTGTCGTGTGTTGGAGGAGTATATATTTTCTATTGATGCATACACACACCAAAGAGGGACACCAAGATAATAATAAAAAAAAAGAGTAAAAAAAGACAACAACAAAAAAAAAAAAAAAAAAGAGAGAAAAAACTGGGGAAAGAAAGAAAGAAAGAAAAATAAGGCACGCCTTGAAAGCAAAAGGAGAAGGACTTTTTCGAGTAATAATATAGCGTGTACTTTAAGAGGGTGTGAGTAAAGAGAAAAAAGAGAGTGTGAGATCTGCCTGAAAAGAAAATCGGATATTGAATTGCGGGGGATACTTATGGAAGTTTACACGAGCTATATTATAACAATAGCAATTATAATAAAGTAGTACACTAGTAATATATAATATCATTACACATTTCTCGCGCCATAATAACCTTAATAAAATTGATTTTACTAGAATGGTAACCTATTCAACTCTTGTTTATTTATTTATTTATTTATTTTCACTTTTTCCCAAGTGCAACATGATACCAAAGGATTAGAAAAAAAAAAAAGGGAGTGAGATATTTTCCTTTTTTTCTTATTTCCTATCAACATGCCAAGTTCTTAAAAAAAATTATTATCTGATTAATAAACAATTCTAACAATAATAATTCTCTTTTTGGTTTCATGGTACATATAATTAATTTTGGTTTTTAGTATGTAAAAAAATAAAAAAAGAAATGTCAAAATAAAAAAAAAAAGAACATAAGAATAATCTATACCTAATTCAATTTTATGCATCATGTCATATATAGATTTTTTTTTTATTCCTTGCTTTTTGCTTACCAAATTTATTATCTATTTTATCTACAAAATTCATATATTAATTTTTAGTACGTATGTATAGATATATGAATAAAAAAGTTTTCTATTTCGTTATATGGTGTTTTTTTTTTAAAAAAAAAAAAAAGGGAGCAAATCAAAATAATAATAAAGGGACATTTATATATGAAACCACAACATATGAATGTCGATCATTTTTTTTAAAAAATGATATATATATATTCAAGTAATTCTTCTTATTTAACAACTTTTTTATACAATATAAAATAATACACTATTTATATAGTAAAAACAATTATATCTTGTTTCCATGACATTATTATTCCCTTGTTTTTTTTTCTTTCTATCGATCATTTATTTTGTTACTAGGGTTACCAAACTTGAAGGCGGTGATGAAAAAAAAACGGAAACAGAATAATTTTTTTTATATGCCAGGCCAAGTTCCGCCAATATTGTATTCATTAAAAATTACTTATATGTTAAGAAGAAAAGAATTGGACGATATTTCTTTTTTTAAGAAAAAATATCTACATTAGTGGATATGTGTGTGTATTTTTATATAATATTTTCATAATCGACTTTTTTTTTTTTGTTTCATTAGAATTAATGCATGGAAAAGAAAAAAAAAATTATGTTTTTTTCAAGCCGGATGTTATTTTGACTTTTCAGGTTATACACTTCTTTTTTTTTTTTTTAGTTTGTTAATTTTTTTCTTTTTTTAGGTGATAAAAAAAAAAAAGACCAGCTCATCTTAACCTTTTTTCTAATATAGTTTTCTCATAAAAAAAGTTTTTACTACTAGTTGATCATTACTATTATTATTACAATGAGCTGGAAATAAATCATAAGAAAATCTCATTTCCGGGCCTAAGAAAAGAAATCCACGTAACCTAGTTGGAAAAAAAAATGGATGGTGATACAATATATATTGTTACACATTTCTTTTTTTTTTTGGTCAGCAGTTTTTTTGGCTATATATCGCGGGGTTGTGGGGTGTGTATTCATGTGTAATACCAACACTTGCAACATAATAAAAACGAGCTTCCCTATATAAACAAGAATTCATATAAAACTTATTTTCGTTGTAACTATATTTAATACTATCATTTTTTTGCATATGATAATTTCATAAATATCTTCTTTTTTTAACTAGTCAATTTAATATATAGTCAATTTAATATATACTTAGTCTGGTATTTAAACAATCAACCATTTTTTTTTTTTTTTGGAATATGAGCATTTCAATAAGAAATTTTTAAGTTATAAAGTAGTTTCTTATGATATCTTAAATACATTTAATAGATGTTAAAAACGATGATACCATATTCACGAAAGCCTGAACTTACTACAACAGCAAATAATAGAAGTAAGATAGCATTTGCCTTTGATGTCGCATAATATATATATATAGACTCATTATTATTAATGACTTTGAGCAATAATTTTTTTTCTAAACTTCAAGACAACATATATAATATATTCAATCTATGTAGAAATAAGATGATGTACATAAATTGTAAAGATCCTTGTTTCTTTTTTGTTTTTCCGTTAAAAAAAACATTGATACGTATCATGAGTATGCTGTTACGTATTTCTTGAGTACTACAAATTTCTATACCTATAAGCTCAAGTAAATTTTATGAGATTTAGTATTAATAGAGGACATAAACTCATTTGATAATGATCATTTTAATAGTACAACACATATCTTTTCATATACAATCTACACACTAGCATCATATCATTGAACTTGTATTTATTATATATTATAATAGGCTTTCTTTTTTTCATTGACAGTAATAATAACAAGTAACTTGTATAATAAAAGAAAATGTTATTTTAGCATTGATAAACTCTCTTATTTAACAAAATTTCCAAAAGCGACCAACAAATCTCTTTTTTTTTTTTTTATACATATATAATATTCTTTAACCTTATTAATTCTTAACAAAAAAAAAAAATGATTTATTCATTATACATTGTCAATAAAGCAGGTGGTTTAGTATATCAAAAAGACTTTACAAATAACTTGGAAAAACTTTCAAGTAATGAATATCTTGTTCTTGCTGGTACATTCCACGGGTAATAATTTCAATGAAGCGTGTCTTTTGACATTATAGTTCATCCATGGAACTTATATATAAATCAAAATATAAACTATTATTATTTTTTAAATTTATATAGTGTACATGCCATTACTTCAAAAATCTCACCAGTACATAATTCATCAGGTGTTGAAATGTTAGAAGCAGATAACTTTAAACTTTATTGTTTTCAAACACTTACTGGTAAGAAATAGAAAACCCCATTTTTTTTTTTTTTTTGATATAATCTCATTGCTATTTTTTTTTTGAATTTTCAGGTACCAAGTTCCTTCTTATTACCTCAACACAACAAAATAATGTTGATCCATATATGAAAAAGATATATGATATTTATAGTGATTTTGTTATGAAAAATCCATTTCATACCCCAGAAATGCCTATACGATCTGAACAATTTGATCAATCTTTACTAAAGTTCATTAAAACTATTAATGGACCATAAAGAAATAATTTTTTTTTTTGGTAAATCTAATAATATTATATATCCAATTATGATGATGATGTTATTGTTGTGTGTGTCTGTGTGTGTTTTATACAAAAAAAAAAGATAAGATTAAAAAAAGGTAGAGAAAAGATGCGTTAACAAAAGAAAAAAAAAAAGTGTATACATGGATGGTGTTGGAAAGGAAAAAAAAAAAAAGGAAAGAAAAAAAAAATTAATAAATCTAAATGGTATGAGGATTTGTATGGAATGGTGACCAAACACCTCGAACACTTTCAGTTGTAGAAATAACAGGTTTCTTTGTCAAATTCTTCAATTTAGCACCACTGGAATCACGTAAAAGGTCCACTTTCTTTGAAATTTCTGAAGGAGTCATATTACGTGTGCAAATAACTTTATCACGACCATTCACTATAAAATATATATATATTTATGAGTTTAACCCAATCCAATCCAATATATATATATATATATATTAAAAAAGAAAAGACCCTCCTCCTCTATACTCCTCTTTTCACCATAATATATAAATACATACAATAGTTGCCACGAACAACAGGGTGGTGGTGAGGTCTAGATTCAACAATGATTTCAATTTGTGGATTTTCGCGTGCAAAGGTAGCAAGATCCTTTTTAATATATTCACTGAAAAAAAAAATTGGGTTAATTTCTCATGAACTTTTTTTTTTGTTCATTTTGTTGACAGTTTCTTAAAAAAAAATAAAAATAAAGAAGTGTAACAATAATATATTTCATAAATAAACTTACATCATGCCCTTGTTGGAACCCCAACGTTCACAATAGTTAAAAACTAAACTTTTACATTGAAGTACAAATGCGCCAGTACCGTTATTTACTTTGGGTAATACTTTTGTTGCCATCGACATTATTTATTATTATTATTATTGAAAGGAGAAATAGTATAATACAACAGACTCAGATATAAAAATTTAAGCGAGAATTTGAGGGATATAACCTTGGAGAAAAAAAGTGACTTGTTTTAACCCAATTTTTTTTTTTTTTTTTTTGAAAGGAGTGGGAATTGCCTCCAACATTTTTTTTTTCGAACCTTTTTTTTTTTTTTTCATATTTGACACAACAAATTTTTAGCATAAATGTAAGTTATTCATTGATCTTAAAAATGAGTTGATATTAATTTATATATATATATATATATATTATATAGGTCTCGATTGTGTGTTAAAAATTTACCAAAATATTTATCTGAAGAAGATTTGCGAAAGCACTTTGCTTCAAAAGGTGAAGTAACTGATGCCAAACTTATGAAAACTGCGTAAGTTTTTTTTTTTTTGATCGATCGAACTTTAAAAAAAAAGATCTCGGGAGAAATAATTAAATGTTTTTTTTTTTTTTAAAGTCAAGGACGTTCACGACGATTTGGTTTTATTGGTTATCGTACAGAAAAAGCGGCTCAAGAAGCATTGGATTATTTTAATAATTCATTTATTAATATGTCAAGAATTGTAGTAGAAAAAGCAATTCCTGTAAATATTATTTGTTTGCTTTTTATCGATCCATTTCTTTTTTAAGGAGAAAACGAACTTTTCTCTAATGTTGTCAATTTTTTTTTTATATTTTATTTTAGTATGGATCAGAAGATCTTAATCGTCCTTGGAGTAAATATTCTCAAGGTTCAACGGCGTTTGAAAAAATACAAGATTCAACAACGACAACAAAAAAACAAGATGAATTTCAAGTGGAAGAAACAGATGCTTATCGTGAACAACAAGATAAAATGAAAAATCATATTAATACATTTAATAATGTTGAAAATGATCCTAAATTACAAGAATATTTGGATGTTATGCAAGCTCGATCAAAGGGAAAAACATGGGCTAACGATGATTTAACAATATTGGAACGTGGAAAGAATGAACAACAACAGGAAGAACAAATGATTAAGATGGCAGCGGATGCAGAGGATGATTTATATGATGATTTACCACCAAAACAACAAGAGGAATCAAACACAACAAAAGAAAATGAAGAAGATGAAGGAAAAGAGGATGATAATAAAATGGATCAAGATGAAGATGTAGAAATAAAGGGTATTTCAACTGGTCAATCATCGTCTGTTTCAAAGTCAATGGATGTAGATGAAGAAAACACAAATGAACAACAGCAGCAACAACAACAACAACAACAACAACAACAAAAGACACGAGAACCTATGGATGTTGTTGATCAAATTGAAGATACAGGTCGTTTGTTTGTTCGAAATTTAGCTTATACATGTACTGAAGATGATTTACGTGAACTTTTCAGTCAATATGGTCCTTTGTCAGAGGTAAGATAACTTTAAAAAAGTTGTATCTCTAAAAAAAAAAAGAAAATTCATATTAATACTTTTCAATTAGCTTCATATGCCTATTTCCAAAGAAACCAAAAGACCTAAAGGTTTTGCTTATATCACTTTCACACTTCCAGAACATGCAGTTAGAGCACATAAAGAATTAGATATGAAGAATTTCCAAGGTCGATTAATGCACATTTTACCCAGTAAAGAAAAACCACAACAAAAAGAAGAAGATATTCTTGGTCCTAATGGTATGAAGATGAGTAAATATAAACAACAAAAAGAATTGGATCGCAAAAAAAACGCAGGCAGTGATTTTAATTGGAATTCTCTTTATATGAGCGTACGTATTATTATTTTTTCTCTCTCTCTCTCTCTTTCTTTGTTAACTTAGAATAGACTAAAATTAAATGGGTTTATGATTTATTTATTTATTTATTTATAGAGCGATGCTATTGCAGAGTCTATTTCAAATCGTTTGGGTATCGATAAAGCTACTTTACTGAATGCTAATGCAGATAATATGGCTGTTCGACTTGCTTTAGCAGAAACAGAAATTGTAAATGAAACTAAAAAGTTTTTTGAACAACATGGTATTGTTTTGGATGCATTTGGTGGAAAGGGACGTAGTGAAACTATTCTTTTAGTTAAAAATACACCTTATGGTACATCTGAGGATGATATGAGAGAATTATTTGGAAGATTTGGTGAACTTGGTAGAGTAAGTATTTTTCATATATAATTTTGATTATTCATATTAGTTAGTTAAGAAAGAAAAAAAAACATTGACTTTTTGTATAATAATTTTTTTAGGTATTAGTTCCACCTGCCAAAACCATGGCTGTTGTAGAATTTTTAGAACCTAGTGAAGCACGTGCTGCCTTAAAACAATTAGCATATCGTCGTTATAAAGATACTTTAATTTATCTCGAAAAAGCACCTAATGGATTATTTAAAGAAGCATTTCATCCTGATATGCTTAAACAAACAAAGGAAAATGCTAAACAAGTTGTTAGTGGTTCTGACTTTATTACGCTTGATGAAGGGGATGTGGATGAAAGTAATATTGGTACACTCTTTGTCAAGAATCTTAATTTCAAGACAACACCTGATCGTTTAAGAAAAGCATTTGAAGGTATTGAAGGATATCGATCATCTCGTATTAATGTTAAACCTGATGCCAAGAATCCTGGTCAAACTTTAAGTATGGGTTTTGGCTTTATCGAATTCAAGACAAAGGAATTTGCTGAAAAAGCACTTCGTGCCATGCAGGTGAGGGTTTTTTTTTTATCTCTATCTATCTATCTATATTTATTTAAATGAATGAATAGTTTATTAATCATGACTTGTAATTTTAAAGGGATATACATTGGATGGTCACGTATTACAATTGAAATTCTCCAATGCGAATACAACGGGTACTGGAACTAACAAATCAGAAAAGAAACCAGAAACAACAAAACTTATGGTACGAAATATACCTTTCGAAGCAACAAAGAAAGATCTTCAAGAACTTTTTGGGTATGTATTCTATAAGTTATATTAAACATAGATTTAAAATGGAGAACTAATCAATTGAAAACTATTTCATTTATATAGTACACATGGAAAATTGGAATCCGTTCGTTTACCCAACAAAGCTACAGGTGGTCATCGTGGTTTTGCTTTCTTGAACTTTTCTACTAAACAAGAAGCTAAAAATGTATATGATGCTATGGGCAATATCCATTTATACGGTCGTCATCTTGTCCTGGAATGGGCCAAGGCAGATGAAGGTGTAGATGAATTACGACAAAAGACTGGAAAGAATTATGCTAAAGAAGAAAGAATTGGTGGACGATTGAATAAGAAACAAAAAATTGAAGAAGCAAATGATGAAGAAGAATTTTAATAACATTGCTTCTTTCCTATCCTTTTCCTATCCCTCCCCCTCTCTCCTCTCCTTCCCCCTTTTTTTTATCCCATTTAAACATCCATCATTTATATATTAATTATTATTTTGCATCTCAACATAACTTTTTTTTTAACTATATACATTTTATATATTCCCGCATAAGTCCTTTTTTTTTTATATAGCAATAGTAGATTCTTCATATTTTTTTTATTTCATTCCATGTTTTTTTTTTTACATTATTTTACACTTCACTTTGTATTAATATTAAAAACGAAATTCCAAATTGCATTATTTTTTTAACAATGCATAAATATTCTGACTCTTAAAATCTTGGTCGAGGTTTGACTTATAACTGCTTCTATGTTAAAACACGCCGGTGTTGAGGATAAATATATATATATATACATATATAATAATCAAATGATATTTTCAATAAGGTACATTGTTATTGAGTCTACGTATGTATTTGGTCAATAAATAATTTCTTGAGTACGTACCTACGTAAAATTATTATATATACATCTATTTCTCATAATTCATCAAGTAGTAATCATGGATACAAATTTGTACTTTAGCTTTCATATATTTATAGATCTGTAGAATAAATCTTACACTTAAACTTTTCTGGTCTTCAGATATTCAACCCCATATATTTTGGTTAACTCTCTATTATTATTTGTATAAGATAAAACAACATGTAAAATGGAGGGGGGGGAATACTATTTTCTTTTTCAGAGTTTTCAATTTGGGAAAAAAAAAATAAAACTCCTCTTTTCCACTTGAACGCTTTTTTTTCTCATAATTCCTTTTTGTATTATAACATAAAAAAAAATGGAAACAAAAGAAGAAAGACCCGTTGTATTTTTTGACATTTCCATTGGTGATGTACCTGTTGGTAGAATGAAAATGGAACTTTATAGTGATATTGTACCAAAAACAGCAGAAAACTTTAGGTAATAATTTTTTTAATTTGAATCCTATTTTTGTTTAGATCTATAAACATCAAAAAAAAAAAGATTAACGCGTTTCTTTTTTTTAAATCAATAATACTTAGACAATTATGTACTGGTGAATTCAAGTAAGTTTTTGTTATTTAAAAATAAATATAAAAAAATGAGAAATTATTATTATTGTACGAGTAGCCGATTTTTAAGTATATATATATATATAATAGACGTAATGGTATACCACAAGGTTTTAAAAACTGTTCATTCCACAGGTAACACGACTTTTTTATGCGAATCAACAAATCGTTAAGAAACAGATAAACATAAGGATAATGGATTACCTTACACATATGAATTGTATATATAAATAGAGTTATTAAGGACTTTATGGTTCAAGGGGGTGATTTCTTAAAGGGTGATGGAACAGGATCCTTGAGTATTTATGGTGAAAAGTTCGAAGATGAAAATTTTGAAGTAAAACATACTGAAGCTGGTTTACTTTCTATGGCCAACTCGGGACCTAATACGAATGGTTGTCAATTTTTTATTACATGTGATAACTGTGAATTTCTTGATGGTAAACATGTTGTATTTGGACATCTGGTGGATGGTTTATTGACATTAAGAAAAATTGGTAAGTTAATATATATATATATATATATATATATATAAAGAAAGATGAAGGGGTTATATATATATATATAATATATACATGCATTATATGTATACAAAAAAAAATAAGCAAAAGGAGCAGGGGGAAAATAAAGAGACACTTGGGGAATGGAATGATGAATTGAAATTAGAGATGAAAATTAACAATATTATTATTACTATTATTATTATTATTATTATTATTATTATTATTATTATTATTATTATTATGCAGAAAATGTGTCAACGGGTCAAAATAATCGTCCTAAACTTTCAGTCAAAATCACAGGTAAAAAGAGAGTGGGAAAATAAGGATGAAAATAATGATGCATTTACCTTTTTTTTTTTTTTTGGTGTGTTTTTGTATTTGATCAAAAAAAAAAAAAAAATAACTCACACAAATAATTTGATCTTTTTTTTTTGTAGAATGCGGGCAAATGTGAGATAGAAAGAAGGATGAAAAAAAATAAAATATAATATATACATATATATATATATATACTAAAGTTAAAAAAGAATGCAATATTTTTGAGGGAGGGGTTATTAGGTTATTATTATTATTATTGTTGTTGTTGTTGTTGTTGTTGCTGTTGCTGTTGTTGAGCTTGAGCTGCTTGTTGTCGTTGTCTTGCAACTAAAAGTCGTTGTTGTAATTCTTGCAATTGCTGTGGTGTAAGACTTTGCAAACTTCCTAAACCAGCTATTCCAGCGTTACCTCCACCCATGGACATACCCATCATACCATTATTTGCTGCTCCTCCTCCCATGCCATTTGGAATACCAGCTGGACTTCCAATGTTGATATTAGAAAGTAATAAACTATGTTGTGTAAGACCTGGTCGAGCTCCTGCTAATAATCATGATTTGATTGTCAAGCGTTAAAATCATATACGTAATAAAAGAGAAGAAAAAAAAATATGTTAAAATGTCTACTAGGTTGTAGATGGGAGGGAGGGAGGAGCGAGTATAATTACTAATTTACCATTCATATTATTAATAGGACTACCCATAGCGGCAGCATTCATCATTTGCTGTTGTTGATTTTGACCTTGTGTTTGTTGTTGTTGTTGTTGCTGCTGTTGTTGTTGTTGTTGTTGTTGTTGTTGCTGTTGCTGTTGTTGAGCTTGCTGTTGTTTTTGTTGTGCCAACTGTTGTTGTTGCCTTACCATTTGTAATATCTGCATGTTTTGAGGATTATTTGCAAAATTTGGATTATTGACCATGGCTAATAAAGATGCAGGAATATTACCGATTTGAGCACCACTGGTTCCCATCATACCAGCTGGTTTACCCTGTTGTTGTGGTTGCTGTTGTGGTTGAGATTGTGGCTGTTGTGGCTGTTGTGGTTGTTGTTGTTGTTGTTGAACTTGATGTTGTTGTAACATATTCATTACAGGCGGGGCAAGCTCGGGTATATTTGAACGTACAAATACGATACCTAATAATCTGTTACCTGAATATGATAATACAACACCACGTTGTCCTTCATTGACATTGGGATTAAATACTACTTTGGCAACCTAATATTAAAAAAAAATTACCAATTTGTTTGTTATCGTTATAAATATGGAAGTGAGGAGGGGTGATGAGGATAGTGATAATGAATAGGATTACTTACACACTTCTTTTGTTCGAGATTTTTTGAAAGAACAGCAAGGTTTTGTAGGTCTGATTGAGTACTCGTTTCAATCGCTCGGAATTCACAAAAAGGTGCATTATGTCCTTGAGATTGTTGATATAATAATGGTTGTGAAGGCACTAGTGGTGATCGACTAGCAATCATAATTTTCTGTGGCCATATCTCAGGGCAACTATGAATATTATTATTATCACACGTATTTGTTAGTTGGTTTCTAATAGTTGGGGGGGGGGAAGGGAGGGGAGGGAGTAATTAAAAATTAAAAAAAAAAGGATCTATTTCAGTGAAATGTTGTATTATACTTACTAGTCTTCCAAATTAACAATTCTTCCACGTTGAACAATAGGATATGCACCTACATGACAACTGAATTCTTGAAAAGGTCCATCTTGACGTTTAATATGCCATACAATCTGTCCTTTCCAAAATGGTGTTAAGGGAAGACTTTGCTGTTGTTGTGGTGATGATTGTCCTTGCTGACCTGCTTGTAATCCTTGTTGTACTTGCTGCATCATTTGTTGAGGCGTACCTTGCTGTTGCATACCAGCTTGTTGAGGTGATGCTTGTTGAGGTTGAGATTGTGGTGTCTGTTGTTGTTGTTGTTGTTGTTGCTGGGCCTGTTGAGCATGCTGTTGTGCTTGTTGCATTCGAGCAGCCAATAACATCTGTTGTTGCTGTGTTAATGTAGCTGGTATTTGTCCGCCGGCAGTTCCTGGAGCACCAGTATTTGGAATATTCATGTTTCTTTGTTGTTGAGCCATCACGCCTTGTAATTGTTGTGCCATACTCATGGCTTGTTGTTGATTTGCATCGGTAGGTCGTGCTTGTTGCATGTTGGTAGGTCCAGCTGCACTGAATGCCATAGGAGAGGAAGTAGCCATAGTGGGTGTGCCACTTACAGAAGCATTTGCATTCATATTGTTTCTTGCTTCCATTAATCGTTGAAGAGCATTTTCTACAGCATGTAATTGTTGTTGTTGTTGTTGATTCCGCTGTGGTAAATTAGCTAAAAGTTTGTGCCGTTGAAGGAGTTGTTGAATTTGAATTGGAAGATTTAATGAAGTTTTTTGTGGTTGTTGTTGTTGTTGACCTGGTTGTGATGGTTGCTGCATTGCTTGTTGGCCTTGCTGTGGTGGTGGTTGTGAAATTTGTTGCATCATACCTTGTTGTAATTGCTGTGGCTGCTGTTGAGGTGTTCGTTGAGGTTGCTGCTGAGGTGTTTGTTGTGTCTGCGGTTGCGTAGCTTGTGGCATTTGATGTGACAATGACTGCTGTTGTTGTGGTGGAGGTGGTCTTTGAGATACTGTTTGATTCTGTATTTGTGGAGTTTTTTGCTGTGTCATATTTTGTTGCTGGGCAGGCTGATGGGGTGGTGTAGCAGTAATGGATGGTGAAGTGACACTTGCATTTGATGTAGGAGGTCTTACCATCATATTTTGTTGTACCAATGTAGCAGGAACTTGCTGTTCCACAGAAACATTCGGTTGTTGTTTTACAGGCATATTAGGCTCTCGTTTAATAGGCTGTTGTTGTGCATTAACAGCATTCAAATGTTTTTGATGCACTTGAGCGAATTTTGCAGGATCCACTGTAGCTTTTGGAAGGTTAATTTGTCCAGGTACATTATCACGTTTTCGTTTCTTATTCGAATCAGTCGATGATACGGATTGAGGTGATGTAATGTTGGCTTCCGATACTCGTTTTGATGATACACTTCCACTAGTACTTTTCTTTTCTTCAATAGCTGTTGGAGGAGGTGCAGGTAAGTTGAATCCAGCAAGCTTTACAGTATAATCGGGTAAAACTGTTTCTGTTATAGTATGCAATTTTGTTTTGTTCTCATTCACCTAATTATTATAATGAATAAGATGTTTTCTCCTTTTTATATAATGTTATTGATTATAATTAAATATAACAATTTATTATTACCTCATTTACCATACGATCAAACTCTTTCAGTCCTTTATTTGGCGTAATTAATGATAACCGAATATCATTCTAAAGTGATACATGAACGAATTAAATCAGAACACTATATTCTTTCCACTTTCTTTTATATCTAAAATAATCATAATTATGTTTGATTTTTTTTTTGTTTACCTTGCGCATTTCCTGTACAATTGCATCTAATGAAAAGTTATCATATTTGTCGATTAAATTATGACGAACACCAATTTCATGGGGCAAGCTATTTGAAATTAATATACAATGTAGCATCGGATCAGCACCACTCCCTTGAATTTCCTGCTTGTATTCATCAAATAACTTTTTTTTTGACAACGGGATTGAATAAGATATAATAATAAGATTATATGCAAAAAGTTTTCTTTTTAGTTTTATATGCTTGGCTCTCTTTTTTTTTTAAACCTAAATCATCACAACACACTGGTTTTTTTACTCTTTTCGATGAAAGTTTTCTTTTTTTTTTTCTTACCTCTAAAGCAGCTACAAGACCTTCACCTGCAGCATTTTTAACAATGCCACCATCAGTACACGGGATACTTTTTAAAACGTTTTGAAATAATCCAAAATCAGCTGTAAAATATTTTCTATCGACTGTCACCATGGAACCAGGTTCATAATCCCCAAAAACTACCAATCCATATTTAAGCATTGGCTATAATATAGTATATAATATTAGATCAAAGAAAGAGAAAGAATTTATCAGTCAATTGGACCCTTTTTTTTCCCTCCCCCCTTCTTCTTCCAGGAAAAAAAAAATTATTGAAAACTAACTGTTATTTTGGTTTGTTGATGTCGTTCGTTTTCTTCTGTAATTATAGGTGAGCGTAATTGTCTAATATAAGATAATATATATATATATATATATATTATGGTCAATGACAAGTGTTTTTTTTATTTGATTTTCGTGAAAAGTTGATACGTATTATGAAAAGTCCGAGTAAAAGATATCTATATATATATACCTCAGGATCGGATCGATATAAGTTTGGATGATGGCATTCAAATGAGGACTCATTCTCGCAGTTCCTTCAACAACAAATACACATGCTACTTCTCTTCGTTGGTGATGTTGGTGAGCATTGTTATTATTGTTGGGAGTAGCACTATGATTGGAAGGTTGCATTTGAGGTGACGGTTGAATATTAGGAGTTGGTGAAGGTGTAGCAATGTTTGCCACCGAGTTAGGTACAGCAGCCACGGTTGACATTGAGCACAAATTACTTAAAAGAACTTATATTATTAAATAAAGTTGATCTAAGGGTCGTATATATTATTGTGTGAACGAAAAGGAGAAGAAATTAAGAAAGAAAAAACTAACTACACACACACAAAGAGGAAAGACAGGAGAAACGACGGAATAACTTAAACACAGAAGAAAAATACGCACTGAAAAAAAAAAAACTGAGAATTGGGCAGGAGAAATGAAAATTCCGCTTGCCCTCGATTTTCCTGGCGCTTAACATATATCAAACAATAGCAATAAAGAAGAGAAAAATAGATAGCGTGCTTTGCAATAAACCAGTTAACCAAAGAATTAGAAAATCGTACAGCTAGTGACTTGTGCTTCCAGTGGCACTACTCATCACCATAATATTGTGACGAACAACACCACCTCACTTGGGAACCTTGCTAGCCCATAATACCGACCAACAACGCCCCTTGTCAAAGCAAATGATTTACCGTTCATAACTACATTCGTTCCAAGGTCTACAAGGTCGTGAAAAAAGAAAAAGAGCAATAATTAGCGACAGCTTTTATCACACAATCCTAATCACGAGAAGTGTAAAGCCGAAGTTACCTTTGAAACCTGCACTTGCCCAAAAGAAAACCATACTGTTAGTGACTTGCGCTTCCAGTGGCACTACTCATCACCATAATATCGTAACGAGCAACATCACCTCACTTGGAAACCTTGCTAGCCCGTAATACCGACCAACAACGCCCCTTGTCAAAGCAAGCGATTTACCGTTCAATTGTTAGTTGTTGCTAATCCTTTTTTCTTGTAAAATTAAAAAATAAGTAACATTAATGAAGGGGTGGTCCAGAGGATAAAACCTCTTTAAAGTCCCTGTCAAGACACAATAAGTTAATTGGCATTTCTTGTGATAAAGTTGTGTTGTGTTCACAAAGTTCCAAAGTTTTTTATAAGGAGTATGAAACCCATTTATGAAATTCCCTTCTCAGAATTTCGTTATTTCTGGTGGATCAATATCTTGACCAACGAAAATAAAATAGAACAGAAAAATAATAGAAGAATAAATAAAAGGTAATAAAGGAGTAGAATATAACTTGAAAAAAAAATGTTTTATTGTTAGATAATGAAGTGGATATTCATATGTATTTTTTTTGGGATGGGGGATGGGATGCTTGTTGGCTATACCTGGATAAAAAAAAAGCACCATTATATATAGTTGTAGTTAGAAAGATACAAATAGCTGTTACAACATCAATGGTAGTGGCTGTTGTATAGTTTTTGTATTATTAAGATAGATGGTGTGTATATAAATAGAAATACACACCGCTTTGATAAATATGGCCTCTTTGGTGGGAAATGCAGTAGTACTGAAGATTGGTGGATTGTTCCGCCTGCTATGACACTTGTGATTTGTCTCTTTGTTTTACTCACCTCAAGTAGTATGTAACATAGAGATAGCATATACGGAAAATAAATAATAAATAATACAAATACTGTGTTTAGTGTTTCTGCCCATTTTTGATTAGCACCTGTACATTCTTGGTTTGCTTTCTCAAGTTTCATGGATTAGAGAGAAAAGAGATCTAGTTTCTTACATCACTCTTTCTGTTTAATCAGCACCAATGACAACATATATCAAATCTTTTTCTGGCTATGTATTTTATAGGCATGTAATACGTTTCATAAATGCTTGTGAGCAACCGCATATAGATTGCTTTGTCACCTTTTGTTGGTCTAGTAGGGTACAATCTTCAAATGTTCAGGAGCTATTTATCTTGATTGCATCCTGCTTCTGGATAAATTCAAAATACTAGTCATCGGGTAGGTTCGATTTCTACTTTCACACATTTATATTTTTCATTGAGAGGTTCTTAAGTATCACGCGCGGCAAACCACTTCCCGTTTTTATATTTATCAAGGGAAAAAAAACTGTTTTTTCCTATTATATCCAATAGCATCAAGATAAAATCCAGCTTATTTATTATATCATGAACAGTCTTTCGTGCTCCAAAGTAGGCTTAACAAACGATAAATGGAGAAACCCTCGAGAAGCTCTGGTAAGAATAGTATGAGAAATCGACTACCTGAGTCATCCACTACTGTAGGGTTCTTTATCTTGACTCGGTGATCTGTCCTTGTATGGTATAAGGAAAAGATATAAAGTGCTCATCATTGGAAGATGTGTAAATAGTAGGCAATATTGTATAACACTTTATCGAGCTAATTTACTTTTTACTACACAATGATAAAATAACGGCAGGCGCTATGTGTATATTGTACATAATATCAATTGAATGGACGCATGAGAAATAAATAATTATGTACAAATGATAAAAGGCTTTTAGTACAATTTTAGATCAAATGAATCAAACTGTTTATTATAGCATAATTTAAATAAAAGTATCGATCAATTATAAACTGTTAAATATAACTATTAATCAATTACAGAGTGTTTCAGTAGTGCTGTGTATTGTGAACCCAGTGTCTTCGTCTCAAATGCTTATGTAAGCTCTCTGTGCTGCCACCACGCATTTCATAATATCGCTGAAAGATTGACTATAATAGATGACGACATGTACCAGTTTACTGATAACATAAACGAACAAAAACAAATCATATTGTTCACAAACTTTACAATATACCAATATTGACTTATCCTCTAACTACCAATTCTGAGCATTTGGTATATTGGGCTCTGTGCTCGTCGTCGTCTTTGTCCTAGGGAAACATCCATGCAAAGAAAAATGTAAGCTTATTGGATTTGGTGACAATTGCCGGATCTGTAACTGTTCTGAATGCATCGTAGTTAATCATTTTTATATTAATAGCATTGTTGTTCAAATTGTAGATAAAAAACATAACTACGTACTGCCAAACGGATGATCTATGCAATTTATTAATAGTATAACAATACCAATGAAAAATTACAATAGTCTCTCTTCAGATCCGAGCATATGAATAGTAATAATTCTCCCATTGACTCGCACCACACCATATTCAACAGTTATCTTTTTAATATATATCGACGAAATAAAATGATAAACTCTACCCAGTAGAGAGATAAAACAAAATAAACAACGTAATCATTAGTAAAACGAATTAGTTGTGATAATATAAGTCGAAAGGGGTGTGTATAAAGAAAGAGGAATGCCACCTATCACTTATCAAGTTTAGATGACACTGATTATGGTAAATATAACGATACATGATAAGTAAAGAGCCGAAAGCCCCTTGGTAATAAAATCGATCATATCTCTAGCCAAGTAAGAACCTGATATTTTCATCAACAGATGGTGCAATATCTTAAAGGTTAATTGATATAATAAAGTTATAGTAGCTGTATCAAATAGATTTGTTTCCGAATCCGTTATGCAATTGTTATCAGAGAAAAGCTGGAAGAAATGCGTGTTTATTGATTCGCGGATGAAGCAGCTGAAGTTGCCAATGTGTCTTGTAAAAGGAAAAAGAGTAGTTTGCTATTGTAAAATAGGAAGAGAACGTAGGCCAAAAAAAGAGGGAGTAAGGGTAATCTAAAAGATAAACTACACATCTAAAGAAGGCCCAAATACCTAAATTTGTATTTGTTTATTCCAAGCAATGATACTACTGGCAGATTTTTTTTTTTTTTTTTTTGGTGATTGGGACACCAAATTGGTAAATAATAAAGTGCTGGATGCTAACGTGGAAAGGCATTGAAGACATGGAAAGTGATGATGAAGACCCAATTCCAACTTTAACACAGTGTAGTACCGGTACTTTGAAAGAATCCGTCGCATAATTCCTCCGCCAGCAAAATGGATACAATGTTCTGGTTACGTTTGGATCCTTAAAGTGTGCCTCCAGTAGTCGTCCATTGTTTGACAAGCAAGCCTGGAAAGACGCCAAAGTTTCTTATAAAGGTCATTCAAGCAGTGTGATAGGTGCATATCATTGTATTTATTTAGACGGCGAGATGGAGATGGATTAGCGGTATATCGGTGTATGAGGGAAACTAATTCACTAGAAGGTGGTGTGCACCCAAACTTAAAAAGAACTTTTGGTGCGCTTAAGGCCAGTACCCGGCTTGCAGTTAGCTTGATGACTAAATATTGCTCAAGATATGATTTGAGAGTGTGTTTTATGACAAATTATAGAACAGATTTTTATAAACTCTTTTACAGTGTATTAGGCTGAAACGCTTAGTCCCACTGGCAAGGCATAAAAAGGACACTATGATATATGGTTGATGGATTAAATTCAGCTCCCATATATAGCTTGTGAGGAAGAACTGCCGGAGAGTTGGAATGGGTGACAACATACTGGTTTACCAGCCCCAACGGGTGAATCATTTGACATTCGTGTGATTCCTGATAAGCACTTAAAACCATATGCCATGCGATGGCATGATTCTCGCGACTATTTCATTGATACAAATGATGCAGCAACACTCATGTCTATGTTTCTTTCATATCATCAAAACACATATTATGCGATACTGCTAGTACACACACGAGAAGAAAAAATTCTGTCCAGAGACAAAGTTACTTTGTTTCTAAACGTAGATCATTTCAATGCTACCAAATGGTTAGTTTTTAAAGAAAATATAATTGTAACAAAACCAGAAGTATAACATTAGTGCTGCAATATATAGTGTTGACTTTGCCATAGAATGGAATTCTACTTATGTTGATGGTCACACTATATTGTATAAATACCTCCAGTATCTTTGTTCATATGGAAAAGTTTCTAACTAAAATCAAATAGTAAGGAATCGCTTGAATATAGCTATTGATGCACGCAAGAAAGTCGAATAAGTTTCCATAGCACGGTATAGCAATAACACAGTTGCTCGAGATTCACGACTAATACCGTCTATATCTTCACGGCCTCATATAATCCGATCTTTTCCATCATCATCATCTTTGGCTTCACCTAGTGTAGTTCAATACGCACTGGATTTCTTAAAAGATTTAACAATTAAAGAGCCGAAAGCAATTTAAATGAACTTTACTCGTGCGATCGCTGGCAATGCTTTGTTTTATCCAGTCTACCAATTAAAATCATTCAATCAATTTGAGGCATTGTAACTTTTTTTATAAAAACTTTCTCTACATTGTTCTACATTGTTCTATTCTTTACAAACATACAAATGCACTACGAAGGCTTCGAAGGTAGGCTTATTTTGTTGGTCTCTGAATTGACATTATATTGCGTGCTGATTTTTTTTTATTAATATTGATTTTTCTTTTTTGTTATTGTCAAAGCTCTGGAAGCTTATTATGTCAAGAAACTGAAGTCCCAGCTTTCAACACATTTGTAGCATTCAACACTACTAACATCGCTCGCTGGTCAATTAAATATGTTTGAATGTTCACGATCTATATGGAACTTGGAGGCGCAGATTCGCAATATTATTAAAGGCCTATCAAAAAACGGAATGTCTTGAATCAAGGTAAAAAATCTTTTAAGGTGTTATATCAATCGATATTAATAAAATAAAAGAGACAGTAATAAGTCAACGAAACCCCAAAAGAACAATAATTGAACTCAAGTTTATTATAATAAAATATTATCACTATTTATATTAAATCCTACTCAATGGCCAGGTATATCAATATGCGTGTATGAAACAATGATAGTCTTCCGAATTGTTAATGACGATGAATAATGACAATGGTATATGTGAACATTATGTCCTATATGTTTTACCGTTGATAAAATAATATATCAACGCAGCTGTCAAATAGTACAATAAAGAAGACGGGCTTCTTTAATATTAAGAGTCATTGAAACATACCGTAAAATACCAAAATGTCAGTGAAACATATTTGAAGTATGCTGTATTTAAATATATAAAATTAAATGACCGTTGTTATGAAAGCCATTGTACGTTGGATACAACATAAGGGAACAGATGATAATAATATACTAACTTGTGGACTATAGTAAAAAAAAAATGGACAAAGAGACGTGAGTACTAATCAAACAATTGGCAGATGCGGAGGTGGTGAGTTGTGCTTCCGAAACAATCTTATTCTGTTTTTTTGGGCACGTACCGATTTTTGTAAACCCACATAGAACAAATCGACTCTGACGGCTCAGATATCAGCATTAGATGCGATGATGGCTGCAGCACCGACCATGACCAGCACACCAAAGGAAATGCTTGAAGAAGAAGCAAGGAGGCGAGAATCAAACCAACAATATCAACAAGATGAAACTATACCCGAACCTGCTGAACCTCGACAGCATCAAGGAAAGAACAACGACAATTTAATGATTTAAATGACGAGGCTCCTATTAATTTGCTGGCACACAAAAAGGTATTGAACAAATATATATAACGAATGATAGGGTTGTCGAGAAAAATTCGTTGCTTACGTTCAATTTATTTGTTTATTATTTATAGTTGTCGGGTATGTTGCTCGCTGACTATGAAGTCACGTATTTAAAATCTATCAGTAATGATGGAACCATGAAAGGATGCCTCTTGTTCCTAGCGGCAGGACGGGTGTTACTTGACCAATTGGAAAGTTTAGATATTATTTTGATTAAGTAGGTCTTTCTTCAGCCTCACATTTATATATTTTCTTGTACACCATTCCACTTAGTATACTAACAACTATTTTTTTCATTTTTATAAAGACTTGCCCCATCACGGATTGTAAATTTCATGAACAAAGATATCAAGGATATCATTCAAAACAATATCTCAGAAGAAGTTAAAAAAAGCATCCCAGGCCGTATCCCACTTGAAGAATTTAATGAATTGGAACCAGAAGTAGAAGCAATGGTAGACGACATCATCAAAACCCACAACAGCCAAGGAAAGTTAATATTATATAGCAAAAAGGACATGGAACAAATTCTGGAGGATATCCATTTAAGACAAGCCAAATGCTGCAAGCTTAAAGAAAGAAACACTCAGGCTTACCATGTACTTAGCATTATTGCACAAATGTAAGCTTAATACAACGTATATCATCTTTTTTAACTTTCTTATTTTTCTTTTTCGATGAATCACTGACTGATCTGTATATATGTATATTGATATTCTACTTGTATTGAAGGCTTTGATATTTGGGAAGACGCTGACGACCATAGCAAGGTGAGCGAAATAACATACTACCGACGGTTTGCATCTATACTTGATACACAAGAAAGAAACTACAAATAGCCATACTACAAATTATTTGCGTCAAGCACAAGATTTGTCCTGCTGCCGAACTGGCGAGAGCAATAGGCTGTGATCATTTAATTTCGCCCTAATAAATCACTTAAACGCTTTTTCATAAAAAAATGGCTCATATGCAATTTATTTACAAGTTTAATTGCATCGCTGATGACATGTTGACTCACGATACCCGTGAAAATACTGGACAGGAAATTGACGCAGACGATCTCCATTAAACGGAAATGGAATGCCAAGGACCACTGGTGAAATCCAATCACTCAGTTCAGTGCCTCGCAAGATCATCAAACCGAGGAGGAAATGACAGAGGTCACAGTGATGACTAATGACACTGTTTTTAACGAGCATTAATCGCATCAAAGATCAGTGACGGCAATCAAGAGAGGGACACGTGGTTCGTACAGAAAGTACAATGCCCAACAACTTCAACTTTTTGGCTATGTCATTGAGATGGGTATGGTTGCAAAAGCAGCCTCACTTTTAGTTAGAATCAAAGTCAGAACTGGCCAACATTGCGTACGTCAGTATAAAATCGAAAATAAAATGTTTGTTCCTTGTACTACGACGAAAAAACGTCCTGGTCGCCCATCCACATTGACGACCGAACATACCGCTTGGCTCATCGAATACTACGACAAAATCCTGGACGCAGTACGAGAGGCTTTGTCTGAACAATTTAATGGCATTTCGATTATATTGAGTGGTCTTCATAAGCATCTTGTGAACAAAGCTCAACTCACTTTAAAAAACTAGCAAAACTGCCAGCAGCTATAGTATCTGAAGCTACGCTGCACAATCGTGCGAAAGTGGTCAGCCAGTGGATAAGTGATCCTGAATTTAACTTTGATAATCGTTGTGTGTTCATCGATGAAGCTGGCTTTAATCTTCACACCCGTCGTAATTTTGGTCGATCGAAGAGAGGAACACCTGCTCGAGCTGTGGCTCCTTCACAACGCGCTATTTGTGAGCAATGTGTTATCAATGTTTGTCTTAGAAAACCGCAGGCCGCGCTAAGCAGTAAGAAAAGAAAACGATATGATGGTAGCACTGTGTTAAATGGTCGAATTGGAACACGAACGGGGCATTTCATTGAGTATCTTGACAATGTCATGGATATTGTTGATGAGAATAATGTGAAATGCCGATATCTGGTAATGGATAATGCACCAATTCATACTAACAAGTCCATTTCTCATCTTGTGGAACAACGTGGCTACAAGTCCATATACCTCCCCAAGCACTCGCCTTTTCTCAACCCCATAGAAGAATTCTGGTCCAAAGTGAAAATGGGTAAGTGCGAAATTAGCCAACATTATCGGTTGTAACCTTAATACCAATTATTTTAATATATAGTGTCCGAAGAGATAGGTTGAGTGAAAAGGATCAATTGACCCCAAGAATATCTGAAGCCGCCAAAACTGTGACGAGGGATGACTGTGTCGGTAATCAAGCATTCAAAATTATTTTTTTATGCTTGTCTTAAAAAAAGAACATTTGTAGTTAGCTGTACTTTTCTTTTACCATTAATATACACTGCTTATCAATAAAATAGTGTATCATAGTAAAAGCATAAATAACGATGTAAATGTCATGGCGCAAATATCGTGGCGCAAAATTGTTCTTCAGACAACCCAAATTTCTTTTTCACTGACGCAAAATTTTTTGTGCTTGACGCAAATAATTTAGAAAAATCCTGTATTATTGTGTAGAAAGAAAAAACAACTACACACAAACAAAGAGGAGAGACAAGAGAAACGACGGAATAACTTAAACACAGAAGAAAATACGCACTTTTTTTTCTCTCTGAAAAAAAAAAACTGAGAATTGGGCAGGAGAAATGAAAATTTGATTTTCCTGACGCATTATTTTTTCACTTAACTATGCGTTTTTGGCTCTTATTTATTATTATGGTTTTTGTTACTAGGAAACTATATTTAATTATTTATATGTGCATAGTGCTTCTATATTTTACAAGAAATTTTTTCCATTTTTTATATAAGAAAAAAAAAAGGGAAGAGTATATATGGAAGGAGGAGAACAAGAATGAGGAGAGTATGTGGAGAAATATATATTATTTAAGATAAGCAGAAATAGTGATTGGATTTTCAATCAAGTTCTTCCACATGTTACCAAATCGTGCAATGGTAGCGCCATCAATCACACGATGATCAGCACTCCAACTGACAGGTAAAATTTGTTTAGCAACAACATTACCTGCCTCATCAAAACGAGGTAATTTTTGCATACGACCCAAAGCGACAATACCTAATTCGGAAGTAACAAGACAAGGTTTGGCGTATGTACCTCCAATAGTACCAACATTAGAAACAGTCAGTGTGCCACCTTGCAAATCACTTGGTGCAAGACTACCTTTTGCACCTAGTTCAGTCAAGCGGTGGATTTCTGCAGCAACATCCATAATATTCTTATCTTGAACGTCTTTGATATTAGGTACAATTAATCCTTGAGGTGTATCCATGGCCAAACCAATATTATGTGATTTTCGGTATAAAAGTTTTAAAGCATTGGCATCATCATCAATAATAGTGGCATTCATAATGGGATAATGGGATAAGGCAATAGAAAGACATTTGATAAAAATGGGCATATAGGAAATCTTTTGGAATGGGAATGAGGCAGCATTGGATGCAATGTGTTTGTTCAATGCTGCTCGATAATCGGTAGCTGCATTCAATTCCATTTCATCTTGGTAACCCAATTGTGGGATAGCCACTGATTTGGTCATGGATTTATACATAGCTTTTTGAATAGCATTGAATGGTTCTAGACGGTCTTCAGCAGATGGAGTACTAGTTTGTGTAACATGAGCAACAGATGGTTGTCCTATTTGGATCATCATTATATATTTAGACAATTTTCTTTTTTTTACATTCAAGCATAATTAATTAAATAAGAAATACCTGGAGATTGACCACCATTCTTGATATAAGTCATAACATCTTCCTTTAATACTCGGCCATCTTTACCGGTGCCCCGAACAAGTTTAATATCGATATCATTCTCTTTAGCAATTCGTCGCACAGCCGGCGTGGCAAGACTCAACAAAGAAGGATCCTTGAGTTCACGAGCAGGAGGTGTCGATGGTGTATTAGAAGAAGATTGTGAAGTCGTGGATTCTTCCATTGTAACCATAGAGTCAGGTGATTTTTGCTCCTGTTCTTCAGCAACAACACCTTCTTCGCCCTCTACATCAATATCCACCAATGGTTGACCGACTTTGGCTACTTCATTAACATCATAATATAATTTTGCAACTTTGCCAGTATATCGAGAAGTAATTTCCACCGAAGCCTTATCGGATTGTACTTCACAGATCTTTTCGAATTCGGTAACTGAATCTCCCGGTTTAACGAACCTAACAAATCAATGATAGTTAATTTTATAAATAAGAAGCATGAACATTATGAGCCAAACTTTCGCATGAAGTATTCAACGCGTTATAATCATCACGAAAAAAAAAAAGGGCAGCATACCTCTCTGCTCCCTCTCTCTCTCTCTCTCTCTCTCCTTTTTTTTTCATCTCATCTGTTTTTTTTAACATCCTCTCAACCATCCTATTCTTACCATTGAATCACTTCACATTCAGTGATACCTTCACCAATATCTGCCAACAGAAAAGGTTTAATACCATGGATACTGGTACTAGCATGGAATGATCGACGCGAACTTTTTAAATTAGCCCAAGATCCAGAAACAAGAGGTCTTGCGTGTAAACCAGCCTTTTGAACTATAGGCGTACGAACAAAAGTAGCCGTGGGAAAGATATAACGGGAGGAGTTTTTGACATTATTTTTTGTCAAAAGAGAAGCAGTTTTTAAAAGTTGACGACGACAACGTAAACCATGAATAGTAGGCATTATGATGACGATGGTGCGTTCGCGTTGAATATATGTGAAAAATAAAAAAGAGAAAGAAAGGGAATAAAAAAGGGGGGGATTATAGTGACAAATATAAAGAAAAGAAGAGAGAAGAGAAAAAAAAAAAAAAGACAAGACTCAAATTGAAAGTAGAAAGTCGTGGGAAAAATATTTTATTATAATTATTATTTTTTATTTCGCGCCGCTTGATTTAGATTTTCTTGCAGCTTTATCAGTTTCTAGTGCTTTTTGGATTTGTTCTGTTGTTTCTGTTACTTTGATTAATGCAATTTGTGAACAACGATGAAGTTGATCCAATTCTAAAGGTATACCACCTGCTTTAGATAAAGCACATATCTCCTTATGAATATTCATTGTAATAGTCATATCACCTTTTTTAACTCTTTCTTCTAAATAAGTGGGATCTACAACAAGTAATTGTCTATACAACAATAATATTGATCATCATATAAGATGAGAATCATTTTTTTTTCTTCTCGTTTCTTACTTTATAATTTAACTTTAAAGAATGAAATGTCTTTTACTTTTTCCTTACCCTTCATCGAAAAACGCAAATGAAACACAGATGGGAATATGATGAATACTCAATGGAACTGGATTACGTTGATCAATTGGATGCTAGAATATATAATGCATAAATATATTGAGTGTCAACATTTTACATTTTTTTTATAGCAACCATGCTCCCATGACAAATTTATCTCCCAAAATTCAAACTTACAATAGTCACTTCTTCACCCACAACAGTAACATCAGGTCGTCGAAAATGTGAAAGTGCAGTGATAGCAGCAATACCAGCACAGTCTACCAAATTACCATCATGATCCAAAAAGTGTAAATCCACCCGAATCTCCCAAACCTAAAAAACATTATTTATTGGTTAGATCACAGATATATTTTTTAATTTTTCATTAAAAAAAGTGTAAATTCATCCAAACCTTTTCTCCTGCAACTATACATAAACCTTCCGTATCGATCGCTCGGCTCCTTCGTAATGACTTTTCAATTATACGACTAATCAAAACTTCTTCTTCTGAACGACTATTTTGTTATTATTTATTTATTAGTTTCAAATAGTTTCCTTATTCCTTTTTTTTTACCCATTTTAATTTTCTTATTATAAAAGTTATAATGCAAGCATTGGGAATTGGAATAGGATCGATCGAATTATATTTTTTTTTCGTGTGTGTGTCTATACTGTACCTTCCAGAATCGAAGGTCGGACATGCCATGGGTGATATTTCTGTATTAAAGAATAATATACCTTCAGTTGGTTTATCATTACGTGGTCGTTCTACTTTGGCTGAAACTTTAGCTGCCACTCTATATATATTTTATATTCATGTAAATTTGTTAAATGCACGCGCCAAACTTTTTTAGGTTTATCGTTTTCTTGATCTAAATTATTTCTTTTTTTTTTTTTTTACCTTGTTCGACCTAGTTGTATTTCGACTTGACCATAATCGGTACCAAAATTTATTTGAAGAGATCGTACATCGTAAATACCACGTCCGTCAACGCGTCGTTTTTCATTTAATGCTGCGAGGATAAATTCACTTTCGTTAATACTTGGTTTAGCTTCTTTGACCATTATTATTAGCAATGTACTTTTAGTGTAATATCAATAAAGAGAAATACAAAAAAAAAAAGAGAGTATTTGAACACCAAAATTTTTATTTCAGTTCCGCATGGAAACCCAATCAATCGCTCTGCATTACTAGTCGTAAAGAGATGTGGTCAAATTTAAATATATATAAGATGCTTAACTTACACTATTGCTATTACTTGACAACTTTTTTTAACAAAGAAAGCCTTAATAATCTACAACTACAAAATTAAATAATGAATTAATTTCTTTGTTGCAGGTGTTTATAACTTACTCTTTTTCATTTTCCTTTTTTTTTTTTTGCTCTCTTTCTCTTATTTACACAAGCACACATACATTCAATATAGGTTAATGATGCTACAACAATTCTGGAAATTTTTTAAAAACCGGATTGTTACCTCACCAAAAAAATATGATAATGTTACAAGATATGGTCGTGTTCAAAATAAAGATTTCGGATTGAAAACTGCTACATCGATACTAATAACAAAAATAATATCTCCAGGAGTACTAGGTATATATATATTATCATTCTTTAGCATGATCATTGTTGTAATATACTACTTGTGTACTCTATTACTCATCAATTTTTATTTTTATTAAATTATCAAAGCTGATAATAAAGATAATATACATCTTCAAGATTTCTCTATTACTAAAATGAAGCAAAAACAACATCAAAGTTTAATAAATGGTAACAGCTCTGGAAAAGGTAATAATAACTTTTTTTTTTGCCTGTAAAGAAAACATTTTGAATATTAAATGCTTAAATATGAAAATACTTATAGTAGTATATCCAAAAAATGACAAAGAAAAGTGCCATTCAAAAAAATGCTGGCGACTTGATAATGGTTATTATAATAATAGTTTAAATCACTCCACTGAAGATACATCATCTACCACTTTGAACCCTTCTACAAACTTATCTCAAAAGAAGTCGTTATTAGGTACTATGTGAGCAATGACATTATATAAAATTGGTATGAAAGAATTCCTAATGTTGATTTTTATTTTATTGCTTGTAATATATTAGACGATGAATATAACCATAAGTACTACTGTTGTCCTTACAAACATTGTACTTATCAAACAGTTCGTCCAAGTACGCTACAATTACATATTGTACATACTCATGATTTTAACTTCCCAGCATTTAATGGCAATTATAGAGGAAAAAAAGTAACTTTCAGTGCTCCAGACGGTACACGAATATTGTTTGACGGTAATATACCAACAAAGACATTTACTATTTATCAACTACTATGATAGTTTACTTTAATCATTTTAACTTAACTTATATATTATCTACAATGTTTATATTATAATAAAAAAAAATGTTAGAAAAATCAAGAAACACTGTTAATTCGGGACGTCACATTACTGTTGCTATGACTACAAAAGCATCACATTGTAAGAATTAATTACCCTATGTGTGTTATACAAACAACAATTGTCTCCAGTCAATCTAAATATTGTAATTTTTACATTCCGTATCATAGATCAACCAATGTTTCGTCCATATAAACAAGGTTGTACAGCTTAAATAACACGATGATCTCATTTATCTTATATTAAAGCAAAACATGATGCAATATTACTTGATGTTCGTGAAAAAATTGATTCTGTCGTTAGGGAAAAATGACAGAAAATAAATTAGTATTCATTCGACAAGGGGCAAAACCAGTGATGAATAAAAATAATATTAAACATTCCTATACATAATAATATAAATGGATAGAAAAAAGAAATCACATAGCATAGCCAAGACTGGGGGTACATACTGAAACTACTTTTGTTGAGTATCATGACAAATAACAATGACACATGTACCTTTATTTGAGAATTTTGGAGAAAAAAAATGAAGACAATGGTTCCAATATAGTGTTAAGAAAATTATGAACAATGGTGTACCGTATATAGTAGAATAAAACAATAAAAGATATTTTTATATACGTAACATTTCAAATTGGTCTTATTAAAGGGAAAAAAAACATAATAATAAAGACAAATGAGCACAAAGACCAATTATATAATTGATACGTATGTAAAGAGTAATGAAAATTAAAAGGGGTGAAGCGTTTTTTTTTTATTCTTCTTCTTTATCTTTCAGATACAATTTTATCTACATAGCATGTTTATTACACAAAATGTTTTTGTTTTTATAATTTTTGTCCTACTAGCTTTAGTATTTAATTACTATATATTTAGATTAACAGAAAATATGGTAGCGCCAAGAAAAAGACGAGAATCAAATAGAATGTTAAAACAATAGATAACCCACTCATAACATAAATGATAGACTACAATTAGCAAAAGTACAAGCGATAGCTAGTGCTAATAGGGTGGCCGACGTCTAATAAAAATACGATGTCAGCTGTTTTAGGGTAAAACTGAGCAAAGTACGATAAGACCACATTACTGTTTATTTAAATCCAATTTTTGACTGATTAGATGCTCTCACGGGTAAGTATTGCTAATTTCTATATATATTTAAAAGCTCTATTAAAAGAAGTACAAATATTTACATTACTACCATTTTACCTCATCAACAGTATCTGAAATAACATAATTAGGTATTACCTTGTTTTTTTTAATACAGTGGATTCGACACCTAAACAATTCCAAGTTGAAACATTTACATCGACGACCAGCAGCATAAGCAAATAGAAAACTTACGTTTTTTTTAATTCCTGTTATACGAAATTACTACCGTAATTATCAATATTATATATTTTTATTATATCAGTAATAAAACTACTACTTTGAGAACAGGAAACCTAATATTCTACTCAAAACCTTTCGGGCATTTACAGTATCATACAGTCTCCACACTCTACTTTCCCGAGTTTCGACATTTTTACTTCCTTACTTTACTCTTATATTAGTCGTCCCTTATAATAAATGTGTTAATGTAAATTATGTCAAATTTGTTTTTTTTCTAAAAATGTTTTGAATTTAGAGATACACTTTATTATATATATTCAATAAATTTCCAGTGCTGCTCGTTTTATTGACTTCTCGCTGTTATTTTATAGGGTGTGTTTTTTTTGAATATCGATACTATATTAAACTTTATTGTCAAATAATCGTACTTGTATTCAGCAATGTTTTAAAGTATTCTTGAACATATAATTATCAATACTACTTAAATTACTTTTATCTATTATATAAAGAAAATAACTGATGTCTAAGCTTCTGTGTACATAGTCATCTCAAAGCTATTTCCATTTATTAGCGTTACCACGCTTTCGACAAGTGATATTTCATTTGGACAGGATTCTTCTCATGTGTGAACAAATAATATTCATCCAGCTTTCCTTATTTTTTTAATCCATATAGCGACTTCTATGCTAGACATAGCGATTGTTTTATTGTGGTATTAGCAAATGTATAACATGCCCTTTACTAATTCTATTTACCATACTTCTTCTTACCGCGGCTATTATTGCTTTGAAGAATTACTCAGCCGCAAATAACAATATGTAGAATTTATATTTATCCTTTGACATACAAAAGCCTTCATGCAACTAAAACATTATAAACTATCTAGTATATATATATATATAATAATTGTGATATGAATTATATAATAGCAGTGTACCTGTAAATGTTTCGATCCAGGGGAAAAAAAAAAAAATTTCACAATAGCATTAACCATACCATGACGTACCGTACTCCAGATCAACTCCGCTTTCCTTTTTCGCTTGAAAGAAAAAAGCTGCGCTTCACGAAAAGGCAAAGAGAACAAAACTTGTTTCTTTTTTTTTTTTTTCTTTGACAGTAATATACACACAATGTCTACACCCATGGATATTGACGAAGTACCATCTACCAATCAACAGGCTGGTGAAGCAACTGAACAAAAAGAAGTTGTTAAAGGCAAAGGAAAAGCCAAAGATTCTATTGATAAAAAACGTTTTGAAGTGAAAAAGGTATAAATAAAAAGGAAAAGAAAAAGTGAATCTTGCAGGAACTTATCTTTATTTTATTTATATATTTTTTTAAGAAGTACTCAAACATTAATGATTTTTTATGATTATTATAATTAGTGGAATGCTGTTGCACTTTGGGCTTGGGGTAATGTATAATAAATGTTTCTATATCTCGTGTTTTTTTTTTATTAACAGTTTAATCTTATAATAATATATAGATATTGTCGTTGATAACTGCGCCATTTGCAGAAACCATATTATGGACTTATGTACGTGTTTTTTTTAAAAAAAAAAAAGTATATGTTTTTGGATTAATAATAGGAACAAAACTAATTGAAAGAGGGTGGGGTTTAATTAATAAATATGTATATATGTAAATTAGGTATTGAATGTCAAGCAAATCAAGCTTCAGCTACTTCTGAAGAATGTACAGTCGCGTGGGGTATTTGTAACGTAAGCTTACTATCTTTCTTAAACTATTGCTAATAATTATAATAATAATAAAGATAGGAATATTAAAAGAAAAACGAAATAACTTACATATAATGAAATTATATATTTAGCATGCTTTCCACTTTCATTGTATATCTCGCTGGTTGAAGAGTCGTCAAGTGTGTCCCTTGGATAATCGTGAATGGGAATGGCAAAAGTATAAAAAAAAAATTATTTTTTTGGTGATTGATTAATCCATTAATAAAAAGGTATCTAACTAACTTTAAATTGGGGAATAGGTATGGTCGATAAATGCATTAAACGACATTGCGTTAGAAAAAGGAAATATATACAACTCCAAAAGAGGTTTTCATGTAAACAATCAATTCCCCCCCCCCCATTTCTCTTCTCTTTCTCGCTTCCTCTTATCTTTCAGTCTTTTCTTCTTTGTACGCACTCACAAATATATATACAAAATATTCTCACTAACTAGCTTTTGAATCTTCTTTTTTCCCACTTTTTTTTTTCTTTTCATTTTTATAACTACAGAAAAAGACATATTCCTCGATGAATTTATATATAAAAACTACTTTTTTTTGAAGAAAAAAAAAACTATGTGCAATATATACAGATATATGGGGTAAAAAAAAAAGGAATTAAATTCTCAAAGTGGGGAAAGAAGTAAAAAAAGAGGATAGATAATATACTTGAGGAGACTTTTTTTAACTAAAACTATGTGCAAAATATACAGATAAATGGAGTAAAAAGTAAATTAATCCTCAAAGTGGGAAAAAAGAGAATTGATAATATACTTGAGGGGGGGGGTATTATGATATATTCACCATGTTCACTACTATTGTTGTGCAAATGAATTGTTTCAACAAAATATTATTGTTGACTTGCATGTTGATTATGTCGACTGGAATCTGCTTTTGTAGTACTAGTACTAATAGAAGATCGATTATTATAAGTTGAATGATGAGAAGTTCGAGATGGTTCTAAACCCTTTCCATCCATTGTAGGTTGCAAATTATTATATTTCAAAATAATTTTTGATACGCTTGAAAATACAGATGCAGGATCATTGAAAACGCGTTTTCTTTCTGTGAAAGTTGCCCGATGCAATACTAACCCACGTTCCAATCCAATCTTGACAAAATCCAATGCTCCTTTCATATATTCATCTGATCCATTCTGACCGTAAATATATATAAGATTAATCAAGATTGTGATTTCTGTCTGTGCATCACGTAACGGTGGACTGATTTGATTTAAAAAAAAACTTGCGTATTTTAACCCTTTTTCAGGATGAGGAGCATATCGAATCATTGTAGCAATAGTTTTTCGAAAATAATTTATTTCTGCGTTAGTGAAACGTTGGTTTTTGCGTGAATATTGAGATTGATAAGAACAATAGACGTCTGCAGTTCGACCCAATGAGTCCTGTAGTTGAAGCTTTTCCAACATACGGGAGAAAAGCTTTTCTCCAGTTTCGAAATCATTGTTATTTTTCAATTCATTAAGAATGGTATGCATGAGATCGGGTAAAAGAGTTTCCATTACAGGTGTTTCCAATAGTTTTAGTGTTGTAGGTAACATTATTATTATTATATATATATATATATATACACTATATATAGTATTAAAATGAGAAAAATAAATGGCAATGGGAAGGAAAGCTATAAAGAGATAGAATAAAAAAGACCCAAAAATAAAAATAAAAATATTGTTGAATAAAAAATTAGAGGTTCAAAGAAAGCGGCTTTTTTTTTTTTTACTTTCGTGATATATTTACGTGATTTGTACGCAACTGCATAAATTTGCGCTTCATCCCCAAAAACCTGAATGAGTATAAGAATAAGGCTGTGAAGAAGGTGGTGGTTTTAACGATGGTGGTAATTCACGTATTTTCCATCCCCTAGGTAATCGATATTTAGGTTTCTCATCCTTCTTATTGGATGTAGCTGTAGCTGCTAGTACTTCCGCTGCTGCTGCTTCATCAGCTTGTTGTCGTTCCTGTAACCAATTCAATAGTTCAGGTGGGTAAATGAGTCGCCCTGTTGGATCATATGTAATATGACTATATCGACATTGGAGCTGATAATCACAATAACCTTGCGTTAAATAGCGACGACAAGGTGGTTTATTTATTTGCTCTTGAATAAATTCATCTGGATCTATTGGTTGTTATTGTTATTATTGTTTTAGTCAAAAATGTTATTCGTGTGTATATGTCTGGAATAGAAGGAGGCTCTTTCTACTAGTTACAAATCCTTTTTTTTTCTTATTACCTTTAAACCAATCGTAATGAATTTGTCGATTGGATTTATGAACTGTACCATTATTATGTTTTTGACGATTCGTAGCATTGTCAGGAAAAGAACAATTGCAGAAATCACAATAATCTGCATAAAAGTAATGGTATAAGAGAAAAAGAGGTTTTAGTTGTTGTAAGATTGAAAATACATACACTTACACTTTCTCGGCATAATTTAAAGTAAAGAAAGGAAGGAGAGGAGTTAAGGAGAGAGAAAATTAAAAAAAAAACTGAGCTTTTGTGTGACAGCAAGTAGTTAATTCAAAGAGACCCATTATTTGTAAAACTAGATATTCAAATACTGTTTCCACTCAATTGTAGAATGTAGATATATTTATAACTCTATATATTTCGAGCTTGATATCATAAACTATAACTGTTTGGTCCGTTGCCATGAGCAATTATAAAACCAATGTTTGATGTTACTTACCAACCTTTGAATAAATTTTAATTTACCTCACATAACAATTGTTGTTGAGTTGTATGACCTGCCTTGCAATATATATTGCTGCATCAGTATAGAAAAACAAAATTCTCATATTTAAATACTATGTAGGTCTAAGCATTCAAAACAATTTTTCTACTCTCTATATGTCTTTCTGTAAGTGTGAAAAAGAAAGATAAAAAAAAATAACATATGAAAATAGTAAAATCTGATATATTTGACAGCAAAAAATCAAATCCATTATACCCAAAATTTTGTGTGTAACTCCAAGTGAAAGAAATATACCAATACTCGGGGATACACACTTGTATACCCATAGGCTTCATTCATCCAACAACCTGTATTACTCCTTTTTTTTTTCTCTCTCTCCATCACATACATACTTTGTTCCGAAAATAATAATAGGAAATACATATAACTATACAATAGTTTGCTATTTTTTATTTATATTTATACAATTAAGATGAAAATTGTTTAGAGCTTGGCCAAAACGGCTTCAGCACCAGAAACAGTAACACCTCTAGCCTCTTCAACACCGACGTAAGTAACTTTCAAATCATCAATTAAAATAGCGAAGCGCTTGGAACGGATACCCATACCACCCTTGGTCAAATCTTGAGTTAAGCCCAATGCAGTAGAGAATGCAGCACTACCATCACCAGCCATAATAACCTTATCTTTGGAACCACTGACCTTTCCGAAAGCATTCATGACGAAACCATCAATAACAGACAAGCAAATAATTTCACTGACACCTTTAGAATGCAAAGAATGGGCATGTTGGATATAGCCAGGAACATGGACTTCAGAACAAGCAGGAGTGAATGGACCTTTTTTTGGATACTGTTGCATTAGTTTTATCTTTTTTTCTTCTTTATTAATACAAATTTTGTGAACAGAAAAACAATCACACAATTATGTATGATGTGAGTATATTTTTACCTGGGATAGCAAAAATGATGGCCTTCTTGCCCTTTAACTTTTCGTGGATCTTATATGGTAAGGGACTATTTACCAATTTAAAAAAATTCAGTATCAGTTTATAACATATCCCTCGTTTGTATTTATTTTCGAAATACTAAAACAGTTATTACTTACCGAGGACAAGCTTCTAATGACTCATTAGGGTCATAGGGAACATATTGCAAAGTACCATCAGGAATCTGGAGTAAAGAAAATTGATAATACATTATTTTAGTAAGCAAATTCACATCTCCACAGACACGCTCTCCCCTTGATTTTATTTTTTCACTTAAAAATATTATAAGAAAGAGATAAGATAACTTATACTTACAGTATCTCCAACTTTAATAGACTATATTATATAATTTATTGGTTAGAACAAGTAAACATACATCAGTTATTCAAATAAAACAAAAAGAGACCGAGAAAGAAATTTACCATTTTTTAATGAAAAAGGAAAAGTGAAAGAAAGTGAACAAATTGCGTTATCACCGCCATTTTGTATAAGAATGGGGAAAACTGAACCAAACCCCGATATGCAGTAATTGTCCTGTATAATCATGATTGTGGATCACGACCTTGTATTAAAACATACTAAGTTAGCTTTTTCATCTTTAAACCCCACAAGTATACACTATACATCATAACGACTTTTGTTTAATAAAGGTGGAAAACTAATATTATTCATTATCTATATCGTTCCCCACCAATACAAAAGCAAATCTTTCATGTTCTGTCTGCTTTATTTTTGTCATCATTACAAAGCGACAGAAGAAATTTGCCATTTTCTCGGTGATAATTATTTATATCATATTGTATATGCATAGAAATTATATTAATTGATATATTTTAAAGCACTTGTCAACAAACTCCCCAATGACCTACATATAACGAGCTTTTATGGAAAGCCAAACCCTAATTAAACATGACATAAAAATTAAGCGGGATTCTAATTAGCTCAACTAACCTCGTTGAATATGTTGGGTGGCGCTTCTGAGCCTGACGAACCTGTGTGTGTTATAGGTGCCACCCAGCAAAGCCTGGTTATTTTTATAAAAGAAAAAATAATAAGGTGGTCATGACCTTACAAAGACGATTATTATTTCAGGCACGTCCCATTCATTTGTTGACATTACAACAAAGAACACCATCACAATTACGGTTATTAAACTCACAGCGACGATGTCTTTCCGTAACAACAACACAACAAAAAAAACAAAAACAAAAGACGTCTTCCTCTACAAGCAACGCTGGAGAATCAGTTATTACCCCTCGTAATGGTATACTCGATCCATTTTTCAATGATCAACAAAAGCAAGTGATTCCACAATATCCACGAAAAACAGCTGAAGACGTAGCTTCTTTGAAAACACCACCTACACGAACACGTATGTTGAGTCGTGATTTTATTGACGATTGTCTTTATAACCCCAACTATGGATACTTTTCAAAACAAGCCGTAATTTTTTCACCTGAAATGGATTTTGACTTTACCGAATTAAGAGATCATTTGGAATTCATGAATGTATTGGGAAAAATGTATAAGGATATTGAAGGAGAAATTGATGAAGTGGATGAAGTTGCTCGACAGGTCTGGCATACGCCAACTGAGCTATTCAAGGTAAATGGAAAGGGATTGGCGGAAGATAAAGGATGGATTTGGTTCTCATTGGGTGTATTAACTATATTAACGCGCAATTATATATATTTATGTGTAGCCTTGGTATGGTTATGCGGTAGCCAAATACATGGTTTCGGAATACAAGCTCAATTTGTATCCACACAAGGATTTGATTATTTATGAAATGGGTGCTGGTAATGGTACACTCATGATGAATATTCTCGACTATATACGAACCTATGAACCATCCGTCTATAAACGTACACAATACAACATTATCGAAATCTCGGGAAAACTAGCAGAACGACAATCCGAAAGTCAAGATGTGCGCGACGTTACCCAACAACACACTTGTGTTAAAATTATTAATAAGAGTATTTTCGATTGGGACATCCACGTACCAGATGAATGTTTCTTTTTAGGCATGGAGGTTATTGTAAGTAATTGCTCACTGTGTGGAAAATATGACTTGAACTTGGGCTATATATTAAGATATGTATACATATAATTAGGATAACTTTGCACATGATGTGATACGTTATGATTTGGAAACTCTTCAACCTTACCAAGCATTGGTCAGCATAGATGAGAAGGGTGATTATTCCGAACTTTACGAACCTGCTGGTAACGACGCATTAATTTCACGCTACTTGGCAACACGAAAGCAAACACGCTACAGAAGTCCCATTTTATCACGAAAATTATGGCACAAGTTTTTACAATTAATGCCGTTAGGGCCCAACATGACACAACCAGAATTCATTCCAACCAAATTGTTTTTGTTCTTGGAAACTTTGAAACGATACTTCCCGAATCATCGCATGATCTTATCTGATTTTTCACAATTACCTGATGCTGTTGAAGGTGTGGATGGTCCTGTTGTTCAAACACGATATAGAGGAACGATGGTTCCTTGTTCCACTTACATGGTTCAACCTGGTTGGTTTGATATATTTTTCCCAACCAACTTTGAATTATTAAGAGAAATGTATTTGTTAGTATGTCGTGGTACACGGGCTGGTAGTGACAAAAGTGTTAAAGTGATGACCCACCGAGATTTCTGTGAACGTTATGGTGATATAGAGCGTACAACAACGCGTAGTGGTGAAAATCCGATGTTGATGTATTATGAAAATATGAAATTCTTAATTACGTAGTCTAATATAATAACAAACATTTATTTACATTACAACTATCTTTTTTTTTTCATCTTTATCATGATTATATTTCCTTTCATTTTTTTTTCTTTTCTTTTTTTTTTTTTGTTCTTTTCAACTGTCAATTTATCACTATATACATCAGCAACAACGTATTTTCACCCCATAATTATAAAAAAATATCAATGATGTAAATTTTTTTTCATTCTATTTTACTGCCACCAAAATCCCCCCCCCCCAATTCCACAATTTTCTTAAGACACGCATATTCAATTATTATGATAATTAAAAAAAAAGTCAAAGCATACTAGTCTTTATTTGATTAAAAGAGAGATTTACTTTACTGTAGATTAACATGCGGAAGTTTACATGGTCAAATCCTTGAAAGTTTGTCCATTGTACTTGCTGATCCACGATCACTTGCAAAAGAGGATGAAGTTGACCGATTAATATCGGCATGTCCTCCAGTTCCAGTTGATAGTGGATTTGGAATTTTTACACGAAAAGAGGCACCCGATACGTTGGGAACCATGGTAAAAAAAAAAAAAAAAAAAAAAAAGAATTATAACCGTATAAATTAGAACGATAAACTAGAGAAACGCATGAATTTCGTGTTATATAACACCCTATAATTTATTTAGACGCCACGAAATTTAGAAGCGATTAGTGCTTTAGCCAATTATGTCTGTTGCATGCATGATTCGGAACTCAAGAAACATCAAATTATTTGTCAATTGATTGCTTATGTACGATATCTACCTGCTTTTGAATGGTATGAACCAATTATAAGAGAAGGTAACAACTTAATTTATTTCACTTTATATATGGTCCGAATATTGTCAAGTATTGACTTCTACTTTCACGTTTAAAAAAGATGATGAACCGGCTTCAATAGCATTAGTAGATAACGCAACGTATATGCTAGCATCAAGTCTACAAGAAATAGCTTACAAAAATCCAAAATTACGTGATAATATCATGTCTGTTTTATGGGGTTTGGCTAGACGAATCATTGACTTGGTAAATGAAGAAGATGGTAAATGCATATTATTACAATGAGAGTGGTTGATATGTGTATACTATAAGTAATAATCCTACTAAATAATCATGTATAGCAAGTTACATTGTTTCATTTGTGTTACCTGCCTATGCAGGATTACTACGTTCTTTTCAACTTTCTCGTTTTATATTCGCACCAGAACAATTATCAAGTATATGTACTAATACGCGTGGCCTTATTAATAACACTGTCTTGGATTCTGTTCGAAAAGCTGTAAAACATTGTCTCGCTCATAGTACAACAACAGACAAAAGTCAGCGCGTTCTTCGAACGTATTGGGATGCTCACATGCCGCTCAGCGGCAATCGAATGATTTATGATCTGTTAATTATTTGGCGAAACACACTTGTTCGTATTATTTCTCGATCTGATGTGACTACATCATCCTTAGCATCAATACTGTCTTCATTGACGCAAGAAGATAGTAGTAGACGATTTCGTCCAAAGTTTGAAAATTTATATCTAACAACTGAAATCGAAGAAGCGTGGTCAGTTCTAATGGAACGTACTCAACGCGAGTATAACAATAATATTGTTGAACAACAAGACAGTAGTGGTCATCTATCACCATCTATGACACTGGGTGCATATAGTCGACAGCAACAACACATGAATAATACCATTAAACAAATCGATGATGATATGGCTCAAATACTAAGTAATATTTTTATCATGAGCCTGGGATACTATGCAGATGCAAAGGATTATTTTTTAGAGAACCACAAAACAGGAAAAAAACCAGACAAGGATGGTTATATGCATGAAATCATGGGCTTAAGTTTGGTAAAGAAAATTATAAAGTCTTTTTTTTTCGGTATCATTGTAAGGCAGATAAAACAAGAGCTTAATTTTTGCTCTCCACTATTTACTATTAGCATGTTGCAGCACTAGCGTCAGTCTATCTTGGTCAAGTCGATGACACATTAATTAATCACATTGATGAAGGATTATTTGATCGTATATTGGGGCAAGGAAATAATCTATGGGTATCTATTGCTGCACTGGATGCATCAGCACTAATTGCCATTAAGTGAGTATAAAACCATGTTAGTATCGTATCATATTTACATTTATTAATATTCGAATAAACAGTTTTCCACATAAAACACCCATAATGATACAAAAGATTCGACAATTTTTGGTCATAGCAGATTTTACTTTTCTCAATACCATTTACCATGGTAGCTCAAAAAAAATAACCATTCGACAATATGTTATTGTTCGACTTGCTCAATGTATTCAGGTACAAAACAGTACATTCACTTTTTTCTATATAATTTCTATATAGGCTCTTACATATTAGCATAACTCACAATGGTAGCAATATATATAGTCAAGGCCAGTCACTCAAAGATCACAAGCAGCAACTTCAACCTTATACGCACTATTAAATGAAATGGCAAGATATGATGATGAAACCCAACAGGAGGTTACTACAAATGCAGAAAAACAATCTGGAGAGTCTTTAGCAGAGCGTCAACGACAACAATTGGCTGTTATTGTTGGCATTGCAGTCTATTTAAAAAATGATGAAGTAAATAGTTACCAACGTATTTATGAAAAGAGGAAATTGATATAATAATAACACTGATAATTTATAGATTACTGCACAAGCCTTTACTATGGTTCTTTTAAGACGGTATTTATTGTCGACACCGTCTACATCCTTTATTATGGATCAACTTGTTCAATTAGCATTAGTTAGCCCACAATCTGTTTTCGTCGATATTATCAACTTGTTTGCGTTACTTCATCGTGAATCATTAACATTGTCCAAAAACATGGAGGTGAACGAATCTTTGCTCAATACGGTAAAAAAAACCTAATTTTCACTTGTTATAATCAACACAATATTCATAATATAAAAATCCATATGTATTGCTAGGTTCTAAAATCGCAACTTGATCTTGCAAGAAATCTCAATAAGCGACCTGAATATTACCATATCTATTTATACAACATCCTTACGCTCTTTATAGAGAATGGAATTCTTATTGAACACATGATTGCTGATCAAGCCAAGAAAAAGGATTTAAAAATTAAGAAGGGAGCTATTGAAGAAGATAGTCTCACTTCGGGTATTCCACTGAAAGCACGACTTGGTCGCCTACTTCCAGTATTAAACGCATTATTATCCCATAGTGATTTCAATCCGCATATAGATCCAGACAAGGAAACAGTTGTACTTTTTCGTAATGCCTGGCTTCAATGTATATATTTTGAATTTACAACCGAGTCTCTATGGGAAAAAGAATGGCGTGAATCCATGATGGGCATTGCCAAAAAATCACCTGCTCTATTAATCGAATCAACTACAGATCATCTCGAAAGTGATCTGGAATATAATACGGTGCTTGGTGCGAGCGATACATCACCTTCCCTGACAGTTAATGCTCGACAAACTTTACAGGGTGTGTTGGTAGGCAGTTTGTATGATATAAAATACCTGTCATTTGCCCAAGTCATTTTCACGCTGAGTATTTATCATGTGGAAACGATGCGTGGACAATCTGGAGACTGTAGTTATATTTTACGATATTTTATGAGTGAAGCTATTATGACGAATACACATTTGGATAATTGTTTACAAACTATTATGGAAAAGGTTGTAGATATTTTTATTCGGGACGCATTACAAAAGTCAGCAGTACAATTACTCGAAGATGAAATTTATTTTCAGATGCGTGAACTGTTGATATGTTGCTGTCATCGTCTTCGGCGTGTTCATTTATTGGCACTCAAAATTACCAACAGAGTGATCAATACGTTTCCTCAAATATTTGCTAAAAAAGGGCTAGTTACGTTATTACTTGAATTAGTACAATTGACATGGCTTAGCTGTGAAGCTGAATATCGAGATGAGGTAGACGAGGAAAGACGAGGTCTGGGGGAAAGAAGGAGGAAAAGAAAACAAAGATTGACGAACAATTTCTTATTTGTTTTTTTTACCAGTATACACCTGTGTTCTACTTTACATCAAAACGTGCGGGAGTGACGTTGGAATTGGGTGACTCTTACTCGTACCGTCGAGAACTCTGTACCAGTTTATACGACCATGCAAAAAAATGGTTACAAATATCCATGGACCTTTCACCATTAGAAGTTACTAACTTACTTCAAGATTATTTGGCGGAATTTAATCAATTTAATTGTGGTATGCCTATTGATGCCATTCATTTAGGACGATCGTTGGCACTGGATATTGGAAAAAATGCTGCAAAAAACCATTTAACAGTTGGTAAGCTGTTATTATTATATAGAAGATAAGCATTATATTACTATACATATAAATTAATATGTTATAAAAGATTTCGTACCGAAGGTACCTACTGTAGAGCCAGATGATGCTTCTGATTTCGTATACGGGTTTACATCAAGACGATATTACACCGGTGAGATTAATGGTATGAGCTATATTGCGGCGTTGGATAGAAATCAAGGTTAGTACCTATATATATTAAGTTTGACACATAATGAATGGAACGAGTGCTCATATTTTTATTAGATAAACTTCCTGGTACAGATACACATAGTAATTGTAGTGAGGATCAAGAAATTTTTGGTACGAAAGTATTGCAAGAAATGTTTGAGGACGTCAAGAATAATAAGATGGTTTCTGTCCACCGATTGCATCAAACAATGCTTCGAACAGCTGCTGCTATTGTATCTATAAAAATGGTATGTACAACAGTTTTTACTATACCTTTTACCATACCGTAAAACTATATAAAAAACGATATTTATTCAAATTTGTTGTCTTTTATATTGTACAGATTCATCCTGACCTGATAAGCTATCTTGTTCGTATTCCGGCACAGATATTTACAGCTGAATCAATTGATATCGCAACCAATGTTTGGAATTGGGTTTTGGTACAACGGCCGGACGTTGAAAAACGATTGATGGTCGAAATGTTAAACATGTGGCGCTGGTCACACCGACATCGTAAAGGATTATTCTCCCCGCTATTAAGGTAAAGATGTGAAAATGGTATAACATATAGTTACAATTGTGATTGTCATTATTCACAGATAAACATATCTTCTTTTATTTACTTGATAGCTACAAAGATCCATTTGACAGTATAATGACATATACACCTTCAAAACCATCAGCACGTCAAGAGACTGAAAAAAAGGCATCAGCACTTTTTGTTCCTCACATCACATGGATACTATTTTTACAAAGTCGTCTGAATTCAATATGTCATTATGATAAACATATTATGTGTCTCTTTGTGCGTTTATTAGAAGAAACTTTTCGAAACACTCGATTGATGAGGTAACAACAATAATAACATGAGCCGTAAACAATTTTCTTCTTAATTTCTAACTAACAAAATACGTGGATATGATTTATGTTAGTACACATTCTCTATCTCGACAACCAAGATTCTATTTAGTTTTGCTTGGATTCCGAATACTTCAATCATATCGTATGGAGGCAGTAGCTGAACATAAATTTCGAACACTTGTTTATGATTCAGCATTTTGTTGGTTTTCTCAATCTCCAAAGTAAGCAGTGCTATAGAATGTTTTAGTTATTTCATCAATATTAAGCAATAGTTTTAATAAATAGATGGCATTACGGCTCACGTAAAAGCTATATACTACAAGAATATAAGCTTTTGAATGATGTATACAATGCGGTATCTCGAGATATACCAAGGTTAGCACATATACTAACAAGTTCCCCATTACGCTCTAGCAACTCACAAGTTGCAGCAGGACTTTACAAGTTTGTGGATGGTAATATACGGATTCAATAATATCTCGAGATTTATTTTTCAAATAAGATGTGTGGCTGCTAATGTGAATAATATACTTATATTTTAATTCATTAGATCAAACCAAAGATGATATTATAAAAAACCATATTTCGAAAAAGAAACTGCTTCTTCTATTTCTTGAGAGTGAACTGTCGAGTCTATCTGTTTGGTGCAATCCACTTAATGACATTGGTCATGGGCATCCACCAACTTTTATGGGCACAGTTGAAAAGACTATGACTAATGATGTAAGTTAAGATATTACCATGCTTTTTTTTTTCTGTATTATTACCGTTAACCTCGTACTTTTCGGCTGATAATAAACTGGCTTGGATTTGGTTATCTTGATAATAATAATTAGGATTTATGGAAAAAAGTGATTCGGTTTGCATGGGAAATATCACCAGAACTGGCAATACAACTTAAAGGAAGATTTATGCAACCGGTTGTTTACAAGGAATTACATCAACTTATTGCAAACAATACGCTTGATGTGGTGAATCTACCTGAAGCGTTGGTTTTGCTGTTAAGGGATGGCATTCAACCAGATGCAAGACTCGATCTTAAGGTAAAAGAAAAAAATACATTTTCTCATTATAGTAAAGAAACAGAATATCTAAATATATTCTTCTTGTTTTTTTTATTAGCACTTACAGTATTGGGCACCCGTGTCCCCCATTACAGCAGCAAATTATTTTTTGCCTGCGTTCAAAGGAAATTCTAATATTCTACAATATGCTATGCGATCGCTCGAGTATTATCCTGTAGATTTGGTGTTTTTTTATGTCCCTCAAATTGTTCAAGCTCTTCGATATGACGAGTACGGGTATGTTGAAAAATATATTATGGAAGCAGGACAAGAATCACAATTGTTTGCGCATCAAATTATATGGAATATGCAAGCAAATTATTACTTGGATGCTGATAAAGGATGTGAAAAGGTAACATATATTATTTGAACAGTTACGATTAAACAATATACTAAGGCGTTTGATTATTATTTTTGTTTAGCCGGATCCAATGAAATCTACTCTAGAACGTATCGTTCAAAAATTAGTAGACTCTTTCACAGGAGAAGATCGAGAATTTTATGAACGGGAATTTTCGTTTTTCAATAAAGTTACAGCTATTTCGGGCTATCTAAAGGAGTATATAAAGTTGGGACAAAGTGAAAAAAAACCAAAACAAAAGGTAAAAAGAATAAATATTTTGGATCTCTTTATTTGTTTGTTCATAACCTATCGGTTACTAATAAGATAAAATTGAACTTTGTGTTATTATGTTTTATATAGGAAAGGCTGGATCAAGAAATGAGTAAAATTGAGGTGGAAAAAGGTGTTTATCTTCCTAGTAATCCAGATGGCGAAGTTGTGGATATTGAACGTAAATCTGGAAAGCCATTACAAAGTCATGCCAAGGTATATAATACTCTGATAATCGATTGCTAGCAATAATGTATAATATTAACTCTTTTATTTATTGATTTTGTTTTTGGTGAACTATAAACATTCCAGGCACCATTTATGGCAACATTTAAAATTAAAAAGGAAGAAAAAGAAATCCTTTTAAGCGCTATTTTCAAAGTGGGCGATGACTGCCGACAAGATGTACTTGCATTACAATTGATTGCGATATTTAAAAACATTTTTGCCTCTATCGGTTTAGATTTGTATTTATTCCCATATCGTGTTGTAGCTACAGCACCAGGTCAAGGTGTTATTGATGTCATCAAAAATGCAATTTCCCGAGATCAATTGGGTCGAGAAAAAGTAAATAACATGTACGATTATTTTGTGGCAAAATATGGTGAGCCAGATACAGTTAGGTTTCAAAAGGCTCGTACAAGCTTTGTACAAAGTCTTGCCGCCTATTCAGTACTTTCTTATTTGCTTCAATTTAAAGATAGACATAATGGTAACATTATGTTGGATGAAGAAGGACATATTCTTCATATTGGTAAGTTAAAATATGCTACTATTCTTATTGAAATTTTTGTTTTTAGAAAAAAAAATTGAAAAAAAAACATGTGTAAAAAAGAATTTTAAACTAATATAACTATTCTGTGTAGATTTTGGATTCATATTCGATATCGCACCGGGCGGTATAACATTTGAAAGCTCTCCGTTTAAGCTCACTACAGAAATGATTCAGGTAGCAGAATAACATGATTCACTTTTATATATATTAAAAAAGAGCGTGAGTTAACTGACAGAAATTGATAATTTTGTGGGGTGTAAAAAAAAAGGTCATGGGAGGAGGTAGCGATGAACAAGCATTTAAACAATTTTCGGAACTGGTGGTCAAAGCGTACCTTGCAAGTAGACCTTTTGCTGATCAAATTTGTCAAACAGTTGCTCTTATGTTGGAATCTGGATTACCCTGTTTTAAAGGTGAAACCATTCGGCGAATGAGAATACGTTTTCAATTAGATAAATCTGAGCGAGTAGCAGCCAACTTTATCATGATGAGAATAAGAGATTCATTTGAAAATCAACGTACAGTGATGTATGATTATTTTCAAAAACTTACCAATGGAATTCCATACTAGAATGTCTTTTATTAAATTATTATATAAGGCCACACAAAGAATATTAAAAATAATAGTTTAGTTTAACTTGGATTATATTGTACACATAATAAACTATACTACGAAACAAACGTATCATGATACAATGGATGGTTGTTAAATAAAATTATTTTATTAGCTCAATTAGTGTTACTCGTGCTTTGTGTAACCATGGGCACATGGCTTACCTATTTGCGTATTTTGACAACGAACCGAGCAACCGACAATGGTAATATGGCAACAAAATTTTACAAACTGAGATGACTTTCATGCCAAGTAAAAATTCGGGCCGATGCAAAATAAAGTAAAAATAAAAACAGTACACACTTTGGCCGATTTTTTTTTAGCTTTACAACAGCCCCCATCTTCTCGGTTGTAATTACCAACCAAAACGACAGTTTTATAATATTTCATTCGCAGCTTCGTTCTTTTCTTCTCTTTTTTTCTTCTAGTTTGAGTTTTTTTTTTTTTTTTGTATATTGTCAATTTTTTTTTTGTTTAGCATACTACCACATCGATGACTGATATAATATCTTCTCGTGGACCACCACCAGCACCTCCACCTCATGCGTTATCATTTGCAGAAGATTCGGCAACAGAATATTTCTCAGAAGTGGATACTGCACTTAATACCCCTACAAGTTGGACTACAGAGCACCTTCCAACCCCACAACTTAATAGTCGATGGTCACTTTCATCTTCTTGGTCTTCAACTTTTTCACGACCTGCGAGTATACATAATAACAATCACAATACAAATAAACGCAACAGCGAATTCTTTATTCCTCGACGATCAATAAGCCCAAAAAACATGAATGATCGTACGCATCACCGTACTAGTTTGCCACCTAATTCTATCAGTACTCCTGTTCCAACATCTGGAGGAGCTAAATTATTTAGTAAACTTGCTGCTTTTTCCCACAACAGTACTGCTAATAGCACTAATAGTAATATTATACAAGAGGAGGGACAACAAGAACGAAGAGAAAAAAGACAAAGACAACAATCATCACAGCCTCATAATAATTATAGTAACCAACATCACAATCATAATGATCACCATTATAATGGTAATAATAATAATATTAATCACCACTATCATAATCATAATATTAATCACAGTAATCATCATTACCATAATAATAGCAGTAATAAAATTAATAGTAGTCAACAACAACAGCACCAGCACCAGCACCAGCACCAGCACCAGCAACGGCAGCAGCAGCAGCAGCAGCAGCAGCAATATCGAATGCATCCTCACGAAAGTATACGCGTTCAACGACTTTTGGGCATGGTATATCAATTTCAACAAACATCGTCGTCTTCGTCATCAAAAGTTAATAATAACAATCATTCATCTATAGAAGGACATAACGACGACCAAGCCTTTTCAGCATTCTGCACGCAGCTACAGACATATCTTGAATCATGGGCCGATCTGAAACAAGGCAAACGCCATGTGGTTCGGCAAACAAAAACGACAATTTTGCGTAACCAACGAACCTCTTCAATACGGTCAAAGCGGCAAAAACGTAATATTGCCGATCGTCCTTCCTATCGCCAAAATAATTACCAGCAAAATCAAAACAGTCAGCTATCTGATAGTGATAGTGATAGTGACAGTGATAATAATTATGACAATGACGAGGATGATGAATTGGAATCGGCAAATATACAACAAAGACCAAATACTTCTCATGAAAAATTACTTGCCCGCATTAATGGATTGGAAAAAGCATTAGAAAGATCCAAGTATGATAAGAATCAGGTAGAACAAAAACTCAACTCAGTCCAAGCCAAATTTGCAGTAACTCGGCAGCAGCAGGAAATGTTCTTAGAAGAAGAAGAATGTATTGATGATGCTCAGCAACCATCAATAAATGTTGATAATGTTGATGAATTACAAAAAAATGATATCTCATCTTCACCTAGCGACAATAATAACATTGAACAACAACGATTGGTCGAAGAAAACAATACTTTAAAAAAAGCAATTGAACAACAAGAACAATCATATCAAGAAGTGTGTACTATGCTCACTCAAACACAAGCTACTATTACCGAGCTGGAACTCAAACTACAGACTGCCAATGACTCGCTGGTCGAAAAACAACATATTACATGCGATTGTAAACAAACCATTATTGCTGAGCGAGATGTAAAAATACAAGATTTAGAAGCAACTTTACAACAGCTGTTGACAGAGAGACAAAATTGGGAACAACAAGCAGCCGAGAAATACTTTCATGAAAAAGAAACTTTCAAAGTTCAAATATCCCGTGAAGTCAGAGAATTGGCTGGTGCACTGGCAGAACAAGAAAGTCAAATGGACGTATTAGAAAAACGACGACAGCAAGATGCATTAACAATTAATCGAATTGAAGCATTAAAACGAGCTGCAGAACAAAAATGTCAAAAACGACTTGATGATTGGGAAGTAGAAGAGAAAAAGTTACGAATGACGGTAGCAACCCTGGAGGCAAAAGTCGTCAAACTTGAACAAGATACATTAGTTTTGTATAGTAAAAATCTTAAATTAGCTCATCAACTGGGTCAATGGGCCCCTTAAATTTACTTTTTTTTTCCCGAGAAAGACACTAGATATATCTTTCTTTATTTTGTACTTGCTTTTTTTTTAATTAACCATACACATTGTTGATGTGTTTTTATACCCTTTACCCTTATAATTTTATTGTTTTTTTCTTGTTCATGTATTTAATCATAATTATCAATAATTCCTAATAGTAGTAATATATACTTATAATAATAATAAACTCTTCAAATCACCACTTATTAATTACTCGTACTGTACTGTATGCTGTAATAGTAGTTTATCCGGATAATGGTCAATGTCATGTATGTATTCAAGTGACGTTTTACGAATACATTAAGCAGTACGAATTCATATTTGACCAAGTACTGCCATTTTGGGCATTATTACTAAACATGGAGTAAATTTGACTAGTATTTTATTCAATGAATGTAAAATCATAAAGCTATTTCTGTGTATGTAACAAAGTATATAAAGTCACTAAAAACACACCATGTGTTTCTACCAAGGGTAGAAGCCAATACCACTGAAAATAATAAAGATACAATAGGTATGAAGAATAATAATTATTAGTAGTAGATTTTTCAGAGCTTTACATATAATAAAATATTTACTATAATAAGATACACATTTTAAATTTGTCAATTTTAGCAATCCAGATAAATATTCTCATTACGATTTCGGGGAGGAATTAAATAAAAAGATATTTTTTTAAAAAGTTTATGTATAAAAAGTGATCAATTCAAACATATGACTCGGACTTTTTTTTATCTATTTTCTAACTATTTTTTCTTATCCTTATCATATCTTTTTTTATAATTTATCACAATATTTCATTAAGTATCAATATTTATATTATCAATAAATCAATACTATACCAGAAGTTTTACCGTGAATAATAACTAAGTTTACCTCTGTCCAATATGATTTATCCTTACTCGTAACATGGATTTGTTTTTACCTGGAACAAGATTCGATTTCTCCTGAATCTGGGCTCGTTTTTACCTAATATTATTAGGTTTATTTTTACCTAAAGTAGAATTAAAATTAAGAAGCTAGATAATCAAATAATTAGTATAAAAAGAATAGTTTCTTCCTTTCAGACAAAATAACAATTTGTTCACTCTCTTTCATTTCTATTGAAATAAACTTTTTTCCCGACTATTTGATCGGTTGAATTTGCTGGCTGTAAAAACCGCCCTTTTATTTATTGAAAAAGTTCTTCCTTATTCCTTGAGTCCTTTATCCGAAATTTCTTATATTTTCTTTTTATTTTATTAATTACGATCCGAACGAGACGTAACAGCATAAAAAGATCTTTAAAAGATATAACAATTTTGACACTATTTTTCAAATAACTTATTTATAAATAATAAATATCCTTATCAGTATTTATAAAATTGAAATATAATATATATTGATACGTTCTCTGTCGTATCGTGTTAGAAAAATGAATAAAAGTAATATAATTCCGAGTATACCTATGACTCAAGGAAAAGGGATAAGTTATAATAATTAACTTATAAAAATTTAAGAACAAAAGAATTTGATTAATTTAATAACCAACAAAGTAAGTCAATCCCGATTGTAGGGTGAAAATAGAAAATAAGAGTGAGTGAACTAAGTATTTTACTAGATAACTTTAGAAGGACTATCGTAAAATTTGTAAAACTTAGTAGAACTAAAGATTTAATTGAGGAAGAAAGATGTCTTATTTATACTACCTATCCTAAGTTGATAATTGGCTGAAATCTTGAGTATTAGTAGCTTGTACGTGTGCCCCTTACTGGTTTAGGTAACATTCACGAGTACGTGTGGCAATTATCCTGGTTATCTTTAACAGTTGGTACGGTCTGAATGGAACACAATATTTATTCATGATAAATACTTCTTTATTTGTTGAATAATTATAATAATGAGATATTATTGATGTTGATAATTTATTAATAATAAAATTAATAAAAAGGAAGAAAAAAAAGGGTAACAATATAATACGGTCATGGTATGTTATTATATGAAATGTGCTAATAGTGCTAGTGTAATTTTTTCAGGGAAATAGGACGGATTATCAATATTTTTGAGTTGTCGGTAGATACGAACTTAAAATATGCCTGGAAAGCCGTTCGTACTTTTTTTTTCTAGTAAGTTATCGTTTATATAATAGATTATTTTAGAGGTCATTATAAAAAAGAAAGTAATGATCTCTAATTATACATGTCATTTAAACTCTTCTAAATTTATGGCAAAAAAAAAAAAAAGGTTTTGGGTATTACACTGTACAAATATGAGCGGGAAAGCATCTTCATTAAATATAATAAAGTTGGTTGGACTAAATAGTAAACGAGACGGTCATTCAAAGATAGTAATCCAGTAAATAAAACTCGAATTACAAAAAAAAAAAAACTCTGTTATATTACAGTAAACTTTTGCCAGTTTGACTAAATTGCAAAATTTTACTGAAATAGCACAGCTATAGTAATATTATATTATTTGATTTGATCACATAAAATGGTTAATATTTTTCCAACAGTTGCTTTTGTCGCGACAATTCATTTTTGCAGCAACAATACAAAATAAAATATTAAACAATTAATAATGGGCAGTAGTAGTAATTTAGTAAAAGATGTTTTTCGTTCGAGCCTATCGTTTCTTTACTTTTCTTCTTCAATTCCGTAAATACACATAAAACAAATACTGCTAAAGCATCACAAATATATTTCAACTTTAAAAGATTTTATATATAGAATATGCCATAATAACGTTCGACCATGCCAAAGTCAACCTAATAATCCATATAATTCTGTATTGACAGCTATTAAAAATGGGTAAATGGTTATTTTAATTTTAATTCCAAGTAGTTAATCGATCATTTCTTATATCAATTATAATATATATAATCTAGATAATAAGAAAAAAGAAATTGGTAAGGCCATTAAAATTGTGGGATTTCTTGGGGGAGAATTTGTTGTTACTACGAAGACTTGTTATTGTCCTGATTTAGTTTCCAAGATATTTTTTAAAAAATTGTTTACCAAGTTACAACTAGATTCTCTTGGTAGTAATTGTGATATTTGGTTATTATAATGAGAGTAGAAAATAAAAACAGACAAGGTATAAAATTCTTTGAGACTTTGTTATATATCTTTAATAATAATTTGAAGACTAGAATAAAGTTATTTTTCTTTAAATAATATTTACACTGACGTATTTATAAAATTTCTATTCTATGAGTTATGACGCATAGTGAATTGAATGATGTAGTAGGTGATTGATATTAAAGTCGGGTACTTGAGATTAGTCATTAATATTGAGAAGGTTACTATAGCTACTATTCTGAACTATATTGGGCTTAGCCATCATGATGCTCTTCTCTTTTATTCTTTAATTTAAGTTGACAGGGCGCAGGGCATCGTTATGTGATTTTATTCTGTTTCCGTTTTAGAATTGAGTTCTGTTCATGTCTGTGTAAATTAGATTATTATTTGTTGGTTATTGCTACTAATTATATACAAAGTACTAATAGTATTGAGGTGGTGTATGGTAAAATGATAATCTAAATATCTAATACAACAATAAATAAAATAACGAGTCCTTTCAAACAATATTATTCTATATATGATTTAATCTATTTATATAAACTATTTATTATAGAAAAATACTCAATAACTATTATATATGGAAAAGATATTGTTGTTGTTATTAGAACACATGATGGCTCAACCATACATCATATTGACCGTCATTTTTTTTTAATTCAAAATCAAGTAACTCACCATCTTCTAAAGTATTTATGAATATAATAATTTAACAGGAAAATAAGGTAAGAATAATAAATGATAACGAAATAAGTCTTGTGAGAATCTTTCAGATGTTTTATAAATTATATAAAAAATAATATAATAAAAATATAATTATGACTGTATTATATATTATTGTTACACTCATTTCCTTTTCCCTTTATTTGATATATTTTTTTTTATATATTAATAACTTTTATATTTATTCTTTTTTTTTTATCATATTTTAGTAGGTAGGAATATCACAATAAGGTGTCATTTTGGAGGGATAATCTATAACCCTAAACCAATTACTAAATATAATTTAGAGGAACTTATTGTTATTGTTAGTTTACTCGTGATGGCTCAAACAACACTATGACCATTACCTCTTTATATCAAAATCAAGCATGGCGTCATCCACAGTCCTAGCCAAGAGAGGGGATATGCTCATTATTACCATTCTGCTGATACTTTTAATCTATAAAAACTTTTTTTATTTATGTTATAAATTTATTATTTGTTATCTATTTTTTTAATCATTGAAAAGATTAAAAAAAATAACTTTTAAAAATAAAAAAAAATTAATATATTTTTATTTTTAATATATATAATCATAATAATATTATAAAACATTAAAATTTTCATTTTAATTTTTATATTTAATTTTATTTCTTATATATTGTTGTATCCAACATATATTATTCATAAAGATAATTATTTGTCATTTTAATTATTAAAGTACAGCGTATTTTAATTATGCTTTGCTGACATTTCATGTACTTCCCTATTTGCTTGGACCATGATTTGTAAGAACACAGAAGTCCGTCTTCTATAATGATAACAGATAACAGCTGCGTAGATATACCATATCGTCAACCGCTCAAAGTCTAATCTTAATATCATTAATCTTATATTCATAATTCACACGGCCATGACAAATTTAAATCTTACGTATAGCTATATACACATATCTTCAATATATATCCCACCGATAATAAGATTCATATAAATAGAGATAATATTTTATTTTAATAAACTGGAGTTCAATTATTGTTCTTTTGGGTCTCGTTGACTTTTTAATGTCTCTTTATTTTTATTATATTTGATTGATATAACATATATAAAATAATAGTAAAAACTATAATCATTGATTATTCTCCTTGATAGAATTATTATTTGTGTATTTAGAAAGCAACTAATATGAGATTATTTTAGTATTTTTATATTTGAATTATCTGATATGAAGGATTAATATATGCCATATAATATATAAACCCTAAACCTCTCAAACTGTTTCAAAAATTGAAACTTTTCAGGGTGAAATTTAAAAACATAAAGAAGAGGGATCACGATACTAAGACAAGAGGGGTTGATGGTGTAGTGGTTATCATTCTCCGTTTGGGTCGGAGAGGCCCCGGGTTCAAATCCCGGTCGACCCCATTTACAGTTGTTCAATTAAATAGAATTGAGCAAATATTTTTTTGGTTTTTTTAAAAAAACATTTTTTTTTTTTTTGTTATAATAGTAGTTTACCATTTATCATCATGTTGTAATTATTAATCATCAGTTATTTTTTAATACCGATTATACTTCTTTTCTCATTTCTTACTATATCCGCAGTAACATTATTATTATACATGGTTCATTATTATATTCTTTAGTTTAGAAAATATATAAATATAATCTCCTATGTCCTCAATCACCTCCCAATATCACCTCCAAAAACATTCAACAAACAGCTATATCTCAAAATGATTTCCCCAAAACTGTGTTTCTTTCTCCACCAACTACATCGTACTTGCAGACCCGAACAGTATACTTTACCATGACCTCTGATAAATAAGTTTGGCCAGTCATTGCTTCAGTGGATGGGACCCCCAACTACATCATCTGCACCATCTTTAACTTAAAAAAAAAATCAAGTGTTTCATTTTCTCTTACATGTTTCCACTCCACCTAGTTGAGATGTTTCTTCCTCTCACACTTTATTTTATTTTAGTTTTCCTTATTTTCTTTCTTTTTATAATTTTGTACCCTATATGTACCTTCGCTCTACCCCCACATTTTTCCTGCTTCCTAGTAGGTTTTTCAGTACCCCTCTTTGTGAGCTGACAAGGCCATTAAGCTGAAATCAACGTATGTTCAATTAATTTCGTCATTAATAAAACAAATAGTTTCAAAGTACTACTATCATTATCATCCGCAGTATTATTATTATTATCATTTGTCATAATTATATACTTCTGCAGTAGTTATAAGCAACATATAAATATAAGATTATTTTATTGAATAAAAGGATATCTTTTTATCTACTCTACATTCTATTTATTACCTTTGTGGTATTTACCTGTGTGGTTATATTATTCTTTGTGCTTATATTATTACTCGTATTTATATACTCTCTTTGTGGTTCTCTCTCCGTGGTTTTATCAATAAAAAAATACGACAGCTAGTGGGTAGTGTCGTCGTCGTCGTCGTCGTCGTTGTAGCGACAAAAGAAAATGATACTACTATTAGTGTTGTTGTTACTCTTTTAATATTAGACGGATGTCTTTATCCGCCACAAACTTTATTATTTTAATATAAATCCATATTTTTTTAAAATATCCTAATTCTTTATAACTTTATAATAGTCTTTTTACCGCATAGATACAATTCCCTATTATTACTATTTTTAAAACTTCAGGTGCCATACTGCTAAATTTATAAATCTTTCTTCCAGCAAATTATCATCGATTGTATTTCCTTTAAATGCGGCTTCTCTTTTTCTCTCTGTACCAAATCCGTAGTGGTGTTATAACATATACATCCACAGTAGCTCTTAAAAATATATAAATAGTTGATTTTTTTATCAAATAAAAAGTAAATTTTTATATTATTCCTTTGTTATTCTATTTTATTTGACTACGGTATTATCCGCCAACATATTTTACGACAGTGGTAATGTCGTCGACGTCGTAGCAAAAGAATATTAATGTTGTTACATTTTCCCAGCAGATTGTTGTTATTGATTATGTTTATTACCAATTATACTTCTTTTAATATTTTTTATAACTGTAGTTTATAAAAAATACAAATACGGCTTTTAATTTTATTAGATAAATAGATATCTTTTATCTACAAACTATATTCTATTTACTACCCCTGTGGTATTTTCCTGTATAGTTATTATATTTACCTGTGTGGTTATATTATTCTTCGTAGTTATACTGATACGTTTCGGTCTTCTCATGTTAGAAAAATGAATAAAAAGTATTATAATTACCAGTATATGACCCCTGAAAAGAGATAAGTTATAATAAATAACTTTTGAGAAAAGTATAAGAATAAAAGAGATCAGTTAGTTAAATAACCAACAAAGTAAAGCAATCCCGATTATAGGGTGAAATAAAAAAAAATAAGAGCGAGTGAACCAAGTATCTTATTAGAAAACTTTAGTAAACTGAAAATTTATTTGAGAAAGAAAGATATTTCTCATATTAGCTTCTATCTATTTATCTCAAGTTGATATCTGGCTGTAATCCATGTATACTAATAACTTGTATTTGTAACAGTTACTTGCAAGTGTTGCAATTATTGGTAGATTAAATCTATTGATAATAAAAGAAAATGAAAATGACCAAGTGAACGCTGCGTCTTAATAAGACATATCCGCTCTAGCCCGATTCTGTTAGCAAAGTAATATGAGAAACCTAAGAGCAATAAGAAAAAAATGTAAAAGGCAAAGAGAAGGTAGAGAGAGTTTTTTTTTTATTTTGTAAAGATATATAAAAGTATCATTGTACTATAAAGAGAGCGCTGCTTTCTGATGTAGTTAAGAGTTGCAGTTATTGTTGTTATTGTTGTTGTTGTTGCTGATGCGTGTTGTACCTAGTAAAATGAATTTTTTTTACAGCATTAATCCATGTAGCTGAATGACGACCGGAGCCTTGATGGCTAAAAACGCTTGATTGGGGTGACAGCAGTAATTAATGTTAAGGAGAAATGAACAAATAAGTGGCCATATCCGAGTCCAGTAGTCTTTTTGTTTTTGTTGTTGTTGTGGCGTTTTTTTTGGAAGTTTATTCAGAATATAACTTTTCATACACTATATCATTTGTACGTTAAAAAATATATAGTCCACATTCTTTTTTTTCTTAGTCTTGCTTAACATTAATGGAGATTCTTGTGATTAACCGTATCGATTACTTTGAATGTTCTTGAAGTATTTCAGAGGTCAACAATGCTTCCTTCTTGACTGCCCCTTTTAACAAAGTTTAATTCGGGGGAGGAGGAAGAAATAAAGGCAAAGGGATTGTCCCATAACCAGATAGCTATTTTTATTTGGAATTCTTCATTCGTAATATCCACCGTATTCTCTAAGAATCTATCTATAATGGTTTGTTGTCGTTTCTGTTGCCTTACTGCTCATTTGGCAGTAGATGCTTGGAATAGAAAACAGCATATCGTACTCTCCAAAGATACGTTCACAGTTGAACCATGTGGATTGCCATCGTATTAGAACGTTTAAACAAAAACAAGGGCAGTACAGCCCGGGTACTTTGTTTAAAGTTCGGTATATATATATACAGGGAGATGGAGAGAGAGAGAGAAGTTAATAACATGTAACACATTCACAAGGTTCGTCTCCAGCCTCACCGAATGTGTGAAAACAGCGAGACCTTCGCCGACTACCAATCTTCCAGCATTTCCACAATATCATGAATCCTATAAAGTTACTTTTTCAATTCTATAAAATTACCTTTTCAAACCAAGATTTGTTAAAGTGGGTATGAAAGTAGCTTTTGAATTTTCCTAGGGTGTAAGTTAATATTCATATTAAATTATCTCTCTTGTTGTTTTATTTACGTGTCATACTAAACCTCGGTGTAGGTTCGCATTAATTTATCCTTTCCCCATTTAATCTTCCTCCGACTCCTTACCTCAACTTAGTTACACCCCTCAAATTCCGAAGTGTGATTAAAAAATAATTCATATTGAAGGAGTATAACTGTCACATGGGGGTACTGCAAAATGCTGCGGGATCATTAGACTTTTCATTGTTTCACTCCATTTAGATAGGTAACTATTTTATTTTATTTCTTTCTTCATTTAATTCATTTTCATCAGTTTTTATAACATTATACGAAAGCAACAATGCACTAAAGAAAGCGTAAAAAATCTCTACATAAAAAATCTTACATTACATATTAATACATAATTTATCACTTATAAGCTTACATCAATGAACATGTTGTTAAATCTCCATACATATGTACTGTTTTGGGTGTTATTGATAATGTAGAGAAACAATGTTATTTATGAGTGAAAAAATGTCAAATAGGCATCATGAATCGAATAGATTGGAATGGGTTTTCTAACATTAATGTTTCACATATACAAATCAATAAATACAACAATAGATTAACAATTAGTAACAAAGATTCAAAGAAAATATAAAAGAGATACTTTTTTAATATGTTTTCATTTACAAGACATAATTTTTATTATTATCATTATTAAAGGTAAAATTTATCATCTCAAAGTGTTTTATCTTCTATTCTTTAATATTTCATTTTTATTTTTAAGCCTTTTACCCAATTTTCAAATGATGGCTATTTCCAAGAAGCCACACTTTTACAACAAGTGGTCAAACTTGCATATAATATGGATGTTGGATGGAAACTTTACCGTGATAGACAGTGCAAAATTGACAATTACCACGGTTTGAGCGTAAACAAGTGCTGTTTGGGTGCATTGAGATGTGAAGAATGTAAAAGTACATTTAGACCTGCAAGTAGTGAAGGCACTATCGATTCCCGGGCATTAGCGGGTATAAAAACAACAAAAAGTGTACTTATGACAAGGCCCTTACATTTGGCAGGCATTGGGTTACGATATGTATTAATCTATTACAAGGCAAAGGCTATTTGAAGCATAATGGAACGCATACTCATGAAGTATTAAAAAACGCGTAGCTTTTATGCTTGACGATGCTCACTTAAGCACTTGGACAGTTCGAAATTTCTTACGTTTAGAAAATATCTTGAAAAATTCGATTGTCTAGACCAACGCGGATCAGAACAACGGTACAATAATATTCTTACAAAGTATATAGAAGACGAAATCAAGAAACGGGCACAAATTGAATACAGAACTTGGACAAAATCTGCTGATTATAAAATATTTTGGAATGATCGAGCTAAATTAAATATTTTATTGCAAACAAGTAAAGAATCTATTGGATTTATTGGATCTGTTACTCATCAACGAATAAAAAGTCTGACAACGAACGCAACTAACAACGATGATGCTAGTAATGGGCCTTGGCTCTTCCGTAACAAAAAAATCACGCGTCTATTCAAAGATTGTCAGTCAATTGTCCAATATCTGGTCAGCAAACACGAAACACTTCCGCTCGAATCATACATCAACGGATTAGCTGCCTTGACACATATTTTGGTTTTAAACAAGCATCAGCACAGCCCTATCGTCAGGAAGGTATTCTCAGATGAATTATTGGATGACTTGACAGAATCTATGGTATCAGATGACCATCCGCAGCGTTGGTTGTTACAAACTGTGAAAGAAAATTTCACAGGCAATTTTGTTTTAAGGTCAAGCAGCTGTGAAACTTAACAGTCTTTTGAAGTCAAAATTAGGAACTGTTAAACTCAACAGCATTGTAACAGCTACCGCTGCAGAAGCTGAGTGTTAAAGAAGTTGTTAAATTTAACATAACAATGGCTTTAACAGCACCGCTGCTGCAGAGTCGATGAATTACAATCTCAGGGTGTATGAACAAGAGTACATGACAATGGCAAAAAACATCAATCAGGTTAGTCTCTTAGAAAATGATTTTCTTGAACTTACTCTCATGTCTTCTAGTATGAATTATAATGAAAGACGTGTTATCCGTGAACTCACAAATTTGTAAGTTACAAAAAAAAAGGCTGGCTTCAACAATCACACTTATTTTTTTTATGATGACTTAGGATTCAAAAACCACCAAAACTGCCTTTGAAAAGCAACGATATCATCAGTGAAACCAAACTATGGAATATCTGTTTCGACCCCCTACTCTCTTGTTTGGTTTGCGATTCAGAAAAGCTTGTGCATTTACGTTGGACGAATACGAATCAAAATAGAGGTGGAAAATTACGACCAGATGCAGTCATCTGCGAAAGACAACAACTAGAATATGAAAGCAGTATCGGGCACGGAGAAGCCAAGGTAAACCAAGGCAACACAAACAAACATCTTCTATGCATGGATACCTTCGTTTGGCAATTTTCAACAAAAATGCTATTGATGTGAACAAATTGGATGGTGCACTTGGACTTCAAATTCATGGTAAGGAATCCTCCCCCTCAGTTGCGCTGAATTTGACGTACCTTTTTTTTTATTTTATTTTTTACTTAGACTTCTAATATATCACATTTTTTATTTCTCGCTTGGTTAGTAAAGACATTTATGTTTTATGAAGTGGCCAATCTCCATTCCCCTGAATCATTGGACGACCTTCCTTTACTAGCTTAAATAACATTACACTGCTGCTAGGTGTAAACGATGTTTTTCGGCGCTTGTGCAAAAAATCGAACGATGGTGTGGCTATTAATAATAGGTACAAGGAAACGACGTATTTAGAAGGATTGATTAATGAGGTAAATATGAGTAGTAAAAATTATAACTTCTCTTTTATATCTTTTCTAAAATATGTCTTATAAGAATAGAAAAAAAGAGCTATTATATTTGATTATTATATAAATATTGGTTCTAGATTACTCTCTGAAACCGTTTATAATAGTTGTTATTAATCTCCTTCTTTCTTTGATGTTCCTTTTTATTCGGATTAATAATAAGAACGAATCAAAATAAACATTGTTCATGAAAGGATGGCATGTATATTTTATTATGGTAGTTCACCACAATTGTCACAAGTCATGACTGCGCAAGAATATGTTCGTTGCGTTATGGACAATGGTGACCTACCATAAAAGCACATAAATTCACAGCTACAGTAAATTGATGCTTTATTACTTTATATTTCCATCTTGTATATAATATTCCTTACTCAATAAATACCGCATTTAATCTTACAACGCAAGAGCCCCAACTGTTAAGTGTTAACGGTCACAATTTCCCAATTTTTAATGATTATTTCTTAATCATACAGCCTCCACTTACAAAATTACAGAAATGTATCTCAAATATATACCTTTTATAGATTATTTTATTTTTCCTCCACTGGAGCTAACCTTTTGAGAGTCACACTGACCACCTTCTTAATATACCTGTATAAAGTATAGCAATATTTACTTTCTTTTATATCATTAAATCTTTAAAGAATTTTATGCTGGAATACTCTTAAGATGATGACATTGCTGCTCTCAACAATTTCAACGGTAGCTTGTTTATGATTTTCTTTTATAATGCTTCTCAAATCACCATCCGTACGGTTATAACCAGTACTTCACCAAACAGTATATCAATTAATTATTTTTTTGACAATTGACTTTGGAATGTTCTTAAGTATTCTTGATATTTCTGAAAGTAACTTTAAATAAAGCGTGTTTTTTTTCAATGATTAAATCACCAATAGCGTTAGAGCAATATTCTCAAATGTAGGCATCATATCCAAGCGAAAGTTACTGGTTGATGGTTTAACATCTGGCTTATGTTTACGATCAATTCCGTAACTTGATGTTATTAATGCATTGCGTGCTTTTAAGGTATAATTTATTGACTAAAAACTTTTATATTTTGTTATGATTGGTGAAAGTGTTGTATTTGGAAATCTTTGTTTATTGTTGCTCGTAGTATACTGAAAATGATGATGTATTTACGTAAAAGTTCAATATTCTACCCTATGTTGATAATCGATTTCTACTAAAAAAGTCAGGGAAAAATGATCAACCTTACAATCTTCTGTTATTTTTAATATGCATAAGATTACCCGAATTTTATAAAAAATCTGGCTATCAAACTTTATTTATGTTCAAAACGTGCACGACCCAACACTCTGATCTGTTGTTATACAAAGGCCCTGAACTACAATTTGCCCAAATACGAACAATTTTCTCCTCTTTAAACTTTTATTTACGTCTTTCTAATAGTAAACAACTATCAATTGATAAGCTTTGATGGGCGCCATTATAAAGGCTGGTAATGAAAAGCGGGAAAATAAAAACAATTTTGAGTTTTGAGTAACTTGAACGTATTGCGCAATAACACACCATATTTCGTCAACCGATGCCTTTTTTTTTTTTTTTACTTTTTTCCTTCGAAGAAGAGATTATGAATTGCATTAATAAATGTCGCTTTTTAAGAGAAGTATGATTTTGCTAAAAAAGTTTACTATTGTTTTTTTTATCTAATCATTTTTTCAAGAATATAAATGAAACATTCAATTTTTAATATTTTTAATATATATACTCTATAGTTTCAAATCTAGATATAATAGTCACATTGATCAACGTGGTGATACTTGAGTTTAATATATCAGATAATTAAATTAGATCATCTAAAAAGTGGACACACGCCAGACATATTCAAACACATGTACAAAAAAAAAAAAAGGTTTGAAATAATTTAGTGAAACAGCACTCGGAGAAGAAAAAGAAAAACTGTAACCCGTGACCGAAAAAAAAAGTGAAAATTGACTGGCAGCAAATGCTGATCGACAGCATTTTACCAATAGTCTTAAACATTTCTATATTTGGAATTACAAATGAGTTTTTTGGCTATACAAATAGGGTATCAAACGAGAGAAAAAAAAACCGAAAAAATAAAGATTTCTTTTCTTAAGGTTAGGGGTTGGGTAACTATAGATATATATCTTATTCTATCGTTTAAGCAAAACAGCAATCAATAAAAGGATCATAGACAGAAAAGTGATTGCTGAAGTAGAAATGATAATTCCTCTTGAGGCAGGAAAATAACCTTTCGTCATAGTAGTTTGAGAATGGAAATAACGAATGGATGCAAAACATAAAAACACCATAGACATCCCAATAAACATTAATCCTACCGGTCTTCCCCATGTACGTAATTCAGGGTCATGTTCTACTGCTCGATCCAATCGAAATAATTGAGTAATACCCACACCTACTGAAATAGTAGATAAACTTGTTCTTACCCATGCGAGGTATGTTCTTTCATTTGCTATATATTTATCGATAAAGTTAATTATAAATAAAGATAAAGAGATATTATAAAAGTCTAATTTGTACCTAAATGATCTCTTGCAACACTTCCTGAATTTTCTAAATAAAGTGTTGCTGAAATATTGCGAACTCCATTATTCAGTGTCTCGAGCCAACTCGTTTGTGCATTTTTTTTCTTATCGCACCGACGCATAAGTAGGGGTTGTTGTTCATTTATTTCGTTATCTTCGTCTTCAGTTTCATCGCTTTTCTGATATATGACTTGCCTTGAGCATGAACATCGTGGTTGCTCTTGTTCCTGTTGTTCTTGTGTATTTAAAGTATCGCTCGAATTTGTGCGAGCTGTTATTTTACTATCAAGGTATTGTGATTGTTCTTGTCCTACTACTTGACGCTGTTCTGGCAGGTCACCTGTGTTATCAAGACGAGAAAAAAAATCGTCTTGTTGTGGTCTTAAGTGAGGTGTATCATTTGGAGTATAAAAAGAACCAGGTGAAGTTGATAATGCTGAAGTTACCATTGTCTGGTAATTGCGATGCTTAATGGAGGATGGACGTGATGACATTTTGTATAGTTTATTACCAAAAAGTGCCAAAAAATAAAAAGAAAGAAGAGTGAGAGAGAGAGAAAAAAAAAGAGGCCGTGAAAATTCTCGGTGGCGGGGTACTATTGGGAAAAGGGGTATATATAAAGTGGGAAATTAGAAAGAATGAATTAAACTATGTTGTACCACAGTCATATAAATATTGATGCAGATAGCGTCACCCAGGAGGTGTGTTGCGCCTTCCACTGTATCATCATTCTCTCTCTTTGTTCCTAAAACATTTAACATTATGATGATATATTGACATATTTTCATTCATTCTTTTTTTTTTCTAAATTCTTCTAAAACAAATATATCGTAACCTCCTTGAAAACAAAATAACTGTACTACAAAAGAAAAATGTATAACAAATATAAAAAAAACCTACTCTAAATTACTACCTTCAAGAATAAAACTCTATATATTCTAAGAGCATAATGGCCTCGGGTGTAACGTCTTTTTTTCTCTTTTCCTCTGTATAAATATGTATAATAACATGTGTAGTAGTAGATCATCCAGGGGTGAAAAGTACAATAGCGTGCATAAAGAAGTTCTTCCTAAAAAAATGTTATGATTTCCATAGTAACTCATTGATTTCTATACCTAACAACCTTTTATATAAAAGCAGCCCAGTATTGTTTGTTGTAAGACTACTGGTTAATATTCTTGCGTGATCAGTCGTCATCAGGCGTAAAGTAGTTACACCGTAAGAAAAAAAAAAGAAGAATAATAAAATAATAATAAAAACAAACTGTGTTTTAACTTTCTTTTTTTTCTTTATTGTAACTCGGAGAGTGTAATTGATGATGGAATGATTTTCTTATAAACTTTTTGTGAGTTTATGTTGTCCTTTTTCAGCGCGCGTTTCGCCCGTCATTTTTGCCGTTTTGGCACCAAATTGAATAGCTCGTTTCCAATTCCGACAAGCATGTGTAAGTCCAAGTGAATAAGCTACTTGTCTTAATAACAGTTTTTCTCCAATTCCACGACCATAACGCATATCCATCTTGATATTAATAGGGAGTCGACATAAATAATTAACTACACTTGTACTAAGGAATGGAAATCGTGCTTCTTTACCATGATCGGATATGATACGATCATCACGACCTACGAAGAAAGAAATAACGTATTAGGAGTTTTTAATTCTTACATTAGGTATATGTATAAAAGTGTATATAGAGCACTCTCTTTTCATTCATCTACAACTAGTATATAATGTATATTAACAAGGGGGGAGAGGAATAAGTAGACGACTTATAATACTTTACCTAAATTTCTAAAAGATATCCGATCTACATCTAATTGTGTCTAAAAATTTATATTATTTAGTTCCATTGTATAATCGAATGATAATATTATTTATTACCTCTGAAATTAATCTTTCCCATCCACCATGTCGGAAAGCTTCTCGATGTCGTGAATATCCACCTAATTGTTCATCAGCACCTAATCCTGATATCAAAACCCTTGCATGGCTTTCATAAGGCACATATGTATCATTGACATCAATTTCACCTTTTCCTCGAGATGCAAACCAAAGTGCCATAGCAATGCTCTAATTATTTTGTTTTTATTTTTAGTTTTTTTTTGCATAATATTATAATATTAGCTTTTTTTTTTTTTTTTTTTTTTTTTTTGCTGAATCTCAAAAAAGAACATAATATGCCGTGTAACTTTTTTTTCTTGGCTTCTTACCAGATCCATTACTGTATCTAAAGGATACATCAAGTCAATAATACGATTACGGTGCGTCATTGCTTCCGTATAAGGAACATTTATTTCTACAAAATGCCATGTTCTTTCTGGAGCGATTTTTCTATTTAGATAATCGAGAAAATAAATATATAAATAAAAGCTCCTTATTGTGTAATGTGTAAAAATAAAAATAAAAATGAACCCATTGAATGTATATTTACCTTAACTCTTCTACGCTAGCACGTCCTGTGACCCGGTCAGGAGTATTGTAAGTGTGTTGTTGTTGTTGTTGTTGTTGTTTCTTTTGGTTTGCATTTTGAGCCCTTGGATTCTCAAATGCCACATTTAGTAAATCAATAGGTTCTGATAAAGGTAGATGACGATGTGCAAGTGCAGCAAGACAAATACAATCAAGTCCACCTGAAAATAAAATTGCTACTCTTGGTTGAGAATGTATTGAACTGTATAATAGTAATTTATTGTTATTATTTGTTTATGAGATTTTTTTTTTGTTTTCACTGTCTTTCCCTTTTATTTTTTTATCCCGCCCTTGCATATTTCTTTTTTAAACCCATGACAACGATAATGATGGCGCTTACTCTATAAAAGGTATATCTGCAACGCGGCGTTTTACAGCATCGTCAAGGACTTTGGTAAAGTTGTAAATTTCTTGTTCTATGTTCTCATCAGGTTGCGGCAAGTAATCATTATTTGTTTCCAATAATTCTGTACTCAAATTATCAGGTAACTCAGAGTTAAGCCTTGGAAACGGTAATGGCTTTTATGACGATTTTTTTTTTAGAGTTTTAAAATTTAAAGTTTAGAATTTTTTGTTCTTGTTCTTGTTCTTGTTGTGTTACTCTTATTATGTTGGTTATTATATCATCGTTCTTTCACGCGGAAATAAAAAATATATTTACCAAACTTGGATTTTCTTCTTTTTGTAACCATGGATATAATTGAACAGGTAATGATTGATTTATAATAAATACAGGTTCAAATTCTTGTTTGTTCTTATTGTCATCATTATTATCACATAATTGTATAGAATAAATTCCATTAGCAGGTACTTCTTGCCATTCTAATCCATCATCTGGTTTTGCTGTTGAACTAAGTAATAATGAATTTTCGTTTTTGCACCATAATAAAGATCTTCGACCAAGGCAATCACGTCCAAACCAAATTCTTTTACTTTGTTCCTAAAATACATATTAATATCACATTTAAACACCTTTTGTTCTCTACCGAAACATTGCAATTTAAGTTGTGATAAATATCTTTTTTTTTTACCTGATAAAATACAAATGCGAAAGGACCTTCTATTTGTGAAAATATATCAAGTAGTTTTATTGGATCTTTTGAATCAATCTTTGATAAATGTTGCATAAGTGCTGATGTATCATTTTCTTCTAAAGAAATCTAAAAGATTATAACCCAGAGTTATTATTATTTAAATTTGCTAAAAAGAGCAGTAGTTATTGATATAAGAATACTTACAGATAATCCATCAAATATTTCACCATTCCAACAAAGAATATTATTATTTTCACATACAGGTTGAGGTACATTATTACGTCCTCTCAAGTGTAAAACTGTTGAATAAAACTGTAATACTATGTTACTAAAAGTAATTGTCTTTGTCTGTTGTGAATCAGGTCCTAAATATAAAGTATGATTGGATTAATAAAAGTTAATAAGAGAACTCAGTTTCTTTCAATTAGGAAAAAAAAATACCTCGGTTTGTATTGATTTTCTTCAAAGTTTCCCATTGTTCTATATTAACATTATCTGATGTTGTCAGTGAAAATAATATGCCACACATTTTTCTTAGTTAAAAGTGTATCTATGTATTATTCCCGCTGATTGGGGAAAAATTCACCAAGAAAAACGCGATCGCGTGTTTTTGTGACTGAAACGCGTACCTGACTTTTTTTTTCCCCTCCAGACATACACTTCTGAACACATACACATACAAAAAAAAAAGGCGTATCGCTCTTTCTTTCTTTATCAACCCTTTCTTTATTATTATTATTATTTTATATAACAAAATATAACAGAGAATTTCTATGGATAGAGGTGAAAGACTTGCAAAACTTACTCAATTACGAGATAAAAAGGCTGGAAAACGACATCGAGTAATGCTTATATATATATTATAAATATTCATTCCTTTTATACCAAGCTTCTTTAAACATTGTAGAAGAGTAAAAAACAAATATAGCTAATTCTTTCATTATGAATTATGTACATGTGCGTATATTCTCATGTGCCCTTTTTTTTAATTTAGGCGGAAGATCACGATGTATATGAAGAAGTAGACGAACATGATTATAAAGCTGTTTACGACGATGCCAATTTCGTTGAAGACGACGACGAAGGAGGTTATATTGATGATGGTTTAAACAACGATGACGAAAATCAATATTCGGATGAATATGACGATACAGATTCCAAACTTGCCAGTATGCTATTCTTATTTTCCCACACACACACATAATAATAATAATGTATCAATAACAAAATAATAATAATAACTGGGTTATTTACTGGTTTATAGGTAAAAGGAAACGTAAAACAACTGGTTTATCATCTAAAGATAAAAAACAACAAGAAGCACAACCACAAACATCACAAAATATTGCTAGTATGTTCTCTAAATCAGCTAAAATGTCTGCTGTCAAGGATCGTAAAAAAGCGGATGAGGTAAAAAAAACAAATAATTATAGTAACTGTATACAATAATGAGAAATAATAGAGTATTAATATATATTCTATTATAATAATAGAAAACGAAAAAGGAAGATGATGATTTTATGGCTGATATTCTTGCAAGTATTGATGAACCTTCTTCTTCAACTGAACGAAAACGACCTACAGCAAGTACATCATCAGCATCGTCATCACAAAATCATGGATTCTCTCATAGACCACGATCATCATTACGATATGGAACTGGATTAAGCTCTGGATATATGGTTCGTGGTGGTATGGCACAAAAATCATCATCTGAACAATCACCTATATCATCCATCAAGAAAGAACCTTTAATCGGTAGTAGCAGTAGCATTTTGAAAGGAGTAGAAAGTCTCAAACAAAAGAATCAAAATCGTGTCTCTTTCTCCGCAGAAGAACATAAGAATGGTGATGGTGATAATGATGTTAATATGGATGAAGAAGTCTCTACAACTACTAGCCAACAACAGCAAGAAACAAATCAAGATAATGAAAATGATGAATATTTCGATGACACAATGATGGCAGCCATGGATGATCATGAAATTAAACAAGAACAACAACAACAACAAGAAAAGGATATTGAATCACTTAATGTACCAAAAGCAGAACCTACGTCATCATTTACAACTGTTAAAGAAAAGCGTACGGATTTACAAACGTGGGAAAGTGCTGCTGCTATGGTATCAGATTCTATTCCAGCAGATGATTCTATAGAAGATGTTGTACGTTCTATGGAACCACCACGTAATATGGATGCATTGGAAAAAGATGGAAGTTTACATTTGTGGTGGTATGATGCCTACGAAAGACGTGATAAGGGTTATATATATTTATTTGGCAAGGTATGTTTTATCATTCAGAATAAGGGAAAAGGAAAGAAGTGTCTAATTATTGTTTTGTTGCTGTTAATTTTATAGGTTTTGAATAAATCCAATAATCGTTATATCAGTTGCTGTGTTACCGTTAAAAATATTGAACGAACGCTTTTCCTTCTTCCTCGAAAATATAAACTTGATGCACAAGGAAATCCAACCCAAGAAGAAGTTAATATTCAAGATGTTCATGCAGAATTCACAGCAATTTCCAATATTAGTAAATTTCTTGCAAAACCTGTATCTAGAAAGTATGCTTTTGAATTACCTGATGTACCTGCAGAAGCTGATTATCTTAAAGTCCATTATAGCTATGAAGGTAACAACAGAGTTTTTTTTTCATATTATATGAGTGTAAAAGTGGTCGGGAAAACATTTCTTTTTCTCTCGCTTCGTGATTCTAATTTTTTATTTTATATAACATAGAGCCTCATTTGCCTGAAAACTTGACTGGTAGTACATTTAGTCATATCTTTGGCTCAAATACAGGTCCTTTAGAACACTTCTTAGTGAAACGAGATATTATGGGTCCTTGTTGGTTAAAAATTGAAAATGCCAAACTTAGTGGTAGCAATGTAAGTATTTTGTTGAGAAAATATACTGAACTGCTATTATGTGTGCACGCATAAATATATACTAATGTACCGTGATATAATATTATATAGGAAACATGGTGTAAAGCTGAAGTAGTTATTGAAGACCCAAAGCTTGTTAATCCATTACGTGATGCAAATGGAAACGCACCTAGTCATATTCCTCCTCTTGTTATCTTGTCATTAAGTTTACGAACTGTGATGAACCATCAAAAGAATCAAAATGAAATCGTTGCTGCGAGTGGTCTTGTTTGTACTCAAGGTAAAACAAAAACAAAAACATAATATTTTTATGTCTTTTCTTGCTTTTGGTCATTAGAAAGGTATTGACACCATTTTTTATTTTGTATAAAATTAGTTCAAATTGATGAACCAACACCTATTGAAAAACAACCCAAAACTCGGTTTACTATTGTTCGTCAATTGAGTAATACACCTTATCCGGCTGGATTCAATGATACTGTTGCTCGTGAAAGAAAAACTGGATTTGCTCTTCAAGTTGAACGAACTGAAAATGCTTTGTTGAATTGTTTAATTGGTAAAAATAAGGAAAATGGAGAGGTAGAGAGAGAGAGAGATAGAGAGAGAGAGAGATAGAGAGAGAGAGAGATAGAGAGAGAGAGAGAGAGAGAGAGAGAGAGAGAGAGAGAGGGTGTATAATAGATAAAAAAACAGAAGCTGATTTTTCTTTATATGGTACTATTATCTTTAAATCAGCAAAGATTCATGTTGCTGATCCAGACGTGATCGTTGGCCATAATTTTGCTGGTTTTGATTTGGATGTATTATTACATCGTATGAAAAATTTAAATACTCAGCATTGGCATAAATTGGGTCGTTTTAAACGTAAATTGTAATGTATCATATATATCATCCATTTGTTACGTAAAACTACAACAAACGACAGAATACCTAACCCATAGTTTCCTTTTTTTTATAATATATCTAGTTGGCCTAAACTTCAACAAGGTGCAGGTGGTACAGGTGAAGCAACTTATCAAGAAAGAATGTTTATGAGTGGTCGACTTGTTTGTGATACTTATCTTGCTGCTAAAGATTTGATTCGAAGTAAATCCTATCGATTGACCAATTTGGCAGAATCACAACTTAAGATCGATCGTGAAGACCTTGAATATGACAAGACACATGACTATTTTGAAGATCCCAAGACATTAATGCATCTTATCAAACACTGTGCTTTTGATACATTTTTAACTTCAGCACTTATGTTTAAACTTCAAATTCTTCCATTAACAAAACAATTAACAAATTTGGCTGGTAATTTATGGTAAGTGTATGCAAAAATACAAACGAAGTTACGAAAGAAAAGGTGGATTTGTATATATAAGTATATGCAGTGATTGATTATTTATTTATATTTATATAAAGGTCAAGATCAATGACAGGCGCTCGCGCAGAACGTAACGAATTCTTGTTACTTCACGAATTCCATCGACAAAAATATATTTGTCCTGATAAACAATTCGCTAAGACAAGTGCTCCTGAACAGTTGGATCCTGAATTCGATGCAGATGAAGGTAGTAATAAGAATCTTATACACATATAAATATACATTGTTTTAGGGAAGTATTAAATATTAAATGTGTGTTTTTTTTAGTTGGTGAACAACTTCAAAAGACAAAAGGCAAGAGTGGTCGTAGGAAACCTGCATATTCTGGTGGTCTTGTTCTTGAACCAAAGAAAGGGTTTTATGATAAATATGTCTTATTATTGGATTTCAACAGTTTATATCCTTCTATTATGCAAGAATATAATGTGTGCTTTACTACTGTGCAACGTCATAACATAACCCCTACAACTGGAGAGGTAAACAAATAATAATAATAATAGATTATTGGGTTGAGTAGGATGATTATGTATATTGTAAATATGCTAATATAATTGAATATTCTTTTTAATTATTAATGTTCAGGAGGAAACCGAAGATAAAGTACCTGATGTACCTGATCAATCTATATCTCAAGGTTTATTACCACGTCTTATTAAAACACTTGTTGATCGTCGTCGTCAAGTTAAAAAACTTATGAAAGATCCTAAAAACACAGAAACAGAATTCATGCAGGTAAAAAATACAAGTGTTTATATGTGGAACAAAGGAAAGAAAAACATATGCTATATGTAGCACACTAACAGAAAAGAAAATCCCCCATAATCAATTTTTATTTATTAGTTCAACATTCGACAACAAGCATTGAAACTTACAGCCAACAGTATGTACGGTTGTCTTGGTTTTTCTAATTCACGTTTCTATGCCAAACCATTGGCCATGTTGATTACACATAAAGGTCGTGAAATTCTTCAAAACACCGTGGATTTAGCGGGTACTTTGGATTTAAATGTCATTTATGGTGATACAGATTCCATTATGGTGTACACAAACGAAAATGATATCCAAAAAGTAAAGGAGATCGGTAACATGATGAAAAAGAAGGTCAATGAACGCTATAATTTGATGGAAATCGATATCGATGGTTTTTTTAAACATTTGCTTTTACTGAAAAAGAAAAAGTATGCCGCTTTGTTGGTTGAAGAGAAACCAGATGGAACTCTTTCAGAAACTGTAGAAACAAAAGGTCTTGATCTTGTTCGTAGAGATTGGTGTGATCTTTCACATGATGTATCTTCGTAAGTTATTATTATTTGATTTATTATGTTCAAAGTGAGGTACTGGATTAAAAGTCTTGACTTATACTAAAAAAATGTATTATTATAGACGAGTATTATCTTTTATCTTATCCGAAAAGGATCGTGAAGAAGTAGTGGATGAAATTCATTCATATCTTGAAACTGTTGGAAAAGAAATCCGTGAAGGATCTATACCACTTGAAAAGTTTGTTATTAATAAGGTAAAATGGAAAAAAAATAGACTTGTTATATTATCCATAAACCTTCTTTTTCTTTTATTTTTAACATACAGATTTTAGATGAACAATTTATTAACTTTTTTTTTTCTATTATACTATTTAGCAATTGACCAAGAACCCTCAAGAATATGCTGATGCCAAATCTCAACCTCATGTTCAAGTAGCATTACGCATGAGACAGGCAGGTATTAGTGTAAAATCTGGAGATACCATTCCTTATGTCATCTGTCAAGTTGATGGTGTTGCCAGCGGTACCAAACAAGGATTTGCAGACCGAGCTTATCATCCAGATGACGTTGTTCGTAATGAAATGCAGTTAGATATCGACTGGTATTTAAATCAACAAGTCCATCCACCTATCGGACGTTTATGTTCACCCATCGATGGTACCGATATTGCTCGTCTAGCCGAATGTTTAGGGTTGGATAGTACCAAATTCAATGTGAGCCGAAGTTATATTGAAGAAAATGATGAAGAATTCACTACTTTGGAGTCACAAATTAGTGATGTGGAACGTTTCAAGGATGCTGAACGACTTGTACTTCAATGTGGTTCTTGTAAACATGAACAACCTTTTGAAGGTATTGCACGTATATTGGATGATAATAATACAGTTGTTTCAGGTCTTCAATGTGAAAATTGTCAACGTATGATTGGTGAAACAGTGATTCGTAGTGCATTGATTCGTGCTATGCGTCATTTTATTCGACAATATTATCAAGGCTGGTTGGTATGTGATGATAGCACTTGTGACTCTCGAACTCGATCTATGTCTGTCTTTGGCAGACGTTGTTTAAAAGAAAATTGTCACGGTGCAATGAAACGCGAGGTAAAAATAATAATAATCACTTTATCTGTATGTGAGTTGTCAAGATAATAACTATATATTTACTAAATGAATTCATTCTATAATATATAGTATACCGATAAACAACTGTATACACAACTCTTATATTTTACAACCATTCTTGACCCATCTAAAGCCAGAAAAAACGCTCAAGATTCACCATTATCAGGTATTGTTTAAAAACACAAAACTTTACATTTAGTTAGAACATGTTGTTGGAACTAATAACAATATATATATATATATCATTATTATTTATTATAGCATCCATTGAATCCATTATTAACAAGCATCATACAACCTTTACAAGACTTAATGCAGTAGCAGATGGTTATTTACGTCGGTCAGGTTACCGTCATGTAGATTTGACCAAATTGATGTCACTCGTTAAAATTTAAAAATAATACACACACACCCGCATTTATATATACAAGTATAATCATAATAATCATAATAAAATGCATATACTATTTCATCATTATTGATAATAATAACAATAGCAAAGGGCCTATATCACTAATGACTATTTTGTTTGTGTTTTGCAATCTTTTGTTGGATCATTCACCCTACTAGCGCCCCCTTTTTTTATACCTGAATCAGTGACACTGGCCATGTGGAACAATCATATTTAAAATAGATTCTGATACATTAATTTAAGGGATGGTGAATATTTTGATCAATGTTTTTTTGCTAAATAAAAGTAGCACAGACATCATATCCTCTTATGTGTACAAAATGTTTATGACCTCATGACTTCTCTTGTAGAGCATGGTAAACGTAAATAAAAATATAAAATGGGACAAAACAACGTAACGAATGAATTCTTTTCCCTTTTTTCTTCTTTTTTTTTTTTTCTTTCTCAAAATAAATTCGTTTTATTCATACCTACTTGTACATTAAGATTATATCTTATTTTCAAGAATGTCAGAACTTCGAAAGTATATCATTCAATCTTTTTGTGAAGGTAAGAAGATAACTGAACTATCTTGATTAACAACAGTAACATATGGTATGATATAAAAATAAACGCGTTAATATAATAACATCCTATCGTCATTATATAATATATAGATCCATTGGAAACATTGGATGTTCTTGCACAAACATTACGTGAACTAAACATATATATAACACATGATGATAATGAAGAATTGGGACGACAAGCAAGGTTAGCTGTTTGGCAAAAAGTATTTGTATCTCATATGAATATTTGGCGATGGGTAATGTTTTTGGCTGATCCAGTATTGCTATATTGGCAAGGAAATGGAAAAGATGATGAGTGTAAAGATTATTCTTTGATCATGAAAAGAAGAATAAATGGATTTAGGTAGATCTTTAATAAAAGTTTATCTCACCTATGTTCGTTTGGTCGATTCACTTTCATCATATATAGATCCGAAGCGTAATTCATCTGCTATTGATAACGGCGTTGATGATGATAGTGATAACCCTCCTTCTCCTCATCCATGTAATGTTGGAAGTAACCGAAGTTAATAATAATCCACGTTAATTTCATCTATTATGTTACCAACAATGATGATGTTGAACTTATAAAAAACAAACGAAAATAATGTAGTTTTTTTTTCTTTTATTTTATTATTGGTATATAATAATAAATATTATTGCTATTCATTCTTCTTTTTCTTTTTAATTATTACATTATAATATGTTTATTTTACTTGAGAAGAAACGATATTTGACATCCAAGAATTTAATACAGATACTTCTTGAATCATTTGAACAATTTCACTATCTTGTACACTAAGATGAATACGTCGTGATCGATCTTCTTTACTTTTACCAACAGTTAAAATACCAGCAGTTTCAATATTGGATAATAAATCAACAAGTTCTGTTCCAGATACAGGTGTAATCATACTTGATTTTGTACATAATGTTGTATAACTTTCTCGAAACTATATAGTGAATTATTTTGCTTAATTTATTAGTCTCTTTTACACTTTTTTTTCGTTCCATACACAAACAGACGACACAATCATCTATCCTCTTCACACCAAGATAAACTTACCTTGCCAAGTGTAATTTGTTCTTTCTTTGAATTTCTTGCCATGACCATTAATACACCCATAACAATTTTTTGTTGTAAATTCAATTGTTTTAATTTTTGTACTGCTGGACTACCGAATACAGATTGTAGTACTTTCATCACATGAGGAATAGACACCTTGACAATTTCTGGATTCTTTAATTGTTGTTGTTGTTGTTGAACTGCATTTTTTTGTTCTCCTAAAACTGGTTTTTGTTGTTGTTGTAATTGTTGATTTTTACGTTTATAATCGGTTTCAGCTAATTCAATAGCACGTCGACAAACATCCAAAGCAGTACGTAAATCACCCATGGAAGCAGCTACTTTACGTGCACATAATTCAACTGCATTAGGTTGCATTAATGGAAGTGGTCTAGTTTCTTTTGAAGCAGAAGTATCTTGTTCTTCTTCAAGTGAATAAAGTCGATCTTTAATGATAGCACTAATTTCTGGAACTTTGTATGGATTGAAATTTAAAAGCTGTGGTTCACCTATTTGATTTTTTTTTGTTTGTATATTAATTTAAGGAAGTAAAATTATTATCCATAATAAAAATAACAATAGACTAATATTTACAATTTTTTGTACGTAAACGTGGTAATAAACGATCCGTTAAATCTAATGCATTAGCAATACCAATAAGTACAAGACGTGAAGCAGGAGAAGAAGCCCATTCAAATATTTTATATAATACATCTTGATCTCTTGTAATTAAATGATCAATTTCATCCAAAATAACAACACTAATAATAATTTTATATTCATTAGTTTTTCTTATTTTACATTTCTTCTTTTTTTTTTTAAAGAAAAAGAAACCAACGTAATTTACTTGAGCACATTTATCTTTCCATTCAAAATTTGTTCTGCTTGTTTAACAATATCCGTTTGTATTGTTTGTTTTGGTGTTTTTAATTCATTCACTAATTTTGAATAGATACCCTTTGGTTCACGAATACTCATACAGTTGATCATCACTTCTTTCACTTGATGTGTATCCAATTCTTCAACAGTACTTTGAAAATTACGAATGATTTCTGTTAACATGGCTGTTTTACCCGTTCCTGGTGATCCAGAAACATATAAACAACCAGGTTTATTGGATAAAACATGGTTAGTCCAAAATTGAATCATACGTTCACGTTCTTGACTACGTCCAATTAAACGTGAAGGAGCTGCTGTACGTCGAAAAATAGTTTTTGCTCGTTGATAAATATCTTCTTCTTTATTACTGTTTTGTTCTTTTTTCTTATTGTCAATTTTTTTTTCAATGGCTTTTGTTATTTTTGTTGCTGTTATTGTGGGTGGTGATACAATCACTATATTTAATATTTATTATAGATAGAGTGGGTGGGAGCAAAAAAAAAATTATTAAGGAGTAACAAAAAAAAAAAAAAAAGGTGGCCGCAGACATATAAAAATCATTTAAAGTAGTTTAATGAATTACCTTTTGTACGTTGTAATTCTTTTGTTATATATCGAACATTTTTTGGTGTAGTAGGAGGACTACCTCGTAATCTTTTACTAGGTGTTGTTGAAGGTGGAGAAGGAATATTTTCTTTTGAATCACTATCAGATTCACTATCGTCCAATGTAGGCTTTGAACGATACTTTGTATTACTACTACTGTTATTATTGCTGTTGCTATTGGAAGCTAAATAACAAAATATAAGTATAAGTAATAAAATCAATAATAATTTGGGGATTAAATGAATTAATATTTACCAAATAGTTTGCTTTGTGATCTTGTACGTTTAAGCATTGTTATTTGGTATATATGTATATATAAATATGTTAGTATTGTTTAAGAAAGACAAGAAAAAAAAAGTGGACCTCCAAAAAAAAAAAAAATTGTTATTCGCGTGACAATAATGTATTGTTGTCTTGCGCGTGTAACGCGACTTTTTACCTTACTTTTTTGATTATTTAAATTTCAGCCCAACAATGATAGGATTTCTTCTTTCCAATATATGTATATATGCTTGTGTGTTATAACAATGGTGTCAGTCAACAAAATAAAAAAAAGAAAAGTAATAATAATTCTTGTTATTTAATCAAGAAAATCCTATTTTTTTTATTCGGGTTGAATAAATTATACCGTATAAATAAAATGGTTGAATACTCCCCTTTTGGTCATCTGGCATACCTTGTATAGGAAGTTGCTTTGTAAAAAAGAAAAATCCATATTTTTGAGAAGTTACCAAGATAATTGGTCTTGTACTCTTTCATTGTGCAATCAAAGATATGGAAAACATAACTTGAAATACAGTGAAAAAAGAAATCGAGTCAAGAATCATAAAAAAAAGCTATTCTACTTGTATAAAATATAAATAACAAAAGCGAACAGTTGCGGTAAAATATATTTAATGGTTGCTATTATAAATATTGCTTTTATAATAATATAAACTGATTTATAAATTATTTATTAAATAATCAACTAATAATATCTGCCAATGAGCATTTTGGAAAAAAAAAGCTCAAAGGATAAAGAACAATTGCATCTTGTCCCAGAGAAAAAAGACTATTACCTATTTAGCTATGATATATAGTTGACAAATTTTATCTGCTTAAGTGTTATCACATCAAGAATACATTAATTTATTCAAATGAATAATATAATATACTATTATACTATGTCCTACTGTTGCTATGGTAACATCTTGATGTTGGTATGGTCAGCACAAGATGTTGCTTGGTTGACTTACAACGATATATGGAATATGATATAAGTAAATAATGGTACCGAACTACTATAGTAGAGTGGTCGTAATCCTTGCAACTAAAACATACACATATCCAGGAAATAAAAAAGAAAGCTATTATCAATTTGATGTGATTTTTTATTTACCAAATATGATGTCTGGAAAGCATTATATGAAATCTCATTACTTACCAAGTTGAAGATTTTGCAACACCGATTGCCTGTCTCTACGCGTTTGTGAGCCAACAGAAAAGTAATTTTTTTCCTTTACCACCCAATTTTTTTCTTATAACATCAAAACACAAAACACAAAACAACAAAACCATGGAACCAAGTGACAACAATCCATATACTGACTATAGTGACGATGAACTTATTCGAATACTCGAAAAACAACGACAAGAACATCAACGATTTTTCGAAAATGACTCTGGTGACATTATTGACGACCATGACGACCGTCATCTTGGTGGCATAAAGCGACCTCCTGTACCTGATATGCGTTTCGAACCTCAATTTATAAAGTCTGTTGCAGCATTACGTGAACAAGGTGCTTCAAATGGTCAAATATTCATTTCTGCAGTTATTGTCAATCAGTTTATTATGCCTTTTATCAACGGTTTTTCGTGGAGTTTATTATCTCATGTTTGGCGTTGGTGGCGAGTGCGTGACGCCACAAAGGTACAAAGAGCATCATCTTCAGGTTCATCTTTTATTCGTGGAATGAAATATGGTATTTCTAAATGGTTTCGGTAAGTTTAGTTATAATTATTATTTATTATGCGAAAAAAAGAATAAAAGAAGAATCAATACATAAGATTATAAGGATTATTGTGAAGATCATAAGTTTATATGGCTATATGTAATATGTGACAAAACTAAAAAAATGTGTATGATTGTTTCTAATATAGTAATGCTTATGAAACATTCGTTCACTTACCTACATTGACACAAGAGCCAACTGGATTTGCAAAACCTATTTAGAAGAAAAATATATCCCTCCCCTTTATTTTGCCTTATTATTATTATTATTATCCATTGTTATTTTGTATATTTTCACTTACCATATTGATCTTGTTTTTTATAAAAAGAAAAAAAAAAAAGTAAAACCAATTTACTTTTATATCATTACCATCGTTTCAATTGGATCGGATAAAATTATTTTCCCGACAAACAAGCATATAATAAGTCGATTGATAAATTCTTTTAGTTATCTTTATCTTTAGTTACTTTTCTTTTCTTTTCGATTTTTCTTTAATATATAACAAAATGGGTAACGATGGAGGATCTATTCCAAGACGAATTGAATTAGTAAAAGAAAAACAAAAACAAGTCAAAATCAATCCTGATCTTGAAAGGATCGCTGCTTGGTTTTATTGTGCCTTATCGAAGGTAAAAACAATAACACACATACAACACATTTACAAAAAAAGAAAAGCATCTGTTATTATTAATAATCGAAAACTAATTCCAAACTTATTCTCTAATAAAATTAGCAACCTTTACAAACACCTATTGTATCATGTGGTCTTGGTAAATTATATAATCAAGATGCTATTATTGAGTACCTTCTTGACAAGAATGCTTATGGTGATGGTGACAAGATCTGTTCACATATTAGTTCACCTAAAGATACCGTTAAACTTACGTTGACACCTAATCCTTCGTTCGATGAAAGCAAATCTATCAAAGATTCAACTACCATGGGTCATTTAGATAAAGAAATAAAGAGTCGATTTATTTGTCCAATCTCAATGAAGGAAATGAACGGTAAACATCGTTTTGTCTACCTTGATACCTGTGGTTGTGTTTTTGCTGAACAATCTTTGAAAGAAGTCAAGTCAAAAGAATGTATATCCGTAAGTTTTTTTAAATCTTGTATTTTTTTAAAAAGTAAATTTCAATTAATGTATATCTGGAAACTAATTATCTTTTTTTTTTTTTTAGTGTGGTAAACCTTTTGAACCAGAAAATATGATTGTTATTAATCCTAACAAGGAAGAATTGGATAATATGAAAATTGTGATGAAGGAGAAGAAAGCAAAAGCAAAAGCTGAAAAGGTAAATAAACAACAATAATTTAAGAGAGAAAGGTGTATTCGTATGATACGTATTACAAATATGGATTTATATTAACTTGATACTATAATTATTAGAAAGCTAAGAAGGCAGCCAAACAAAATGGTGGTGAAGTAATTGAAAAAGAAAAGAAGAGAAAGCGAGATAGTCCTCCTCAATCTAATTTGGTTACTCCACCTGCCAAGAAATCTAATATTTCTTCATCCGCAGCAGCTGCAGTCATGGGTAAAGTAGCTCAAGAACTTGCAGAAAAAGAAAAAGGAAAAGAAATGTCTAAAGCAGTGAAAAGTATATATGCTAAGAAGGAGGTCAAGGGCAATTATTTGACTATGGGTACATTTAATCGTTATGCATCATAAAATCATCATTATAATCATTTTTTATTTCATTTTTCTCCTTGTACATAATCACGTAAATAACATACATAGTCTATTTTTTTTTTTACATTTTGCGTTGAATAATAACTTTTCCACTTGGAATACCAGTGTTAACATTTGTTGGGAATTCAATAGGACCATTTGGTTTGAGTGTGTAATCTCGAATAAGTAAGGATACAACTGTTTTAATTTCTTGTAATGCAAACCATCGACCACTGTATAAAATTTGGAAAGAAAAGGTTATTATGTAGGTATCATCGAAAGGGACTCAGTGCCGATAATTGAACACAAATAATACATATATATCGAATACTTACGGGCAAGCATGTTTTCCTTCTCCAAATACTAAAAAATCGTCACCAATCTTTGTACTTGGACGACCCATACCAACATAGCGGAAGGGTTCAAACTTATCATGATTTCCAATAGTGTCCTTTTGTAACTCTTTATCACGATGATTTGCCCAAAAGTTCACCAAGACATCATGATCTATAAATATATATATATTGAATTAAGTTTAATTTTTAACAAAAATAAAGTCAATCATATGAATTAACAAAGCCATTTCATTAAAGAGGCCAGTAAATAACTCACCTGGAGGGATAATAACACCATTACTTAAAGTAATATTTTGTTTACTTATATTGGTATGAGGTAATTGGAAATACTCATTTTTTGTACGTAATGCTTCTCGACACAAACTATCCAATTTAATCAATTTTTTGACCGAGTCTGCAGTGAAAATATCTTCACTCTTATTATTTTTGTTAAGAATAATATCATTGCCATATATTTCTTTTTGTTCTTTGATAAGTTCGTCCATTATTTCAGGATGCTGTAATATTCGATAAAGAACGATAGTCGCGTGTTCTGTAGTTGTGAATACAGACACAAAGACCAAGACAATCATCCAATGAGCAAAATAAGTGTACTTGTCCGTTTTATTATTGGGTTGTGGAGGATGTTTTTCGATAATATCTTGTAAAATATCATTCTGTATGCAAAATAAAGTATTACTATAGTGTAATTGGTGCTATGTACAATATATCTAGACATAAGTTCTTTATAATGATATACATACAGGTCTTATCCAAGTAGTATCAGAAGAATCCTTTGTAGCAATTCCTTCCATACGTTTATCAATTACAGGTTTCAATACCTCAACAATTTGAGATTTACGATTTCGAATAAGTGAACTATACTTGCCAATATACCTTTTTTTTTTTTTTTTTTTTTTTGGAAAATGATTGGACGGTAAGTTACATTTACACAGACATAAAATTATTTTACATTTCGCTTGGAACAAAGATGATATTGCTTACCACATTCGAAACTTGTTAAGGGTTATAAAGTGGTCCAACCAAACATTATCCATACGGAAGGATAATCCAACATCAGTAGTAATTTCTCTGAATGCTTCAATCAAATTTTCATTTTCGCAGAGGTCCAAACCAACAAATACGGAAGCACTAGCTTTTGCAACCATATGTTGAACCATTGAAAATAAATTGGAAAGTTCTTTGGGCTCTATATATATTAAAATTAGCATTAATTTTTTCAAGCTAGCATATAATGGTTTTTTTAAAAGAATGATAACATTGTTTTCTTTTTACAGAGCTCAATACATAATATATCTATTTTATATTTAAATATACCTGTCAAGTCTCCTACAGCTTCTTGCAGACCAACTTCAAGCTAAAATAATATAATAATTTATGTTGTTAATAAGTGTATGGCTCCAAGGGAGGACGTAGATATTGACTATTATAAAGTACAAAATATGCTTACATAATGTACAACTCGTGGTGTATATTCTTTCATTTGTACAGTTAATGATTTAACAATAATAGTTCTTAACTCCCCAAGTGTTATATCCTCACCCTTTGTCATTCCTATCAACAATGCAACATCAAAACGCTTTGTAAAATATAATATGGCATAGGATTAATAAATTATTATTTTTATATACATGTATTTGTTATTATCATTTTTTTTAACAAATATTTACCTTTGAATTACCATCTTCAAAACTAAAGTTTTTATTTAAAAGTATTTCGCGGACATAGCGGCCCGAAACTATAGTATGGAGCTGCATAACATCATGCAGGTTTACATCAGCCCCCGAATTCATGGAATAAGTATTTGTCTTTTTTCTTTGTACACCATTTAGCAATACAATAAATAAATAAATGTTATACTATTTACATTTCCAAATATATGACATCGAAATACTGGACCCAATAAAGCACTATATTTTTCAACGAAGGCTCGTGGATCACGACGGTATTCAAGTGTTGAACCAACAAATGGATTGGTATATGGGACAGTTGGACAATCACATTTTAGTGTCTAGTGTTATTGTAATAGATAATGTGTTTATGAAGAGAAGAGGACAAAACATATGACAACTTTTATTTTCTATTTTTGAATATATAACAATTACCTTACGCTCAATCCATTGTCGATAAAGACTATAGGAAGAAGCAAGTACGGCAGTGATTAAAATCCATTCAGAGCGTCGTTGACGTTGATAGTTTAATAAAAAGATAAGCCATTTATTAAAGTTCATAGCTATATTCGTTTTTTTTTTACCAAGTTTGAAGAAAATAAAGGGAAAGACAAAGGGAAAAAAGCAATGTAACGAAAAGAAAAAAGAAGAACGTTCGAAATTAATTGATTGTTATTTATATATTTTATCTTTGAAAGCATATGATACATCTATCAATGAGGGGGGCGGCGGAATGAAGAAAGCACTGGATGAACAGCAAATTAACTTTCTAATATTATGATGGTTGTCATGATGTAAACAATTTTATTTTAACATATGTCGTCGATGTGATTGTGATGGAAAGACCAACCTTGTGGTAAAAGCTTCCAACTCAGCTATTTTATCCGAAATATAATGGGGTACATAAAAAAGCAAGTATTACCCTTGTTTCCCCTATTTTTTTTCAATGCTTGTTTTCTTTATTAAAATTTGTTGTTTATGTATATTATGGCCAATTGTTTATACATCTTATGACAGTGTGACACTGTTTTTTTTATATTACAGCAAACAGCTTGAGATAAGTTGTTTTAAGTTTATAATATGAGATGCATTCTTTTAATACTCGGATAAATAATACAAAAATGGAAGAATAGTAGCTGCATGAACCAATGTATTGGAAATAAGTAGTTAATTGGGCTGCGCATTATCTACAAAGTTTCGCAGCAAAAAATAGAGACAATTATTTACATATATTGTTCTATACTTGAATATCAAAAGTATTATTAACTGCGGTATGTTTATCAATTGAGCACCACCAATTTTTTTTTTTTTTTTTTTTTTTTGGATTATGCGCTACTGTCCAGAACAAACATAGCTATTAATATCCAGTTATAATTAAATATGTAGGTGCGATAAAGTAATAGCGTGTTTTTTTTTTCAATAATATATTACGTACACAATAACTTATATATTGGGAATAGTCATTTTTTTTAGAACATTCACTAAATATAGGTAGTGGTTCAAAATCTGTAAGTATCTTTACATTTTATGCATTGATATATGATCTGACAGCTTTGTTTTTAATTAAAATGGTATTACTCATAAATATTAAAAATACAACAGGATGTATAGTACCGAATAAGTATATAAGACACCATTATTTTGATTTCACGCGTTGCAATCAACTGACCACTATCATCAAATAAATCTATCGGTATTGGTAATATAAGGATTGGTGACAGAGCTCCTAAATAATAATAGCTATATATAATATATATAGTAATGTTAAATATATTTCCTTCGCCAAATACTAAGTAGCAATTACTTAATTCTATTAAAAGGAGATATACTTGTTGATAATTAGATATATTTAGAAATACTTGTTTCGAAGCTGTAAAATATTCAAAACAAAAGTTCAGGAGTTAATTGCCTTATATTTATTGTTCAGATGATATCTGATATGATCCTTGTTGATACTTGGTGACAAAATCATATTTTTTTGTACTTTTGAATGCTATGAACATCTTAGCTTGCATCAGTTGTAATTGATTTTTCTCTTTCGAATAATTCTAGTCATTAGGGCTGTAAGTGAATTTATCAACACTCATTATTAAAAAAGCCTTTTTTATTGTACTATTACTATTTTTCTATCTAATAGTAATAATAATGAATACATTTATCCATGACAAAATAATAATAATTCACATCTTTTTTAAAGTACAATAAAGGAGCTAACAATTGTCGATGTAAAAATCGATTCAGAATTTTCTGTTCTGGAAAAGAACTTTTCCGCTTGGAATTCGAGTAACGGCATTCGTTGGAAATTCAACAGGACTACTAGCTTTAATCGTATAGTTTCGAAGAATTAAAGATACAATTGTTTTAATCTCTTGTATCGCAAACCATCGGCCGCTGTAAATAAATAAAAAAAAATGTTATGTAAGTAGCTAGGGACATAATAGTGAGAGGAGCTAATCAATTAGTTACGAACCAAAAAAAAAAAAAAAAAAAAAGCACTTACGGACAAGCATGTTTTCCTTCACCAAACACTAAATAATCGTCACCAATCTTTGTACTTGGACGATCTATACCAACATAACGGAATGGCATAAATTCATAATAATTTCCTTTACTATCCTTTTGAAAATCACTATCATGTTGATTTGCCCAAGCATTCAACAAAACATCTTGCCCTAATGATAATAATTTAATAATCATACAAGGTGGATATATACATTAGTATTAGCCCCATTCAGTAAATAAATAAATTCATATATGTTCTCTTTTTTAATTTAACCTCAAATACGATTCTTTTTTTTTAAAGATATACACAGTATATATAATAATATTTTACAATAACTTACCTGGAGGAATAGCAACGCCATTACTTAAAACAATATGTTTGTTACTTATATTAGCATGTGGTAATGTGAGAAAATCATTCTTAACACGTAATGTTTCTCGACAAACACTATCTAACTTGACAAGCTTTTTTAAAGATTCAGTAGTAATGTCATCATAGTCACCGTTACAGGAGTTGAAGTTATCTTTAAACACCTGTTTTTGTTCTTCAATGAGCTCATTAATAATTTCAGGATGCTTTAATAATCTATATAAGATCATAGTGCCATGCTCTGAAGTAGTATGAACTGCTGCAAAAATAAGACCAATCATCCAATGAGAATAATAAGTGTAAATATCGCTATTATAGGTAGCTGGAGGAGGGTAATTTTCAAGCATGTCTTGTAAAATATCGCTCTATATTATCAAAATGGATAACCTTAAAAAGATCAGTAGCTAGATATCTTCAAAGAAGGGACAATGACAGTGATAATAATAATAATAACGGAAAAAAAAACAATAAACTTTTCTTACCGGTCTTTCCCAAGAAGATGAATCTTTTGCATTCATTTTTTCTAAACGTTTATTAATGACAGGTATTATTGCTTCTCTTAATCGACGTTTACGTTCTCTGATAGGTGGCATAAATTTACCAATAAACCTAAAACGGTCAGTTAGTTTTATTTTTTATCTTATACTTCAAAGCTTTATATTCAAAGGTAATAATTTATTACCACATTCGAAATCGGTTGAGATTTGTAAAATATTCCAACCAGGCATTATTATTTCGAGCAGATCGAGCAATATCAAACACAATGTATTCAAACGCTTCGACTATTTCTTTATTTTCCGCAAGTTCGGTACCAACAAAAACAGATGCACTGGCTTTTGCCACCATATGTTGAACCATTGGAAATAGGTTAGGTATTTCTTTTGGTTCTATTATATATGTAATAGAAAAATACAGAGTAATAGATGATTAATAAAAGAGATTTCTTCCATCCTTTATATATAATGTGGGAAATACTATAATAGTAGCAAAAATATACCTGATAGATCTCCCAACGCTTCTTGTAATGCAATATTAATCTATTAAGCACAAAAGAATTGTTTATATAATTCAACAAACAGTGTCATAGTCTTATTTTGTATTCTGAAACTTTAAATGATTTTGGATGTTATCTTTTCTCTCAAAACAGTAAATAAAACCTTACATATTGAACTACTCTCGGAGTGTACGTTTTCATCTCCCCTGTTAAGGATTTGACAATGACAGCTCGAATATCTTCGCTAGTCATATCTTCATTTCCCATTCCTGCAAATAGTTTAAGATCGAACCGCTATAGTATAATATAGATAGATACATATGAATCAAGGGGTTAATTTTTTTTTTTGTCTGAAAAAGCTATATATAAGAAAGAATATTTTATTTCAACTTACTCTATCAACACCTACTCCAAAATTAAAGCTATCATTGAAAAGGATCTGTCGAACAAAAGTACCGGAGACTATAGTATGAAGCTAAATTGATTCGTAATAGTAAAATTATGATAATATGCGGGGGTTGTTTTTTTAGTAACTATAAACACGAATATTATCAATTTCAAAACAAAACAAAAAAGATTTGATCCCACTTACGCGTCCATAAACACGAGCTCGAAAAACGGGACCGTATAAAGCCGTGTATTTTTCAACAAAGCCTTGTGGATCTTGTTGATACTCTATATTCGATCCCATCAATCGGTTACTATAGGGTACAATGGGACAGTCGTCTTCTTCTAAAGACTAAAACATAATGTTAATTATATTTATTATCTTCTTTAAATAAAATTGTGGAGCATTATACACGTACTTTATTAGAGGACAATAATCGATAAAGTCCATAGCTGGAAGCAAGTGCAACAGCTGTTCCAATAATCCCCAAGTGCCGCTGTTCAACAGTTGATAAATTAGCAACAACGTCAGACAATACCATTTTATATGGATTTTTTTTGGTTTTCTTTTTGCCAAAATGGGTAAAAAAATATCTGAGAGAGGGAACAAAAAAAGCAAAAAATGATTAGGTTTTAAATATTAATTTTTTTTTTTCAAAACCTGTATCACTACAAATAAACCCGCTTTTACTGCGGTAGCTGCGGTAGTTTATTACATTTTGTTATTAGTTTCAACACTCAACTCCCGCGTTTTTCAGTCAACCTCTTGACATTCATCGTGTAATAATATAAATAATGATAGTTGAGATCAAAATATTTCTACTTTATTTTTATATAATAGACAAGATGTAAAAAAAAAAGGTAAAGAGAGTTTTATAATGTGAAAAAAAAAAACGAAAGGAAGACAAATAACTAGTATATGAAATTTATGTATATTTATGTATAATAACATTAAATGGTATGAGAGGGAATGATTGAAGGAAAAGCAAAAATAGACTACTCTGTACAAACAGTTGAATGGAAACTACCACTTGGTAGCAAGAGGATTTTCCAAGTTCTGTGTGACGGCGTGATATTGTGTCCGTAACAACGTGTGTGCTCGTTCTGATGAAGGATCACCGATCCATTCACTAATTCAAGGTTAAAAAAAAACCAGAAAATATATTAATTTAAAATGGTTCCTTTTTTTAAGAAACAAAGATAGTTAACTTACTTGTATATTTCTTTAAGAACTTCATTTTCTTCAGGAGAAACACCAGGTACAGTTTGATATACACTTTCTACTCGACTAACCCAATCTTTTGCACTCATTACTTCTTCTGAATTAGGATTGAGAAGTTGTCCACCACCATTGACACAACCTCCTGGACATGCCATCACTTCTACATAATGGTAAGAACATTTGCCAGATTTAACTTTACGTACGATATTTTGAATATTTCGGAATCCAAATGCAGTGGCAAATCGTAAAAGTATCCGTCCATCATCTCCTTGTAAAAAGTATTCTCGAACATCAGCATTTTTTCCAGTCTTTACAATAACACGAGCATTATTAGATGATTCAGAAGAAGGATCAGCTGGTACATCATGGATATTAAATAATTCCCGTGCAGCTGTACGCAAGATATATTCAAGATAACCACCGGATGAGGAACCTGTCGTACCAAACGCCATTTGCATTTCTGAATTAGTTACAGTTTTATTGAACCTAAATCATAATAGATATTGTTATAATTAGTTTATATTGCTCATATGTCTTGGACGTACGAATAGATAATGGTCGCTTACATGTCATCGATATCTGCTTCAGGAAGTTGATCAAATTGTAAATTTTGTTCGCCAAACATTTTCTCAATTTCACCTGTAGTTAAGACACAATCCACTTCACGAGTATTAAATTGTTCTAAAAAGAAATCAGGTCGACTTGCTTCCAATTTCTTATCATAACATGGCATCACTGACACATGATAAATTGCACTTGGTCTACGAGTATATGTAAGTAAACTATGTTGCCTATTTCACTTTTCTTTCCTTTTCCCCTTTAAAATAAAAGTTAACTTACGATGTATTAGTTTTTGTTGCCAAGTAATCTTTCACCAACGTCCCCATCATTTGTTGAGGAGATTTAGCAGCACTGATATGAGGAATAATATGTCCATGTGTTTTTTCAGCATAACAAACCCATCCAGGACAAGAAGATGCTAACATGGGCATATCTTGCTGAGTGGATGATTCTTCTCCATCCTCATTTTTAGCAGCAGCAGCTCTTCTTCGTGCTCTTGGACGTCGTTTTCCATCTTCCGCTTCTTGTTGCTTTTCTATATCTTGTCGTTGTAATGCCGCTTCCATTTTATCTCCACCATTTGCCATATACCGACGGAATCGTTCCACAAACTCTCTTGCTGACTCAACAAGAGATAAATCTCTCGAAAATGATGTATCAAATACATGATGAGCACCCAAGTGATGTTTAAAAAAATAAACGAGACGTTTATGTACTTGAAGTGGTTCCATATTATACTTTGCTGCTAAAGAAGCTCTAGACTGAGGACTGATGGATATAACAATCGTGCGATGTTGACTTGGATCGTTTTGTTCAATCGCTAATCGATTGGTTTTAAGAATTTCATAAAGTTCTTCTTGGGATTGCATGGTGATCAATACACTTTCAGCTGAAGTAACGCAACCACTAGAGAGAATAATAATAATAATTATTATTATTTGTGTGAGCAAAAAGAAGGATCGGGATTAAGCTATCGTTATGCTGTTATGTTCGTTACCTGCATGCCAAACAGTCATTTAAAGTAATGGAAGCCTTTTCAAGTTTCGATTCACCTCCGTCTTTTGAAATTTCATAGTAATCGCCTCCCTGATCGACTTTGATCTCTGTCTATATTATATGAAACAATAATTTGATTACTAATAATGTTTTTTTCTTCTTCTAACAGATAGATCTATATATATATATATATATATATATATATATATATTATTACTTACAGGTCCTTGGTCTTCACTCTTTTCAATTTCGACAGGTTTAATACAAGCCTGTGAAGGAGCAATGTAATCGTTAAGATCAGTAAGAACAAGTGCTGAAGAGAATGCCATAAAAAAAAAAAAAGAATGAAACAAAAAGAAACTAGTTGAGATTTGTCAGAACTGATAGAAAATGCCTTATAACTAGATCGGAGATGATCCATCTTTCCCGGAATAAATGGTTTTTTAAGCTTTTTAATAATAAGGAATTTTGGATTGATAACAATGGGTTTTAAATTGTATATTGGATTGTGTGTGGTCTTGTTGTTAGGGGATAAAGTTATATAAAGTAATATATCAAACAAATTTTCTTTTCTCTTCTTATCTGTCTTCCTCTCTCTTTAAAAGTCATAATCATCATCTTCCATTGCCTCTCTTGTTCTTTTCGTTCCCGTATCTCCTTGTGATGATAGTGAAGGTGGTTCCAATGAATTACTAGCTGCTGGTGTTGTTTGCATTGGTGTTCCGGTATCTACTGGTGATTGTGTTTGCATTGGATCAGAAGCTGTAGATGATTGTTGTTCAAGGATAGGTGGTGGTGGTGGAGGAGCCTAGATATATATATATATATATATAAATCATACACTTCATTAGTTAATTTATAAAAGATTTTTTTTTTACCTCACTTTATTATTACTTGTACTATTTACTAAAGAATACTTACATCAGGGACAATGGAAAAGTTTAAGCCAGTCAAACAATGTTTTTCAGCAGGAAGACGAACACCATATTTTTCTGGGATTAATGGTAATGGTGTCTTATTCTTTTCTTCAGCAAGTTCAAGTAATAACTATATAAAAAAAATATTTTTATATCAAACAATTGAATTTTGTCAGTCTTATTATTCTTCTTTTACCAAATATAATTGCAATATATGTATATATTATACCTCTTTCGGTGGTGGGTTTGTGAAAGAATGATTTACTCGACCTTGAATGGCAAGTTGTATATCGTCTAAATCTAAATCGTTCTTATTGGCATGCTCAGCATAAATTAACGCGTCTTGTAATACATCTGTCGTATAACCTATTATGTTTTCCATTAATATTATTTACTCTTTTTAGTTATATATGTCGTATGTGGATAAAGAAAAAAAAAACTGGATGTTTTTTTTATTATTATTATAATTATTATTTCTTACGATGAGCAAATTCGAGTAATTGTGGTACAACTCTTGGATCGTAATTTTCCACACCCAATGATTGAAGTATTAAGGAAACTATTCGTGCATCGCGTGGTTGTGCTTGTTGTTTTTGGTACTTTGATTCAGCTGGCATCGATGAATATATATGTATATGTGTATAAAGAAAAAGGAAACAGGAAAAAAAGAAAATTTCTGGGCTCAGCCAAAATTGTACAATTTTTACATGCAAATAAAGTAACTCGGTAAGGCTAATAGTACTTTAAGCAGGAATAGCTTTGTGCTAATAAGAAGAACGCCGTGTTGCCTGGGGAACAGTGAGTTTGTATTTTTCTTTCTAAGTAAAAATCAAAAAATGACTTTGCACGATTAATCCATCTAATATAGTCATCTTTAGTTACTTGTTTACAGTAACACTTTCGATTATTCTCTGTGTTGATTAATCTTTCGACTTTTTCAGCAGTACTACAAAAAGGCTATACGTAAAATATGTTAATGTAAATATAAAATAACTACGGAAAGGGGGGTGAAAATTGACAGAATATATTGAAGCAAGGAATATATAAAATCTATAGAACTAGTGTACTAGCTAAGTGTTTATACAGTGTCGTTACCTATAATTAAAGACTTGAAAAGAAGTAAGCTTTGAATAGTGAATTATTATGTAATATCTAGCTTTATGTTTAATAAGGCAGCTTCTAAATAATTTTTTTGTTTGGCATACAAAGAAATAAATAATAACGCACAGTTCATAGTATATTTTTCACTTTTGCTAAATTTATATTAAGAATTATTACAAGGTGTAGATGATACTATATGGGCTACTTTTTTCTAATCTTTGTTGAAAGATTTGAAGCAAAGACCAAGAAGAGGAACTCCATTCGATCAACAACGTATATTTTTTTTTTTGCGAGTGGGCAAGGGGAAAAACAAACTTGTTATTGAACATTTTCCTATGTGAATATCGAATTAAAAAAAAGAATACAAGTTACAACGTTCTCCGATGTATCCGATTAGGGAATCAAGTCTTGGAAAATTGACGAACCAAAAGAAGATCCTTTTCGTTCGTACGATTTATATGGGAGATAGCAAGGTTATAAAAGATGTAACGACGTTTCGTTGTACTCATCAATTTCGCAATAACTGTATTTCTCGATGGAAACTAGCTGCTGTCGAGATTCACACTTATAATGATAGTAATAATGACTTTGCTACTTTATTAATAGTGCTCACACAAACATTTTAAAAATGCTTTTTTACATTATTTACGTATATTTATATCTTTCATTCTGTCTTGTTTTATCGTCCAGTATAACTATTAATAATTCAATGTATATATCGCGATTATCAATAGAATATATAATATACCAGACTTAAATATCAGTAAACAAAATAATTTTAATATATAAACATTAGTCGAGATATATAAACCTTTATATGTATATTATAATATTAATATATTGTATAGAGGTGATCGACAATTATGTAATAACAAATGAAACTTTATGTTTTTTGAAAAAAGGTTACGCCATTTTACTGATCTATGTCGATCTCGCGAAAAAGCTGTTGAATAAAGTAACGGGTCAATTATTGGTTGAATATAACGCTGTAATGGTGTTACACCATTATACTCGCGATTCGCAAAGTAGATGTTATGTATGTAGCAAACTTGCTGAATTAATTATCCATCTATGGCCCGAAAGCTATTTTTTTCACATTTTAATAACTTTTTTGGACATAGGTATATAATAATGCTACTCAATACACAAAAAATTTGGAAACACCTACAAAGGATGTTTTTTTGTGCGATCTCTTGGATACCATTGTTGATGAACTGAAAACAAACAGTGATTTCCAAGCTGCTAAAAAACTTTTTTCTCGTTTGTTAGAAAAAATCCAGTTACAAGATTTATTGGGTCGATCTGCTGACGTGTATTGTCCTGATAAACCTTAGTATTCATGCTACCACACGACATCTTGAAACGGTGAAGGACTTTGTAAAAAAACATTGGTATGGTTGTTAAGATGAAGGGTATGTACATTTTACTTGTGAGTTTCATGTGTAACATAATGATATGTACTTCGATATATTGATTTGATTTGTTTTTGATATGTAGGGGTACCTAATTGAATTAAAATGGAGCGCATCATCAACATCCCATGCCAAAAGATGAATCCTCAAGTAATAGCTTTGAAGAAGTTTTAGCAAAAGGTTTTAAAAGACAGCGATCAACCTCTGTCCTTGCATATAAGAGTCCCAAATGACGCGGAAGTTTGGCATCAACGACAACTGATCATGAAGATGAAAACGAAGATGAAGACGGATAAACCATGACAAATGTATCACAGCTCATAACGCATGACATGACAAACTCCCTCCTTTACAGGTCTATTATTAACTTCTACGTAGTTGTAGCGGTCGATATCCTTAAAACAATCTTTATCATTGAAGATATTTACACCCTCTGAAATTAATTGCACATACGTATACATTTTTACATTGGGTATACTCTATGAGTGGTCCAAATGAATGGACAAAACTTGAATTTTGCGTCTAAAAATACTTAAGAATAAACCAAGTATTACCATCCCCCAAAAAAAAAGTTAAAAAGTTAACCTATATGATGTAAATGTTCTACATCTTAACAATACCTTATTTTTTATTATAAATATTTATTGGATAAAGGGTCACTTTAATATAGTAAATAATTAGTGACCATCTACCATTTTATTTTTGGTTCAAAGAAGTCTTGTAGAATAATAGTTTTTTTCATCGATGTACATTTTTTTGCTTCAGATGGTACCTTTATATTCTCCCAAACTTCTCAAGTCTACATGATGTCAGATATAAATAAAAATGAATGAAAGAGGCAAAGAGTAATATTTACATTTTTTTTTATCATGCTCAGATCTTTTATTTTTTTTTTTTTAAAAAAAAACATAAATGAATTAGTCTACCCATAAATATAATCCATTGTGTAGGTGATATTTGTCCTAGTACGTAGTTACTAATTAGCAGAAGAGTAAACATTATAACGATGAATTTTGATAAATCCGAAAAAATAGTCAAGCTCTCTAGATAACTAAATATTCATAATAAAAATATTTACTTCTGGTATATATGATATATTTTTAAAGATTATGGGTTATGCTCGCTTTAAACTTGCCTATCATATGGGTTGAGTTGATACAATGTCAATCGAAAATGACCAAGTGCCAAATAAAAAACATTGTAAGCTAGTAAGTTAAAACTCCTTTATCACCCAATGGAAATTGGTGTCACGCAAAGGATCTTAGTCAAAGATTGAGTTTGTCTCTCATTTTCTGATGATTTGTGGGAATTTTATTACTGCCCGATTTCTGCAAACTTAAAAGCCTGTATTGTATATTAGCAAATCTATCTTGCTTGAAATACCATCTGTTATACATCATGTATTAGACTTTTTTTTCTCAAGCTACCCCTTTTACTGATCCCGTATTCATCCGTTTTATAATAATTTATTAGCTAGAAGGAGAAACAAGTTAATACCATGTTCTAGAAATAAAGATTATCCCCGTATTTTAGAATTTGGATTAAAGGTTAGCTTATGAACATACACTCATCTAGTTCAAAAAAGTTAAAGCGTGACAGTTCTTTTTTGTTTTTGGTTTGGTTATTACGATTACTGTGAATATTAATTTCCAGTGAACTTATAAGATATAAAACTCAGTGTAATTGAAAATAGAAGATGTATTACTGCTTGGATTTATCATCAATGTACGAGAAAAAGTTGTTTATGCGATAATTAAAGTTTGCTTCTTAAATGCTGAAGATCCTTATCGGAAGAAAAACTTAATCGGGCTTGTGATAATTACCTGGGTTTCTTTTTCCTTTTTTTTCAAATCTCTTGCGCTTCACACCAGAGTTTGTTTTATTTTGATCCATGATTTGATAATGATAAGTTTTATGGGGTTTATCTTATTTCCCTACTTGTAACGTAGTAGATTGCTTTCATCAACTAGTTATGATCATCATCACGTGGACTTGGGGGTGACTTTTTAAACTAATTTTTTTGTTATAATTATGGTGATAAACAAGACTTTAAGTAATTAAAAGCATGGTATTTTCCATCAAATTTTTAGTTGTCAAGGCTATTGTAATAACCGTAATTCAAGTGCTTGAGTCATCAAACATGGTTAGAGCATGATAGCTTATACCGTATAAGGAACATCCTTCTATAACAGTGCAATAATATTATATCATCACTCCCACGTTTTTCTATTTGTTATCTATCATAGTGATACGGAAAATATGAGTTTAGAAAAATTATGTTTGTGCCATATAATATTTGATGTCAATAAGCCTTTCTTTCCACCATGTCGTATAGTATAACTATTTTTCTCGGTAGTATCATCGTCCATCATATAATTGCTTCCTCTGTATGCATTTAGATTTTATTTGTTATATATAAAAGAAAAAACCCAAAAATTAGCGTGATTATGGCTTAAAATCAACAGTTGAGAATCAAAACAAAAGAAAAAAAAATCTGATTTCACGAAAAAAATAATAGTCTGAGTGTATTTTCTGGATGGGGAATCTAGATAAAAAAAAAATACGTAAGTAAAATTACCTTAACAAGCTGTGTGGCTTCAAATCCTTATTCTCTCTTTAAATGTTAATAATTTTTATAAATATGAGGGTATAAGTATTCTATACATGAATATTATTTATTTTTATAGATGCACGTTTTTGTCTTTGCCATATTAAATATATTTGATATAGAACATCGGAAAGTATTATGTATATAATAAGAAGTGTCAGGAACCAACAGGGGTTTTTTCTTTTTAGGAAAATAGCGAGTTGAGTTGATTCGGGTAAATACATTTCTAACTCAGGAGACTTTTGTTGAAATTTTTGATTGATGCCCACAAAGCAAACTTTCACAAGGAAACACAGCATGAAAAGGGCATTTTAGACTTACCGAAAGACTGCTAAAGAGAGAGGAAGAGAGAGATGGGAGTACAGATTATAAACACCATTGACATGCTGATGGGTTCAGGTGACACAATGATGAATTGTTGTTATGACAATTATATCAAGCACAATATTTTCATATGTTCACGTTACAACCCGATTCCTATTCTATGATTGGTGTGGCCCGTTTACTTCAGCAACAATAATAATTGAACCCGATTCGGCGCGCACATTTTTTTTGATTCAAAATAATTTTACTCCTTCCGTTATGAAGTACATCACACGTAACAATATATTTTTCCTATGTCTCCTCTCCTAAATAACATTCTCTTTCCATACATTCCGTTATAGCAATAACAAGTTTATTAATCATAATAATAACTAGGGACCACATATTTTTAACTTCTCAAGGATAAAAATCATATTTTTTTTTCGTTGGTCTGAACAAAAAACCCCCAAGGCAGTGTGGGGTATATAGTATATATGTATATTAGCAAATTCAAACTTCAACCTACGACAATAATCTGGGAAGCCCGGAAATGGCAGCCATAATTTTTTCCCGTCTATAGTCTATCCAAAATCGGCTTACGTACACATCTGGCATTGCACTTGAGACCATAGGTAATCATTTTATAGCTTTATTTTTTAATAACAACTTTATTGTAATAGTGGGGTGTAATGAATATTAACATCATATGAAAGATAACAACAGTAATAAAATAAAGAATTGTAAAGGTATAATATACTTGATAGGATAGTAAAATAATGATTAATATTATAGTCTGATTATTTAGGCATTATTTGTTGTTAAATATTATACACTTCAACATATTAGGGATTTAGTATATTCAGGAAAAAAAAATTAGGATGGGGGTTGGGTTAGGAAAAGTAGAGGGGAGGGTGAAGAATGATGAGGAAAGGGGGGGTGGGATGAAAGCAAAAACAGCGGTAATAAAATGATCCTTCCGATTGCTCCGGATGATAGAAAACATACTGAAAATAAATGAATTTAATTGGATAACGCTTATTGATTAAGCAAACACGGTTCGACCCTGAGCTTGTGACCGGCGGAATCAATTTTACGAAAAAAGACATTTTTTTTCTTTGTTGCTTAATCTTTTTTTTTTTTTGAGTTATCTTTGTTTTTTTTATTGTTGTAGTTTGTTTCTCTTTTTTTCTTTTCACCCTTTTTTTTTTCTTTTTTTTTTTCTTTTACTTGCTATCTAAATTATACATTTTCAATAACGAAGCAACAGCTATCACAACTACCAAAACTACCACAGTAACAAAAGTAAATTATAATCCCAACGGTGCCATGATGCAACCAGAACTTCCATACTTTCCAGACCATGCACTCTCTTTGTCTGCTCCAACTTCACCTACTTCTCTTTTACAAGCATCTCCCGATGACAGCAAACGACGAAGTTTGAAATATATTTTCGCTCCTTTGAGTCAAAAAGCACCACAAGCACCTGCACCTTCAACCAGCAAAATTATTCTTGATTATCTTTTGTACTTGTCAATTCAATCGCGTCTTAAGCAAGCAACTGTTGAACTTATGGAGTTAGCAATACCATTACCAGACAGTGACAACACTGACTCACTTGAAGCACGTAAAAAGCGTTGGATGGAAACTGCATCAAAAGCTGAACAAGATAAACATGCTGTTGAAGCCATTGTAGCAGGTAAATAAGGTTTTTCTTTTGGATCAATTGTCAAGAGAGGAAAAAAGAAAAAAAAATGGAGAAATAAACCATATACATACATACAAAACAAAACAAAAACCCTTAAAAGATAATAAAACACACTTACTCATCCGAACAAACAAACAATAACATTTAGGTATTTTGTCAGCGGGCTCGCAGATCAAAGGCCCATCTTTTCTCAGGGACGATGATTTTGAACAGCGGTTACATCTCTGTCAACTGACAAATCTCGTATTTGGAAGATTTGATGCAACTTCTGCGGGACAACACGTGATTGCCCATAACTCTGCCCGTCGACGACGTCATGAAGCACAAATGATGGCTACTGTTATGGAACAACAGCAAACCCCAGGTGGTAGTACAGATACCGAGTCAACTGAAGAAAGCAAGGATAATAATGACGATCTTACTCAACAACGTCAAGAATTATTCACCAAAGCAATTATACCTCCCTTTTGCAGACGTCATCGTCGTGAAAACTGTTATGGCTGTCGATCACCTCAGTTGAATTCAAACAAACAACAACAAAAACAAGATGGTAAAGAGTCGTCACCAATTCCACCTGCTGGATTGATCGAAGCTATACCTGTATTTCTTAAAACAAGTGCCGATATGTTACGGCGTACGCTTGAAAGAACAAACGATAGTGATGATGAAGAAGATAACCAAAAACGAGAAGAAACAAGACCCATGATTTTTGCAGGACAACGAGTAATGGGAGGTGGCATGCCTCCACGCTGGTACGATTTGTTCCTGAGCCTTTTAAGTCAAGCAGCAATTGAATGCTATATGTGCGACGGCCAAGCTGGACTCGAGTCAATTTTTGAAATATTCTCGTATGGCGATGTGGAAGACGAAGATGAGCCGGAAGAGGCCGACGATGAAGACGATAATGATGACGAAGAACAACAGGATGACGAATGGGGAGTGCGTGCCGCCGATCATCATTTGCTATTTCCTAAAACGAGAACAATGTATCTCTTCAAAACTCAAGTTCGAGAACGAGAAAAAGAAGTAAGCTTATCATTTCATTATATCTTGGACACTTTTTCGCATTTCTTTCACACGCGCGGCCAATTTCGGAATGACTAATTCTAACAAATTACTATTATTTTCCCCACTAAAAGTTTTTGTTTGTAGAAGATAATGATTTGAAGACACATTTTGAAAAATTAGCACAACGGTATCCTCTTGAACAATTCGAGAAGAGTATGGCTGAATTTATTCAAATGATTCTTAGCACTACTGATACTCCCGCTTTAGATAAGGTAAAAAATTTTTCTTATAGCAGCAGTTTCAAAAGTTATCGGGTTTTTAAGTTCTATACATTTACTCATAATATTATTTTTATAGTATGACAACCCATCATCATCCACTCATTCGTCACCAGAATTATGTTCAAGCACACATACATCCGAAATTAGTGCCGGAACAGCATTACCACCTGTTTACAAATACCCCGGTGATGGTTCACTTTTAATGCCTGAGATTCCTGACGTTGACGATGATGAACAACTTGAGCAACCTCAATCAGCACCTCATAGTAATAAGCGACGATCATCCATGTCTAACGCACCAGAAGCTAAACGTTCTCGATAAGAAAATATTTAGCTTTATAAAACAACAAATAACCATAACAACTCCAATCTAAATTTTAGCATTATTTCCCACTGTCAACTGTTCCATGCAACCTATTCACACACTCTCACATTTAATAATTGTGAATTAATCAAGCAAGAAATCTGTCACTCCATTCTCACATATATACACACTCACTAGTTTTCTTTATCTCACTTTTTCGTATAGTAACCTTCTCTTAATTTCGCATTTTGTATAGTACTTGTTCATTTATCACTCAACCAATCCCTTCCCATTTTGTTTTGTATCTTTTTTTTTTTTTTTCGTTTCGCCCATCTCTTTTTAAATAATATACTGCACTACCTTTTTTTTTTTATTTCAATGATCATTTTCCAAGACAATATATAATAATTTAGTTGTATAATTTTTGGCTACTATATAACAAATCCAAAAACTTTTATGCATATTTTACATCAAATGAAAGAAGTGTATGAATATATTACCCACACAGTATATGTCATTCATGCATAATAAAATCATATCATTGAGCGAGAGTAATGTGATGATATATATATATATATATATATATATCTTAAAAAATTGTTTAAGCTTAACATAGAAACAAAATGTAATACAGAAATGTGTAAACCAAAAAAAAAAAAAAAACATTTTTCATGGACCCAAGCATAAATTTATTTAATTGATAGTCATATAAATTGTGAATTGCATATTGTCGATATAGCGATAAAATATCCAAACATTTAACAGATTAATAATAAATATGATAGAGTATAACTATTAATGTCTAAGTTTGCTTCCTGCAGAATTATGCATACACTACGTACTTATAGTACAAAGAATGCTTATCTCATTATTGTACGTTTCTATGACGAAATCGAACCGCATGACCTTCGCCTATAAAAGTAAAAAAAAAAAAAACTGAGCGGAAAGAAATGTTAATTACCAGTTGCATTTGCAGGATAGCAACTGGATAAGTGTGGGTTTTTTTTTTCATTTTCTTATCAAGTCCACGACACGCATATAATTATTTTCTTTTACTCTTTACTCCTTAACTCTCTTTTCTACCTCCTCACTCTCTCTTTTTATCATACTTGTTTAAACAAAAATAAAATAAAAAAAAAATATGCCAGCAGCGCCAGTACACACAACGACCACACTGTTATTGGTCGTTGGTATGCTTGTATCAGGTAAATTATAAATTACTGTTTTTGACATTTAGATTTTTATCGTAGATTCTTATCATGAAGAAATGCTGACAAATGCCATTTTTTTTGTTTAATAATAAGGTGTATGTAATACCATCTTGAACAAGTACCAAGACATGCAATGTGTTGAATTCTGTGATGATCCTGATCCAACAAAACGGCGGTACTTTGAACAGCCAGTGTGGCAAACGTAGGCTTATTACTTTTTTTTTTTTTTTTTTTTTCACTGTTGATAAATTGTAAACGAATATTGTGTGTGAAGATAGAAGTGGAAATGATATGAATAATAAAGGGGGGAGGTAAAAATTATTTAAGGCATAACGTTAATAAGCTGTTTATGGACGAAATTTAAGTCTTAACATGTTTGTGGGTGAAACTGCTGTCATGTTCGTATATTTATACCAAGTATATCGGCGTCGACGTCAATCTTATGAAGCCATCCCCCCTTCTGCCAATAATCAGTTGGATGCCGCACAATTAGTTGATGATGTAGATCATGAAGTAGATAAGCAAAAACATCGTGAACCATTAGAAGGACGCAAAGCACTACTCTTTTGGATACCCACACTCTGTGATATGACCGCTACGACGGTAAATATTTATCTATTCGGATATAAACATATAATTCAAACAAGCTAACTAACTAATACTTTTTTTTTTTATCTTCCGTTACATATTATAATAATAATAATAATAAAAGATTATGAATGTTGGTCTATTATTTACTTCAGCAAGTATATATCAAATGCTCCGTGGTGCAGTTGTCATCTTTACGGGTATTTTTAGTTACTTTTTCCTTAATAGACGCTTGCGATTATTTGAATGGTTTGCACTTGGTATGGTTGTCACTGGTGTCGCCATTGTCGGTCTTTCATCATTGATTTTCCCGCAGAAAAAACCATCTGAAACCAACGGTGACATTGGTAGTACTGATGAAGCATTTGATATTATGTCTCTTGTGGGTGTTGTTCTCGTTCTTGGTGCACAATTATTTACTGCCTCTCAATTCGTCATTGAAGAAAAGATTTTGCGAAGATACCATGTTACTCCTGTAAAGGCTGTTGGACTGGAAGGTTCATTTGGTCTTGTGTCGGTCCTGGGTGCTTTACCATTATTGCACGTGTTTTTTGGTAAACATCATGAATCATTTGATATGGAACAGGGTTTCCATGACTTTTTTGATGTTCCTACTGTTTGGAAAACAGGTATTGCCATCGCAATATCCATTGCCTTTTTCAATTGGTTTGGTCTTGCAATTACAAGCCGTATTTCTGCTACTGCTAGAAGCACCATTGATACCTGCAGGTAAATATATATACATGTTAATCAATATTTTTTGGAGGGTGGAGCGTTTGTGTACAGGACTATATTACGAGTTATAGCAAGGTATTAATTAAAAAAAACAATGGTTTCCAATAATAGAACATTATTTATTTGGATGGTATCATTATATCTTGGTTGGGAACAGTTCTCATGGATCCAGGTGATTGGGTTTGCTGTCTTGGTCACAGGCACATTTTACTTTAATGGCGTCATCCGTTATCCTTTTGCATCGGATGAAGAGTTAGAACGAATTGAAACTGAACATGCACCTTTATTACAAGACGATCGTAATTCTTTAAACGAATCTCGTGATTAGAATTTTTTGTTTCTTCTCTTTAAATTTGCTCTTATTTCCCTCTCATTGGTTTGTTTGTTGTTATTTTTCTTCTTTCATTTAGTTGATGATTGGGGGGTTTTTTTTTTACTTTATAATTCACTCTCACTCCTCCAATTTTAATAATGATTTGTTTTAGTTAATTGATATGCTTTGTTTGCTTTCATGTTATTTACATAAATAAAGATCTAGAAATATATCACAAAATTGATAAACAAATAAATAAAAACATTTATGTTTTTACATTTTTATTCACTAAAAAAAAGTACAAAGGGTGTATTTGATAATGATAGAATGAGTTTCAGTTTTACAAATTTACGTAGTAAGGTATTCTATACATGTACTTTGGTAAGTATATATTGTTAAAAAAACAAAACAAAAAAAAAATGTTGAAAGTAATAACCTTAATTTATATTTGGTTTCTTTTAATCATACGATGCTTTTTTTTTTTTAAAACTATTACAAGAACATCTACCTCAAGTAGTCATGATTACCCCTTACTGGAAAACCGCCATTTGGTTTCCAGTTTTACAGATTCTCAGTATCACTCCACCAATCTTACTCAACCCGAAAACATCCATAATACTTCCATCACCAACAGCAATGGAGAATAATCTTTAACAATAAAATATAGAAATATATATACTATAAATAATAAAATTTAATATAGATTTTAAGAATATTATATATATATTTTATGTTTTTATTTTTAATAATCAAATAATTTAATTTAATTTTTATTATAACAATTTTTATTTTGATAATTTTTCTTTTTAATAATTATTTTTATTTTTATATAGATCAAAAAAATAATAACAGATAAAAAAATTATAATATAAATAAAAAATTTTTTATAGATTAAATAACTGGCGGAATGGTAATGAGCATTCCCCTCCTTAAACCTAGGACGAAGGACGACGGTTTACTTGATTTTGAAATAAAAAGATGATGATGGATGTGTTGGTCCAGTCATCATGTGTTCTCATTAACAACAATTGCTTCCTTATTATAAATAATAATTATTCTATACTTAATGATTATTCTTCAATATGGCCAACAACAGCAAACAACAATTGGAAGCTCGCCGTGTGGAAATTCTCCACACTCAATACCAACATACTGCTTTAAATCAAGAGGCTCAACAACTTTTAACTCAACATAATTTAAGGGATACTAGCACTAACCGATCATATCAACGTGGTCAACTCTTATTTCTTAAATGGGCATCAGATAACAATATTTCTGACAACAACTTTTCAACAATTGATTTAATCAACTTTCTCAGTACTATGAAATCAACCTATGATTATGCAATCACAACACTACAGCTATTTCGTTCGGCTGTTACTCAATTACATCACAATCCTATTTCTCTTCGTGATGATCCTTTATTGAACAAATTTATTATCACATTAGCAGCTCAAGCGCCACCAATTCGATTACATCGACCAACGATTGACTTACAACCTACTTTTAATTATTTATCTAATTTAAACAACGCTTCTACTACATTCGCTTCTCTTCAGGGAAAACTGGCCTTTTTACTAGGGGTTGCATGCTTCTTTCGCCCGTCTGACTTGCAAAGGATTCCTCTTGCTTCCATTCAGGTTTCTTCTGATTTTACTTTTTTGTCTCTCGAGGTTCATTGTCCCAAAGAAAAACGTCATGGTCATCGAATAATTAAGTCATTCTAAGTGCGTGCTCACAGCAAGTCGACTACTCTTTGTCCTATCCAAACTTTTCTTGCTTATCGTGATCGCCATCCTCAATGCTCTTCTATTAATTTATTTGTCAATTCAATTTCTCCTGATCAACCTCTTCAAGCCAGTACTATACAAGGATGGATTTCTCGACTTTTGCGTAAATCTACCTCTAAACCTAGGGTTAGTCTTCGCTGCATTGCTTCCTCTTTGGCTCTGGCCTCTGGTGTTCCTAAAGAAGATGTAGTCACTATGGGTAACTGGTCAAATTCTTTAACCTTTGAAAATCATTATCGAAGGGAACATTTGTCTCTTTTCGATTTTACAAGTATTCTTATTACTCTGGATTAGCAATCATATGACTTATTTTGTATTCGAGTGTCTCATTCAATTCTAGAAGAATTTCATTCGTCACTTGAATTTTTCTATTAGACACGAGAATACAAAATAAGTTATATGATTCCCTACCCACCCTCTTCGTTTTACCCTTTCTCTCATATTATTATTATTTTATATTTTACTCAAAGAAGATCAATTATTATATATTGTATCAGAATTTTATTATATATTATTTTTCGCTGACCAATAAAAAGAAAGATTAAAAGCAATCATATGACTTATTTTGTATTCTCGTGTCTAATAGAAAAAATATGATTTCTTATTTCATCTGGGATAAGGAGATAATGTTCTTATAATACAACAGGTGGTATTACTAGTTTTCTGTTTTGATCTTCGTGTTCTTTTTCTTGGTAATATTGTTGTTGAGGTTGTAATAATTCTTCCACTGCTTTGGCTGTTACTGGTATATAATGACTGTGGTACTATTGTTTGTGATAATATTGATGTGCTTTCTGCTGTGGGATTTAGTGACGATGATGAGGGTCAATAGAAGCATTAATACATAAATGGGTAGGGTATTGTGCAGATACAACCTCATATGATCTATCAGGGGATTGCAATTGGTATTCCATTGTTTCATATACACCATTGCTATTCATTATACTATTGTATGCCACATTTCTCTTTTTCCAACAAGAGTTATAAAATGATTCAAGGTGTTCAGGTGATTTGTAAAAAAGGGTATATGGTGCCATGCCAGTATTTACACTGTTATTCCATTCACATACTACTTCATTCCAATTGATAGATAATTGATTATGATTATGTATACAGCATAATTTTTTTGAAAATAATTTGAATTCTAGTTGTGTGGTGTGTAGTGGCAATACTGCTTTTTTAACTTGTTGCTTTGTTGCAAGATAATTATATAATGCTTCTTTCAGATTATTCATAATGCCAGTGGGTATAGATAAGCGAGTACTAACAGAAATCAACATTGGAATAGTAACAGTAGTATCTGGAAGTTGTTGTGGTATATCGTGCATGTTGAGTGATTTTGATATTTCTTCTGGTATTGCTGTAATGCCAAAGGATTCCCACCCTGACTGTTATAGACTAAACCCAAGTCTATAGTAATTCCAGGTCAATTTATGATACAATGGAAATAGAAAAGTGATAAAAGTGAAAAAGAGATAAAGGACTTGTTTTTATTATTAATTGAGGGTTATAACTATTTATATGGGCTAAGCCCAATTGTACAACTCAAGCTTATTTTACTAAGCTTGGGTTCCTGGTCACAATATTACCTAAACGGTAACACTGACGTCAGACTGCAATCGTCCACTAGTATATCCACCATTGCATTGTGCGTCTAGTGTATTCATCCCATACTTTTGACATCAAATATAAATTGATTCTGTTAGCCATGAATCATAGTGGCCCTCATGTCTTGTTTTATATCTGTTTTTCATACTAGCCTAGAAAATAAAGTAGTTAGCTTACAACCATCAATAAAAAAATTAATGCAGCTAAAAAAAGTTATATAATATAATGCTGCATACGTGGATATTGTGTCGTAAACGATAATCAGCAAGGATAGAATCAGTTGATTTATGCCCGGCCCCAAATGAAGCAAATTTTCGAATGATATTCATATGAACACCCCCCTCAAGAGTGTTGTTCCCACGAGTACACCTATATAAAGGTAATTGGTTTTTGTCTTTGCCAATTTCAAAATAGAATGTCACGCCTGGAGGATCTAATACGTACATAACCACATCGAATTGTACGTATTCAAAACATTTTCAGCTTGCTCCCAAGTTTCATCGTCATATAATGTACGATTCGTTAGTGAGTATTTTTGTCGACCATACTCGTGGAATAGCAATTCAACAACAGGATACAGTTCGTTTGGTGGAGGGATTACCCGTTCTACTCGTTTCAAGACCCAAGCTAGATTTTTTGGTAACATATACTTGAATGTGACATTTTGACTTTGTGAATATGTTTCAATGCGATCCTTCTTCTGTCATCTTTATCTATTACAAATAGCGCATCGCGTAAACGACGTGCAAATTCCTTTGCTATATGTATAAAAAATAATAAAATTTGATAGGTATATAAAGATCCCTCATGTTATTTATATGTACTTTCAGCTACATGATCAAAGATATATGTAATATTTTAAAAATGCACATACCCAGACTGTGTTTCTTGGGGACTTTGAGCTGCGCCATTAAATGAAATAGATCTTTCAAAATTCTTGTTATGCCATAATTTTCATTTTGCTCTATTACTTCTTTTTCGGGTTGTTCTTCAAAAATATTTTCATCATACAATAATGATTCAGAATCCATATACTCCTGGCCTTGATTATCATTTTGGTATATTGACAAAGAAATTGTTGTGGGGGTTGTTGGTTGGATAGAATCATTGGATATATAATTATGATTTCCTGAATTCTTGCTACGTTCAATCAAACTATTGTACACGTTTAAAGATACCCAAGCATCGAGCCCAGCATAATATATTTGATTTGGTGACAGTAATGGACTTTCCCAATTACTTAATCTATCATCATCCCTTTTGTATAAAGGTAACCCCAACACAGCAGCACAAATGTTTGACAAGTTGGTTCTACCGTCTTAAACAGCACCTTGTTCTTTTGCAAATGAGCCTAGCTCTACTACATGTCTTCTATCAGCGTCAACTTGATAATCATGATTGATCTTTGCAAGGCCGTTCCCCACATTACGCCCAACTTTAACAACATTGGAGAATAATCATTAATAATAGAATATGGTATCATATATGTTATAAATAATAATATTGAATATATATCTTAAGAATATTATTTATATATTTTATGTTTCATTTATAATAATTCAATAATTCAATTTGATTTTTATTTTAATAGTTTTTTTTAAAAAATTTTAATTATAATATTTTTTAATAGATTGAAAAAAAGGATATTAGATAATAAAATTATAAGATAAATAAACAAATTTTTATAGATTAATAATACCAGCGAAATGGTAATGAGCATTTCCTTTCTCTGGCTAGGACAAAAGGACGACGCCATGCTTGATAATGAGATTTAGAGATAATGGCTGATGGTGTTGTTCAGGCCATTATGTGTTCTCAATTTAATATAACATTTTTTTATTAAATATAATTTTTAGCTAATACTTAATGATTAGTTCTCATTGTTACTTTTTAACAAATCGATCAGCTTCTCAGGTAGTTCTCCATAATGCAATATAGGTAGAATTAATAGCAAATCATTATACGCAATTTGTATGACAGCTGTCTTTCCAATGTATTTTGTAACTTTATTATAGTTCCATTCAGTATCAAAACCGATTGTTATTGATCGATCATCCTGGATATCACTTAATATTTGCTCTATAGCTATGTTTTCATCACTGACTGTACGAATATAACGAGGAGAAATGTGATCTGGAAGTGATATATAATTTGAATTATTGTTGGTGGTGTTGTTTGTTGTTGTGGATGATGATGATGATGATGATGATGATGATGATGATGATGATGATGATGATGATGATGATGATGATGATGATGATGATGATGATGATGATGATGATGATGATGATGATGATGATGGTGATGTAGTTGTAGTAGCAGATAAAGGTTGATTTAGCGAAGGGATGGTTTCTTGCAAAAATCGTTTATCAGCAGCAATATTGTCTGTATAAAATATTTGAGGTTCTTGATGACCATATAAATGATATGGCTTCAACATTTGTTCAAATGATGTTTTTAAATGTGCCAGTTTTTTTGTTGGTACTAATAGTTGGGGCCTGATCTCCTCAAACTCGTTACATACGGTATATAATGCATAAAATGTCGATTCACCGCCAACTTTTGCCATATGCTTGATTATTTTAAATGTGTGATCTCCTTTTAAAACAACACCGTCCAACACCATCATTTCTTAATCAATAAATAATCGAAGTTGATCCATAATTGCTGTATATATCATACGTAAATAGGTAGCTGATGGAACATAACCAGCGTATCCTAGTGGAACGTCAAAATTTGAAAATGATGGATGACTTTGATTAGCCCCACTTCCTCCAAAGAAAGATAATTGTGAAGCGTGTTGTTGTTGATAATCAATTGAAGTTAAATATGTAAGTTGGAGACGACTGTAACGAAGGTGATCAAGTTCTTGAAGTAGATCATGTAGACGTTCCAGTCCCATAGCATTTTGAAAGCAAGGCCGAAGTAAATCAGCAAGCTGTGTTGAAATACCACCTCGATGAGTTAGTATAGCTGGAAATATTGATTGAATGTAGTACAATAGACTATCCACGAGTTCACTATCATGACCATTAATGGTCTTTCTACATTTGTAGCATCTGTATCGTAGAGAAAAGATGTAAAAGCAACTATATACATAATTTTATCCATATTTATTAAAATGGCTTGTTACTTTGATATAATAATTATATTAATAGTCTACAAGTCTTTATAACATTATTACCTATCGATATCCACAATTCGGCGCGCAATCAAATCACAATTAAAACTATCACTGTGGAGTTTATCGCCATAATTTGGAGCTTGACAAAAAATATCAACAAGTTTATCTGGAGCCCGTACAAATATACGTGGACGATAAAGTAAAGCTGGATCAAATTTCTGACGACCACAGAAACAAAAGTATGGCGATTCTGGCTCTATCCAGAATTTATGTTTGTTATACAGCATGATTTTATTATTTGTGATCTTCTTTTTTATTTTTAATAAATATTCTCGAACAGCGCCAAGGGGAGTATCATCTGGTTCTTCTTGTTGGTTATTGTTTTGTTGGCGATTTGATGAACTATCACTACCAGTATTATCATCAAGTTGTTGCTGCTGCTCTTGTTGTTCAGCCTGCTTGTCCTGTCAAGTTTCCAAACTAGTGTTTTCAATTTCAAGCATCGTATCACCAACACTTTCATTAAGAATAACTTGTTCTGAATGCTATTACGTATAAAGTATTGTTAATAATTTTATTCAGCTGATATATTTTAAAATAACTAGTATATTGTCATTTACATTTACATGGGAATGTTGAACGCGATCATTTTCTTCGTTAGGTGATGTAGTGTGTTGGGTAGCGAGGGAATATTTATTAATAGGGTTCTTTACAGAACGAGTAGACTTCACAGCTTTTCCCATTTTCATTATATACAAGAAGTAAAAAAAAAAATGTAAAGAAAGAAAGAAAATAACAACAGAACAAAAAAAAAAAAAACAAGTATAGATACGACCCTTCCTATAACAGAAACAACAGCAATGTAGCATGATCATGGTTCAGCTACTTTTCTTTTCTCACAGCAAGAAAAAAAGCATTTGATTGTTTCCACTATATAGCAATTTTATTGACCAAAAATTCCCCTGGGCATTGTAGGGTCGCCGATCCTTCAGGAGCGTCAGGTAAAATTTTCTCAACCAAATTTAAAGGATCGAAGGATTAAATTCAAGGATGGATCCTTTCGAAAGCAATAACTGAATTTTTTTCAATCAAATTAAAGGATTAGATACATGGATTAATTCCCTGGATGGACCTTGACATCATACATATACTGTATGTATCTTATATAATCAAAAAAATTAACATAAAAAATACAGTATTAAGAAAAACAGTGAGGTTTCTTAAGTAAGAAAAAAGAAAGATAAGGTTGATTCACGACAATAATATATCATATAAATCAAACTTGCTAATTGACATAATTCCACAGCCAACGATTTTTCCTCTTTTTCTGTTGGTATCCGACGTCCCTTGCTTAGTGGTGGTTTTTTTAGACAATGTAAAGCATATCTTTCATTAGACGATGAAATGTGATACGTAACGAATTTGCAAAGAGATTATGATGACTACAGTTCTTTTTGGCGCTGTTAAAAAAGTATATAGATAAAATCTTACGACGCTAATGGATTTTTTAAATCAAGGAAATAGTATATAAAATAAGATTATCCTCAATTTCATCACTATTGATGATGGGCGTATCCATCATATCGAAAAGCTCAATACGTAAGAATCTTTTTTCTAAGAGACAATGATGTATGTGTATACAAGGGTGGGGGCAAGTATTTGAATCACTGTCTTGAGCCCTTTGGACCTCTCGTATTCTATTAGTTCTTTTTTTTGTTGAAAAGGTAATTGGCAACTGATGAAATATTAGACATCATTAACCATGATATACTAAAACATTTAAAGTAGATTATTAACTTTTCTTTATTATTCTAGAAAATGCTAAAATTTATTCTTTTGATATATGAATCGTATCCACTAACAAGTTGCTACCCGCTATATATTTTATTTATTAAATTTAAAATAGAATTCAGTTTCAATTATTTTTGTTCTGCCTTATCGAATTTCAAACTTTTTTTTTCTTCTTTTTTTTTTTCGGTTTTCATGCCTCGACGATCATACAATGACGAAAGTGTTGTTGCCACTTTCACGGAGGAAAATAATTCAAAAAAGAAATATATGTCTCCACGGTCTGTGAGATTAGCCTCTCATGATAAAACTCGTGTTGCTTATTTTCATGACGAAGGCGTTGGCAATTATCATTATGGTGTATGTTAACATATATTTTATATATTTTCTTTTTCTTCAATTCCAACAATCGAGAACAAATACACCCGTCGCATTGGATATTTTATTTAACTTTTAACTTGTAACAACAATAATATTTAAACTAATTTATAAATATTCGGTTTTTTAGGAACGACATCCAATGAAACCACATCGTTTAACACTCACTAATCATCTTGTACTTAATTATGGATTACACGACAAAATGGAAATCTTTCAACCTAGACGAGCAACAGATTCAGAAATCTTAGAATTTCATGCTGACGATTATGTTGATTTTTTAAAAAGGTAAAAAATAAATAAATAAAAGTTAATGCTGAATTGTATGTAGTATAATAATAAATAAACTTTTTTTTTTAAAAAAAAATAGGGTCACACCAGATAATGCCGAACAATTCGAACAAGTATTTTCTAAATTCAACGTAGGTGATGATTGTCCAATTTTTCCAGGCATTTACGAATTTTGTCAACGTTATGCAGGTGCTACGATCGAAGCAGCACGAAAACTTATCGCCAATGGTGCTGATATTTGTATCAATTGGTCGGGTGGACTTCATCACGCCAAAAAATGTGAAGCAAGTGGATTCTGTTATGTAAATGATATTGTGCTCGGCGTTTTGGAATTATTACGTTATTTTCCTCGTGTTCTTTACGTCGATATCGATATTCATCATGGTGATGGTGTTCAAGAAGCATTTTATTCCACTGATCGCGTTATGACGGTCAGTTTTCACAAATACAATGGTGATTTTTTCCCTGGTACGGGACATATTGATGAAATTGGATCTTCCTTGGGCAAATATTATTCTGTCAATGTACCATTACGTGATGGTATCGATGATGTTTCGTATGTTTGGTTATTTAAAGAAGTTATTGATGCAGTCATTGGTACATTTCAACCTTCCGCTATTGTATTACAGTGCGGTGCTGACTCTCTTGGATGTGATCGACTTGGCTGTTTCAACCTAAGTATAGGCGCCCATGGAAAATGTGTACAAATCATTAAAGAATTCAAGATTCCATTATTAGTGGTGGGAGGAGGCGGATATACGGTTCGAAACGTCGCACGATGCTGGACATACGAGACGTCTATCTTGGTCGATACAGAATTATCCAACGATTTACCACCCAATGAATATATTGATTTCTTTAGACCCGATTATCAACTTCATCCACATTTATCAGGTCGATTAAATAATATGAATGATAGACAATATTTACTCAAGGTGCGGGAACGTGTAATGGAACAGTTACGATATTTGGATGGCGCACCAAGTATTCAAATGCAAGAAATTCCACCAGATATCCAAGGGTTCTTGGATGGTGATGCTGAATTACGAGATGCTGAAGATGATTCAGAAATTGGTAAAGAACACCGTCGTCGAAGAGAAGTCATGGCAGAAGCAGAATGGTACGAAGGAGACGATGATAATGACGGAGAAGCTGTCGATTCTGTATGGGCCGAAGACTCGTAAAATGTATCATAATTATATCTTATCCAATACAACGTAATGACGAAAAAAAACATATACATCTTACATATAAATATATATATATATATATCTCACTTAGTTACTCCTTTACTCTGAACCCCTTCTTTTTCTTCGTTCTACCCTCTTCTTTTTTTTTTCATTTGTACATGTTGCTTTTTATAATTGTTTATTTTTTATTTTTTACTTTTTAAAATAACAAAAAAAAAAAGGTATAAATATATCGTTTTTTTTTCTTTACACGAAAGAAAATAATGCTTAAAATTGAACCAGATCAGATTCAACAGGAGAGCAATTTGTAGGTAATGGTGGCGATGGAGTGGTGAAAGGTGAATTGGTAACCCCCTTATTATTATTATTATTATTATGATGATGGTGATGATTGTTATTCTGGGGAGATTGCTTTACTGTTTTCAAAAATGGATGATTTTGCGCGACAATAGTATCATAGACTTCAATAAGACAATAAGAATCACTGGCTGCATAAGTTGCTTGATCCACCGTCAAAGGTCGTTGTTCCCAGTTACTTAATTGTTGCTTCTTATTCATTGATACACCTAAAAATGTCGAAACGACACCTGATAAACCACCTGTAATTGGACGATCATCCTTGGTTCGTAAGCTTTTCATATCCACCAAATTAGATGTATACCAATCGGAAGCTGTTGGCAGACATTCCTTTAATAATGTGAAATCACCATGGAAATCATATGCAAGCTTGATAATTCTTGACTCTTCAAATAACATACGTAACACAAGATCAATGTCCTGTAATAGAGCAATATTGGTTGGATGTAATGCTGTAGCAATATCCACAAGATATACGACCCCTTGATCCGATGCGATTTGTATAAGTGCTGTTTTAACAGTACCTGATCTTGCAAATTGAGGTACCCATTCTGTATCCAATCCACAAACATAAGATTGCATTAGGGTTGCCTTGAGTTGCATGACGCGATGATGACTATCTACCATGATGGTCTGAACATGTTTTGGCATTTGATAATATATTTGTTTTCCCACAGGCGAATTCCGTGGAGAATTGCCAACGTAACGAGTAGATAATGTTTCGCCTTTGATCATACCAACAACACGATCCTTCATAGGTAAATTGTGATACTGATAATAAAATTGTTGTTGACCGAAAACATTTGAAAAATAAGTCGCTGCAACCGGATCGTTCATATCGACAAATTCCTTAATAGCGAGCTTAGCAATAGCAGGATCTTCGCCGGCGACTAATTCGATAAGACCATTATAGTTGGAGCTACTAGCAATAGACATGTCGTTTTCGTCGGCCTGTTGACTTGCTCGGGCCTTTGTAATCCATCGTAGACATGCACACCGTTGTGCTAACCATATGAAATAATATTCACTATCTTCAATATTCAGTTCTTGTAAAATTTTTGCTGCGCATGTTGTCAGGTCTTTTTGAAATCGTCGTTCACGAAGTCGTGGTAATGGAGGGGTTGTCATTTCATTTTCATGGACTGTCGTTAAGAATTCTAAACATATTTTATATACGAACTGATGTGTTAGTCATGTTTATTTCTCCATTATTTCTTTCTTTTACATGATAAGAGCAGTTTCATGTATTGTGTAATACCTGGTGGCACAACTCCTAGATTTCCGGCGAATGTATATCGCAATTGAATATTTATAAAATCCAATAACTCTGTTTGAAGCCTTAGTTGACCACTTGTGTAGACAGGTAAAATATTTCCTTGACCAGCTGCAAACATCTTGGCCGCAAAATTTTTAATCGGAAACGCAGAGTATAAACACAATTTGCGAATACATGAAATAGCTTCATTATAATGACCATCACGTATTAATAATTCAGACATCTTGACGCCATATTCTTTGAAATTGCCATCGTGACCAATAAGGTCATGAAGTTTGAATACTTCCATAGCATAATAAACAAGAATAGGCGTTGGAATGATGTCCAGCAGTCCGACACAAGTTTCCTGATGTTTGCGTGTCATTGTGTAACGCTGCGCAACTTCAGGTGGTATATTTAATAATTCAGAAAGTGTAATAGTTGCAATATTATCTTCAAGATCACTATCTTCATCATCATCCTCTCCATCGTCATCATCATCGTCATCGTCATCGTCATCATCGCTCAATAATTCCATGCTATCATCATCCTCTTCTTCTTCTTCATCATCATCATCAAAAGAAATTAAATTGGGTTCTTCTGCAAATGATATAAGATCCGTTTCTTCTTCTTCTTGCACCTTTTTTGGTACTTTATATTTGGTTGGAGGCGTATGAGTAAACATTTGAAATGCGTGACAAATTGCTTGGACCATGTATCTTTGAAATTTCAATACTTTTGGTCCTGGATTTTGTTTATAATAGACAGCTAAATCATATATTGATTGCTATATTATTGTTAGTTCTTTTCTTTTTGACCCCCCCCTTAATCCTTATATATATATATATATGTCGGTGGTTTCCAAGGTAACAAATATATCCTCCATATCTATATTCTATGATTATAATTATATATACCAAGACAAAAGCACCAGGATCAGGACATTCTATCAAGTGTTCACATAATCGAGCATCGATCGTTAACTTTTGTGTTTCAATTTCACGAATTTGTAAATATGTTTCAGCATTCTTGTAAGTTTCAACTAGTTTCTGAACAAAACCTTGACTATCTGAATTTTGACAAAATTGGTCGAGATCTTCAGGTGTAATATATGCTGTTGTTGTTTGCTTTTGAAGTTTTTCAGGAGAGGACGACGACGAACTGGCGGCAGTACTAATGGTAGTGGTACTACTGTTGGAATGAGATGGTAATGCTGCTCTTATGGTTCGAATCGTTGCTGGGGAAACAGTAGAACGTATTAATGTAATTGGAGTGGTAGTTCTGTTGATGGTTGTTATTGGACTATTGTTACGTATAGGTAAATGGGGTGTATTTGTACGCAAAGACGAAGACATTGTTCTTCGTGGGGTTGTTTGGTTTATTCTTCTTTCTGTTGGTGTTGTAGTTGGTAAAGTCGATGTGACCCATTCATCTTCGGATGAATCCGATTCATTTCCGCTCATTGTAGTGCGGAATCGGTGCAAGTGCACATCCGTTGACCTCGAAACTGTCAAGATATTTAAAGAAAAAAAAAGAAAAAAAAAAACTTTATTTCTTTTTACTCAACAAACACAATGAAATTTTTGAGGTTCAGAAGTAAAAGGTAGAATTATCCTTATTCTCCTATACATAAATATAATGTATATACTATAACGATATAAATATCGGGATAGGAATGCTATTAGTGTGGTAGAAAAAGAAAATCAATATAAAAATTGAATCTATATATTTTATTAAAGACAAAATTACATGAGCACGAACTGTTTTCAGCTTATTGCTCTCGTCAGTTCACAAAGCTCGGTACTAAAAAACCTGTTCAGCAGCAGGAAAAAGGGAAGAGGTAAAAAGAAAATAAGAACAACATACAAAAATATATTGGAGAAGGGTGTAACTATAAAAATATGGAAAGGTTGGGGAAACAGAAGTATTTAAACTAAAGGGGGGGGGTTAAACAGATGATCAAAGAAAATGAAGCACTTGGTTTTTATTTTTAAATTTATTAATGTTGGTGGCAAGGTTGATGGTTCAATACACTTAAGTAAGTTGGTCAAAATGATGAATTGGGGGTGACGGTATATTATATTGCCCTGGTTAGCATGCGTGGTGAAGTTGGTGAATGATGTGCACAATTTTAATCATATAATTTTGAGATAGAGACGTTTTTTGTATGATGTTGGTAGTAAGCCAATTGAGTACAAGAGATATCGGATCGGTGACGGTGGTGGAGATAGAAAAGTATGCATATTGTGACAAGTAATTAAATGATGTTTGATAATCTAGTTACTTGATAATAATTGGGGCACGGTTGTCTTTGTAGATTGGTAATCCGCCCAAGTCAGTAGTAAATACATAAGATACGTTCTCCAGGTGACATTGGTAGCCAAAGAATCGGGTCAATACCTAGAGGTTTGCGACATTGATTTATTGATTTATTGTTTTTGCCGTTGCATCTTTTTTCTTGGGCTGTTATAAGATATTGTTTAATCCCAATTTTACGGTCTTGTGTTGTTGTTGTTGTTGTTGATGTTGTAAAATTATTATTACGTATCGTCTATTAGTGTTGTCGTTGTTGGTGATGATGACGGGAGGTGATGGAGCAATTTCCACATAAATCATTATTACGTAGAAAGGTATTCCAGGTTCGTAGTTCTTTATTTTATTGAATATGTGGAATTAATATTGGAAATAATGCGTCATCTGGCATTAAGTTAGTACGAACGAAGGATGAATTTTGCTTGTAGTATGGTGCCACGTATAACTATGTATTCGAGTTCAGCAAGATGATGAATAATGGTTGTGGACTGATTAGTCATGGTACATAAGTTTTACGTAAAAAAGTATTTTGTGTTTCTTGAAGAGTTTTGTAGTCGTCTTGAGTAAATCTAGAGATCGCAAGACCATACTCCATTTTTGGTCAGATAAATTGGCCGTAAGGCCTGATGCTAAGCAGTTTGCCAAGACATCTGGCCCTCGCGCCAACCAAGGTCATGATATTCATTGCTGATATTGTTGAGGTTGTATTATTATCGATCAAAAGCAAGGGTGTTAATATAACCAGGTTGACTAAAGAGAACTCGTAAGTATGTAAATGTTGTTGTATGTTGATGTTGTATAGCTGTAGTGTCATAGAGTTAAAAATGTAAAAATACGGGAGATTCTAAGGGTTTACCCCTGATAGAGCTAAAAAGGATCTTCTTAAGAACAAGGTTATCATACCTTAAGATAAAATTCTTTATAATACATTCTTCCGATGACATACCAGAAATAACCCATCATAATAAACCATTCATATAAATAGACCAACTCGTACATAGAATAAGAATCTTTATCTTATTTTCGAGAATAAATACTGTTTCAAAGGACTCATTGTTTTATTTTATTTTTATTGATTGAATTAAATCATTATTCTACCGTACACCTCAACCCTTAGGTATTTCTTTTACTAGCAGCTTCCGTTATACTGGGGATCAATTGATACTTCTCAATCAACTTGCCTCTTCGAGCATCTATTATGATAAAAATAATAAGATTAAGAGCGATAATGCCATTCAAATCTTATACTTACTTAGATTGACTTTTGGCCAGAACTTCTCTATTGAATTGAGAAAAGGAGAATGTTGAGCAAGATAAGTGCACTTCTGACCACGTTGCTTCACATGGATGGGCGTGTTGACCATTACTACGTAACGTCCTTTCATGTTATTCTTATCAATATAAAACGTCACCACATGAGAATTATTTATAAAAGCGTGCATATAAAGAGCGTGTTCCAGAAAAAAGGATGTGGTTTATGTATTATTATTGATGTTATGATTGATATTAATATTAATTACTAGTTATGGTGCACTTATTCCATATGTTCATATGTCGTGGGTGCTTTCAAGCAACAACAAAGAACTTCTCATAGACAATGATATTTGGGATTGTTAGTAAAAGAACACGTAAAAATAAAAATAAAAAGGATATTCTTTTTGCTTACCAAAAAGAAATGCTTCTCTTCTTTTTTACATCAGCGACGCATTTTGTTCTTCAACTCTTTCCTTTTATTTCTCATTTAACAGTAAATGTCTTCTCAACGACAAAATAACAGCACTGTTGGTCTCCTCATGTTTTTGTGGTAGTGTATGTTTGACATCTGCTTCTCCATAGTAATTCATCTACTTCTGGTTTATGCCCTTTGCTCTCATTATCATGGTTCTTTTCTCGTGAATACGTGCTTTTTGATGAATAAAAGTGTCACTATGATATTATATAGGAGGATGCTGCTTTTTTGATGGTATGTATCTTTTTTTTTTTTTTTTGCTACGTATATACTTGTTGTCGTATTCCAGCTTCGTGTTTCTCATTATTTTGTGTTGTGGCTGATTTGTTTTTTCATGCATATGACTAGCTCATGCGATCAAGAACGTGTCAAATGCGCTACTGCTGCGGATTATAATTCAAGAACTTCTTCTGCTGTGTTAATATTGTATCCGACTTTCAAAAAGTTTACCCAATACTACTGGTATCTGATCAAGGCTTCCACTTTTATGTTATTGCTATTACTAATTACCCCGAATCTTCCAAGCTTGTTTCTTCTTTCTCATTATGCTGATACTGCACATAGCGGTTGCAATAAAAATTTTATTTCACATATTACAGTAGTGAAGGTAATAATATATACAGTAATGTTTTTTCTTCTTCAATACTGTACTGATTATTGATATTGGTGAATAGTATTAGTGAGTGATATGCAAGAAGAATATATTACGATGACAATTAATGATGGATGATGCTATTCTTAGTCAAAGTAAAAATGATGGGTTCTTGTATCATTATCTGTCGTTTTTTTTTACATCCACTTATCATCATAATTTTCTTTTTCTTAGCTCAACATACGTCATTGAAATCTTGTTATGCCAAGCTTGAATGGTTATAGTCGGGGAGTGAAGTAATCCAATTTTAAAAAAAGATACTGGATGAAGTTAAAACTTGAGTTTTGGTGGGGAGATTATTCTTGGTTTTAAAGCAGCAATATATGTGCCAAAGCGATCGTACTTCTTGGTGATTGTAAAGAAATATAAAAGTAGCATCAATATAGGTCAATATTTTAGCAGCAGGAGCATCGATTGTTGAACACTCTGGAAAATCATGATCATGTAGGGTCCATTATAAATAATAATATAGATGGTGCAAGGTTAAATAGCATCAGGGAAAAGATCCCTATTTGACAGACTTCAGTCGTTGATTTATGGTAGAAGACAGATGATAGTTTGGACTGACATTAATTATAGTGATACCGAAGAATAAGCGAATGACGCAAGAAAATAAAATAACACGGATGGTTACGAGCATAAATTTTTTCTCTGTTTAAAAAAATAAAGTCAATCGCAGGAATACTGTTATGCTGGCATGATCCATTATCAATGTTATCAGCATGTCATTATCAGCAGTATGTCTATCATGAGCAAAAACTAGTTTGCATATTTATATCAGGATGCGGTTAATTTATTCGTATAATTATTACATATTGTAATAAAAATAGATAGAAAGAAAATGTTGCTGTTGCTGCTGCATTATTAGCACTCTTAAGAGGAAGTGATAAACTTGTGTTTTATCCGTATCCGTCTTTATGGATTAATAAATATCCAACGGTCGATTGGAAGCAAAAAGTTTATTTTCTGTGTTTTGGTGGTGTAGAAAATAGACATATATATGATACTATGGATTGCTAGAACAAATTATGATCAAAAATAGTAATAACAACTTCGTCGCGGTATATATTTTAAAAGTCTCTCAACATTATTTTAATACAAAAATCGCAAGTTTGACTTGTTTGTCCGTGTGACAATCAAGAAAAAGTTTATTAAAAAAGAAAAAAAGAAAAAAAAAGTGCTAATGCATCAGTGACTTCCAATATATAAAAAATATATAGCAAGTTCGACAGACAATCATAACGGGAACGTTCATTAGCATATATGCCCAAAAAAGTGCGTTTATTCCCTCTCAGAACCACATGTGTACTGTCTTGAAAGCCATGTTATCAATCAAGAATGAATGAAAAATACAAATGAATATGCCTTCTTTGTTCGTCGGTGTGCCTGTTACATCTTGTCTCGCGCCCACCATGAATATATCAATTTGCATTTTATTCTCCTGTCAAAAGAAGTTCGCCAGCAACTTTCAGCTTGCATTCATCAGGACCACACACTTATATTACCTTCATCGAGAATACTCATAGTTGGTCAAACTACGAATTGTTATAATGGCAGTACCAAACTGTTCGGGTCATATTCTCCGCTGACATCATATTATGCACAAGATCTCTGTTGTCGACATAACTCCTGGTCTCTCTAAATCCAATGTTCATCCAAACAAATCATCACTTTTCTTTGCTCCTGCGCTGCCTTGACCAAATAATACGTTGAAATCGTATCGATCGGATCAAAATCGAAAAGACTACTGGAAGTAAATAGGGCGAGTCCACTTGTTTAAGAATTACTGTTACCCAGATCATGATCGCCAATCGCCGGAAATTAGAATTCAAGAACAAAGTCACTACCATATAGACGGCTTGATAATGCTTGCTGCTGCAATGCCTGGCAACTGTAGTAAACTCGAGCCTTGTCTTTTGCAAAAGAAAGGCGGTGCACCCTTAGCAAGTGATGCAGCAAAACCTTGATCCTTCACGGAATGACGAACATGACGAATCGCCAAAAATGCAACAATGGTTTGTTCATAACATAGGGATTCTTCCAAACCCAACAATAAATGTACTTGCTGTACTTTGTCTGTTGCAGCAACAACGTCCTCGTAACACCACCATCAGTACGGAAATCATGTACTAGTTCACCAAAAAAAAGACACACCAAATAGAGTTACGGAATTCTGTTTCACGCATCATGGACTTCACCCCCATTAATATTGATAACATAATCAGCTAAATCCTCCTCCTTGTGAACGAGTAGAAAGCAAAGGTACCAGTGGAAAATGTCGCCGAACATGCCAAAACCACGAAAAGAGTTGGAAAACAACAACTGTCAAAAAAAATTGTTGAACCATATAAACCGTCTGATGATTCTCCATCATTAAATTGTTTGTTAGTTTCCAGTTGCGAATCCATTAAAAATGCTCATGAATTCTTGAATAAAAACCGTATGCGTCATATCAGTAAAGTATCACTTAATAATAATAAATAGAAGTAAAGAAAGGAGGTTTTTTTCTTTTTTTTTTTTTTTTTTACCGAATATTTGATTTTGTTTGTCTTTTGACGGATTATTTGTTCCATCTATCTAAAATAAAAAGGTTTTTTTTTTTGCTTTTCTTGTGTAAAGCCGCATATATCTGGAAAATAGGAAAACAAGAATCGTTTATACTTGTTTGTTTTGATACAGTACGTACATATTTAGATCAAAAATATGATGATACATTAAACAGAATAAACAGAACTTGTCACATTTTACAGGTGGTAACGTTCCTTTGTATTTTTTAAGTCTGAAATTAGTTGCCATGGGAACTAATTAGTTTCTCATAGTAGTAAATAGAACATAGAACATTTTAAGTGCTATTCGATTGCCTTACTGTTATGCGAGATGCATGGTTATGCTTTTTTTTTGTTAGGAAAAAACTTCATAAACCAAAAGTGGTACTGGTTTGTAGTTTATTAGACAAAATTTGCAAAGTGAAAAAAAAGAAGAGACGAAAGGTTAAAATGGCGGAACTTTTCTCTAATTAGCCATTTAGTGTTCGTTTGAGTTGTACTTCGGCATTAATTCTCCCTCTGCGTAAGGTAATTTAGAAGCTGCATCATAAGCCAGAACGGTTCGTTGTTGAAAAAATAATTCCAGTAAGCAGATCAGATGCAAAGTAACATAGTAGCAATAATATAATCTGAATCAAGCTTGACTTCATCTGATATGGGGAATGGTAATGTAGAAAGTGACAAAATATATTGCGTTGAGTGGTGTTGTTGATGAATCCGCCACAAATGTGAGAATGTTGTGAAGATGAAACTAACTCAAAAGACGCGAAAATAAGATCAATCGTGGATTATCCAAGATGCGGCTCGAAGGTAGCTACATATGGAACTGAAAAAATATGGTTTGCAGTACTGCTTTGAGAAAATGCTTTGAGATATGAAGAGTGCAAACGACAATATGAAAGATCGATATGTTCCATAATAAACGACGGTTATAAAAGATTAAGAAGATTATTAGGAAAACTTTTCTCCTTATATACTGTAGATAAACGATTTTTGAAGTTTTATTATGTACAATGCTGCTAATAATTCCTAGTTATTGGCCCTTCGAAAAGAAGTACGTATCGTGTCACTGGAATAAATAAAGTAATAGATGATATGTTAGCAGATAGTGGGTATTGAATTGAAATTCTTGAAAATTACCTTAGAAAGGAAAAAAAAAGAATTCAGTTTTTCAACACGTCTTCGAAAACCTACATAATAGATAGGAGAATGTGGAAATTATTAGTACCTTTTGTAGTGAAAAAAATGAGCGACGTGAGTTAACAACGGCCACCCAAGCAAGCTAAGTCCAATAGCAGTGCCCAAAAATAAAATGCGCGACGTGAGTTAACAACGGCCACTCGGGCAAGCGTGAATAGCGTCACCCTGAAATAAAATAAGTGACGTGAGTTGACAACAACCACCAAAGCAAGCTAAGTCCAATAGCAGTGCCCAAAAATAAAATGCGCGACGTGAGTTAACAACGGCCACTCGGGCAAGCGTGAATAGCGTCACCCTGAAATAAAATGAGTGACGTGAGTTAACAACGGCCACTCGAGCAAATTGAAAAGAATAACATCGTCCAAGTAATGAATGACGTGAGTTAACAACGGCCACTCGTGCAACTAAGACGATAGTATTACTCTAATAAAAAAGCTCACTGAGAAATATTGAGTAAAAATGTATGGTAAAGATTGACAATTAAGTTGGTAATATAATAATTAATTGATGAACAAAAACAACAGTTGTTATTATGGTTTGTGTAAAAGGAAGGAAAAAAAGAATATTTACCTGTTTCTATGAGTCTAACTGAGCTACGACAGTTGCTAGGTAAGGAGGAAGTTTTTTTGTTGAGGGAGGGAAAAAAATATATTTTTTCAGCTTCGATAAGTTTAATTGGTTGCTGAGCAACAAAAAAAAAGCGGAAGTTAAGAAACAAGTTTTGTATTTTTCTAATTGCCACCTCCTTCCGAAGCAACACTTTTGTCAAGTTTCAGTTGCCATGGAATTACACCGCAAAGGTACGTTACTAAGTAGATATAAAGGGGTATAAGTTTTTTTTTGTACTTAACTAATATAGCAACAAATAAACTATTATAGCTATTTATGATTACCTGAAGGTTACTACGAAACCAAGTTTCGCGAACTTTGTGGATTCAAACGTGGAGTTCATTGCAAACAATCTTCCTGATGATATTACAACGCTGGATCAGTATTGGTCAAATTTGTTCGAAGAAGTGACTGAAAAGGATGGCGTCCGTCTTGTAAGAATTTGTAGATATATGGATAATAAAAAAAGATTCTATACTAATATCTTTAATTATTAGATCAAGGTAAGAAAACCACCCAATTGGACCCCAATTTTGATGCATGCGATTCAACTTACAAAAGGTTAGTTTCAGTTTGAGGATCACTCCGTGCCATTTGATACTTATTGCTCAATAGTTACAAAATCAAAATCAACATCCCGAGGCACGAAAAGAAGCAGTAAATCAGATTCATCTGAATTGGAGCCTGAGGAGAAGCAGCCTATTATTGATTTGCTGAGAAAATTGGATGACAACAAAAAATGGGACTTTGTTCGTGACAATGGTGAGACTGCATTTGTAGAAAATATTCTGGCAGATCATGTTGAGAAGACAGAATTTGAACAGTAAGTATTGAAGTAGAGTGCATTGCAAAATGCGTTTTCCCTATTGAATATGTTCAAATCACAGCTCCGCAATCTCGGGTATTTTCAATATTGGTGACAAAGTTTGGAAATCTTACCTGTCAGATCAAGAATTGGGGAGACTTGGTAGAGCTGGTTCAGCAACAATGCCTTCTCTTCCTCAATCATTGCAACAAATCTTTGATAAAGTTCAGTCGACCCTTGAAGATATTATCGAAAAATCCAAAAACATGAGATGGTACGAGAAACAGAAAGCGATTGTCGACGTGTTGTACCAACGTCTCCTCCAATTCCCTCCTTATGACCCGTACGACGACTTTAACGAACACTGGACCATCGAACAGTTGAAAGAATTCTGTTCTTTATACCGATGGCATATCCCTGGTCGCATGTCGAAGGATTCGTCGGAAATGGATTACATCAATCTATTCTGGAGCCGGCTTGACCGATGTTTCGATAATTTGTACATGGATACGCGCCGGTAAGTATTTAAAAGTAGAAGTAAAACGAAGAAAAATAATATATGGATTCAGAAACTAATTATTACCTTATTACATCCTTGCTTACAAATAATTGTATTTTATAGTGATGTTCTTTGTGTTGCGAATCTTGCTCGAGTTAACGAAAGCAGAATCATTGATGGTATAGAAGCAATCAAGGATCAAAATAAAAGCGTTCGTCCTGATCTAGTGTTGGTAAAGAACAATGTTGAGTTTGGAACCGGCGAGTGTGGAAAAGATGACGTTGCTGGCGTTGGTAAAAAAGAGTTGGTCGAAACCCAGTTGCATGGCCCAAAAATCATGAAGGACATGTTTGTTCGTGCGGCACGTATTGCTGGTGACAATGAGGATTTCATTCGTGGCTTCAAAGTAGTATCGTTTAATCAAACATGTATGTATAAGGAGGTTCATTTTTTGTTCGATCCAAAAAAAATAGCAGTTATTCAACTGTGTAATAAATAACATCTTATATATAGGCATGAGAATGACCACGTCGGTATTAGACTGTCCAAAAGGAATTGTATGTCGTGTGCGAACCTCACAGGAATATGAAATTCCAAAAGATGCTGCAAGTTTTGCTGGTATCATACCAATTTTGAAACTGGCCTTGAAAGCCAAGGTAAATATTTTTTTTTCATGTATTTTTTCAGTTTTGACTATTTTATTGACTACTTCATTTTTGACACAAATCAGATCATGGTCCAAGAATCAATCTCAATTATGGAAAAATATACGAATGATCGAGGTACCCAAGAACCAGATTTCATGTTCGAGGAAACTCAAGGTGTAAACGTGGTGAAGATCCCTTCGTGTTTCACCTTTCGAAACAAAAAGCAAAAATCAACGACAAATAGCACCCCAGCATGACTTACAAGTCAACCATCATGTTTTGCTTTATACCTCCATCGTTCTTTTTCGTTCCTGTATATACTATTCCAACTACCAACAATCCTTTACTCATTTCAAAATATAACAACGCTGCTTTTTTTTTTATTTCTAACTTCCAAAAAAAAAAATACTTTGTCTACAACGGGCGTTGCTATTAAACTCGGCTTTATGTTTACCCACGAATCAATCCACTTGGTTGCTGTCTACTTAAGTGTTACTTTCATTGAATCGTTCAAGCAACTGACATAGTTGTGATTTTCTTTTAATAATATTTCCTTGTTTGCATATTTCGTGCTTTTCTTATGGTGTCTTGCTGTATTGTCTCTTGGTTATGTTAATGATTTTTTATTGTTATTATTATATGTTCTGCCAAGAATCAAAGTATTTGCTGCTGTTTGCCTCCTTACTTATGGTATAATTATATATCAGTAAACGCAATTCAGGTGGTGTCGAAATAAATTCTAACAGAATTGGTTGAGAAAACTCAAATAAAAAAAATATTGAAATATAAATTGCTTCTTCTTTTATTTAATGTCAGCGAAATAAGAAAAATAAGTATAAAATGAGTTTTGATATTATAATATAATAGTTGATCTTTTTTTCGCTCGGTCAGCACTGCAAAACATATGGACGCCAATTTAATTGCCCAAAAGGAGCAATTTATGGCTATGGAACAAAAACTACTTCACTTGGAATAGATACTAGCACAATCAAATGCTCAACCTTCAGCAGAACCCGTAACCTCTCCTAATAACAATATCGATGAAGAAGGCACATTGGCTGCTCTTCACTCAGTACGAGTAAGACCTTCTTACTCGTAGTCTCCTTACTCTTCTTAACTGAAGTCCTATACTTGAATTCGTCATTGTTTCCCAATACAATGCTCACTCATGAAGAACGTCGCAAAACCATTGACCAATGCCTAAATATTGAACACCTTCGATATCAACCTCCCGATACTATTGCTAATGCTGCGTGTAAGATGAGCGAGTATCTAACTAAGCAAAATATGTCTCTCAAACGCTTGTTTTTTTTTTTTTTTTTGTAGAAGAAAATTTATTGTCCCAAATGTAGGGAGGTGATGAAAGATAAACTATACATTGATTAATTACAGAAAGAGAAGAGAAAAGGACTAAGCTATAAGAGAAATATTGTAAGAAATATTGTTAACTAAGTGTGCAGGCTGAATGTGTGTTGCTGTTCCAAATGAATTTTACGTAGGTGAAGAATTGTTTTGGCTATTACACCATTTGACCAGAAGGTTGTTTGATGAAAGACAAAATGCCAATGAGCAGACCAAATTTGTAACAGAGTGGTGGCAATTATG
>JAEPRB010000049.1:0-204324 GCA_016758965.1 Circinella minor
CATATTCATTTCCTTTGGGAATGTTTACCTTTATGATGCAATCTTTGTTTCTTTCTTCTTACATTGATTGAGCCGATTTACCTGTTGCTATTGTTTTTATTATTAAGACACATAGTTGGTACTTTGGAGTGTATTATATTGGGTGATAATGAAACTATTCTAGTAAAAAATCAAAAATTATTGCTAGTCTAGAAAAAAAAAAGGGAGCAATATTTTATCCTTCAGCTATTTGATTGCGGTCAATAATTTGGTTTCACAATTCGGCGTCTTACTTTGTCAACTTTTTGATCCATCTTAAAAACGAAACCACTTGTTTTCTATTGGAACCAAATTATGACCGCAACATTTTGATGGGAATTAACAAGGTAGCAAGGATTCATGTGTGTGTATATGTCCCTACTTGGTGTGTACCTCCTTTAACCGACTCTATATTTTATTTCATGGTGCTTTATATTTATCTGGCGTTGATAAATCCTTTCAAATACTTTTAAATGAATTATTCATTACTCAAGAAACACTATACTATCCATTACCATCTACTTTTGAAATAAGGAGTACATATACACACAAGAAACCAAGTCCCACATTCAAGATATATTTGATAAACCATCATCAAATTATCAATTTCACTGGAAAATCAAGTTTTATTATCTTCATCCGGTGAAAAAAAACAATAACCAGTCAAGTAGCAGATCATTTGGTGTTGTATGAACCTGTCTTATTCAAGAAACAACATACATTTATCCATATGATGAGGCGCATAAGTAACATCAAGAAGAATAAAAAAAAGTGGGCAATTCGTTATTATGACACAGACAAAATGAGTGTCATGATAATATTCCATGTGGTAGACAACAACAAAATGTGGGATTTGGTTTCGTTCTTTGGTATTACACGAGGTACACATCTATTTGAATTACCATGGTGGACTATATATTACGGCGTATTTATTACAAACTACGTATTCAAGAAGGTGAACTCTATTTATCAAGAAACACAACAAGAAACCTTTTTATTATCAAGATATTTATTTATTTTCGGTGTTGGCAAGACTGGAATATGATTCTCGACACTTTTATGCTTATACTATTATTGCATGTCAAGATGATCATTTCACAAGTTATTTCAAGAACAATGATTCAAACTATCACTTCAAAAAGGTCATGATATATTTATTCTATTCACTGTTATTTTGGATATGGAGGTAGCACACACACATACACACACATACACACGTGGACGAATATGTACACACGCAAATTCATACCAACATAATCGAAAATAACAGTGGATGAATATTCCAGTCTTGTCTCCATCCAACATCAATATACCCAAGACTATTCCCTCTTATTCGAAAAAAAAAGAAAAGGTACGTACGTTGCAAAATAATAATACTGAAAATCCAGTATTCCTAACAAATGTATGGTAACTTTATTATTTGTGTGTGTGATGATGATTGACAAAAAAAAAACATATAAAAAAAAACATTAAAAAAAACATATAAAAAAACATATAAAAAAACATATAAAAAAACATATAAAAAAACATATAAAAAAAATACTATTAACCTTTATTATAACTATTTAAAAATTTCCTCATATCGCTCATCCCTCCTCTACACGAAAAACACAAAAATATCACAAGCTAACCCAAAACTAGCAGTCATCCAGAGAAGCAAAAGAGCTTGCGATAGATAAAAAAACATTCTGTATCAATGGATATATTTCAAGAAGACAAAAATCAAAAACAGTAAACAAGTTTATATATTTCTACACATAAAAAAAATCTATCAAGTCAAAGATCAAACAAAAAAAAAAAAAAAAAGAAAACTCAAGATCCAGTACTACAACAATCACAACAAATATTAATAGTCAAGACCAATGATATCAAATCAAATCAAATCAATAACAAATATTATATAATCCATTGGTTACAACAACCTCACAAACAAGAATCAATACTCAAAATCAAAATAATCAACCATATTATCAACGTCGATGAATACAAAGATAATTCCGCTTTAAGCAACAAAATCAATACATATGACTTGAACTCCTATACTGTATCAAGATAAATAATCACAAAAGTATATTAAATACTAGCATACAAAATTAATCTCGACAGTTTCTGTCGTCAAGAGCAACAATAACCAAAAAAAAAATCATATCCTCCAACAATAATTATTTTTATCGAGTAAAAGTCAAACAAATATTCAATATTATCAATATTAATCATCGACAACAAAAGATTATCCATTGATATACAAGTCATCAATATCTTCAACAGCGGCTCTTTTGCTCTCTCTCTGTTTTATACACATCATTCTATTATTATAACCAAAACGACAACATATTTTAATTCTCCTTTTCTTTCAAACAAATCTTTATACACTAATTATTATTTATATACGTACAAAAAAAAAAAAAAAAAAAAAAACAAGAAAAGAGGCAAGATTCATCACATACATTAATAGTGAAACTACTGATAACATTTATTAGATTACTTGGATAATAGGTATTTTTTTATTTTACAATCGTACAATCAAACACGTTTATATATCCCCTTTTTACCTTATTTAATTGCAATCCTTTATATCTACTCTATTGTAAATATATATCATTTAATAGTTAGTAATAATAATAATAATAAAATATTGGGTATATTGATTACTATTTTATACTAGCACTATAGTATACTGTATATCTAAATTTATACAATGATCTATGTAAAAGAGGAATATCATAGATATAAGTTATCATTGAAAATAGATTCATCATTATTACAAATCATTATCTGGATGAGAAGTAGGTACCATATACTAGTGATATATAATTGATTAGATAATGTTTTTAATATTAAAATAAAAAAAACGACTGTCTTATTTTATGGAGTTGTTGTAATAAAGAAAATTAGGAAATCAATAAATATTATTACGTACATAAACCAACCTTTAATATGGTTCACAATATTATAAACAACTGTTGCTGTAGTAACGATACTCATCGTTGGTAATAAAACAATCTTTTATTATTTGAACCATATGTCTAGCCCTTTTTAAACTATTGTGTGTATAAGTTGCTTCTTACTTAGTGATGATGGTAATAATAAAAACCTAATACAGTGGTGCCTCCTAATACTGTATATTACGTATGCGGTAAACTCCATACTTTATATGACCACTATCAAATTCCTATTTATAGCACTACTATAATATAAGTATCTTCGCAATTTCGATCACAACATATTTTTGTATCAAAATAGAAAAAAAATTCTCAAAACGTATCTGTTAATTTGAAGTACATCAAGCATATTATGCACTTATTCATATGTTATTTATAACCATGTTTATACCTTGTTTGGTTTCTTATATTAAAATTCTATGGGTATTTATCTATTTTTTTACATTTTCTTGTCTTTTTTTCTTGGTGCTGTTTTTATTTTAATGAATCGCTTTATTAAAACATTGTAGTGAACTTGTCCAAATATGTGTAAAAGAGTATACAATACTAAAGCTGTTCCATAACTTTCATTAAACGAATTTTTTTCAGTTATAGTAGTGTTTCATTGAATTTCTAGCTATTATGAATACCACGGAATTGCGTCAAATGGCACGCTAACTTTTTAAATGATATAACCCAAGTCGAGGTGGTATGCATGTGTAATAATAGGCTTTTTTGAAAGTGGTGCATTAGATCACAAATAAGGAAAAAAGTGCCTCATCAAATGTCCGATATAAGCAAGAGAAAAATAAGTTTTCTTTATTGAATGGGTTGACTTCATACATTTATTATATATCTTCAGCGTAAAAAGATTGTTCTCCAGTGCTATTAAAAACACACCATTAGACAGACATTATTGAAACATTATTAATGTACTCCACTTTACGTACCATCAAAAATGAAATATCAATACTATAGACATGGCGAATAATGACAATAACAATAAAATCGTTACTTTTTTATATTTTGAAATTATAAAATTACTACATATATTGTAAAAGATTTTAATACTTTCCAATGATTTCTACGTACTTCAACAAAAAACTTGCTTGAATCGATATATCAAAAATTAAAAATAGCATACAGTTCATAGATCCCAGGGTTCCTTGTCAAATCAGGCGGTACCTAAGGCTCGCTTTTCTCAATCGTCAAAATATATATTGAAATTAAAAAAAAAAGGTATTTGATTTAATACAACCTAACTCCTTTATTTTATTTCGAGGAAATCACAAGCATAAACACACTAGATAATGAATTAGGATTCATTTTAACTGATTGTATATCCTTATTTTTATAATGTATCTCCTCCTTTTTCTCCTCTTCCTCTTCTTCTTCACTATCATCAATCCTCATACTATTATCATCAGTGAATCGTAGCTCATCGAATTCAAATGATTCACGTGGAATTAATTCGCATTGTAAATCCCATTTGTCCAAAAGATACTGAATACTGCGTTTTGCACTATGTGTAATAATAATGACCAGTTTTTAAAAAAAACATTCAACACGACGTTTTATATATACCCATCCTCTTTCTTTCTTTTACTACCTTCTTTCTTGATAGGATGTTATAAATTTACATTTTGGATTATGTTGATGAATAATAAATGCTACCGTTACCAGCAAATCTTCAAAATCTATAGAATAGTGACGAATAAATATTATAGCTTCTTTTATAACCATGATATATCTTATTCACTTTTAATGTATACATGTTATAATATACATTGTGTAAAAGTTATTATTTTAATAATATAGATACCTGTCGGATCATAAAAGGTATCACTTCCTATTATATAATCGATGGAAGTCTTCCAACTATCCTCTATATCATTTACTAATTGATCGACACTAGTGCTATCGCATCCAACTCGACCCCATAATAACCCACGAACCCAAATTGATTCGACTGATTCACGCAGATCATTTAATTCAAGACATCCACGTACAACGGGTAAAATATCGGGAATATCTGAAAATACAAGTCGTAATGGTTGGCTTGCTTTGGCAAGTACTAAAGATGGTAATGAAGTACCTACAAATATATATAATAATATATGTTTTAATAGCTATTATATATTTTTATCCTTGTTAATTGATTGATCCAAACTGATGTATGTGTGTATGTGTTACCTGCACCAATCTTTTAAAGAAAGGGATGTATAAAATAAAAATCAGTTATAACAAACTAACTCATATTTGTTCTTCTTTCAACTTTATCCCTTTTACCTCTAGAATAGTACTGTTTTTGAACATGTTGCGATGATACCATACATAATCACTCATAACTAATGCCGATGGCCAAATGTAACAACCATAAGCTGCATCGAGTACCTTTCAAAAGAAAAAATGACGTGATACGTCAAAATACGCGAAAAAAAAAAACAAAAAACAAATCAAGACACCTTACCTCTTCAATGTAAATTGTACAGTGTTGATCGTTGTCATAATCATGGAATGTAACTTGTTTGACACTAATGAAAAATAAAACGTCCTGATCGAAATTATTATTTTTTGCTGATAACAATAAGTTATTGTCATGGTACACTTCTTTTTTTAAGACCTGACGTTTTATTACCTTTTTTTTGCAGTGCCCAAGTTTGGCACAGGACTTGACGTTTGATTCAAAGAAGCCAGCCTTAACAAAAAAAATATGTGCGGGATAAGCAAAAGGAGAAGAGATAACCACAGCTACACACTAATATACCAAACTTCTATAAAGTCGGGAAAGAAGTCATAATTACGTGCGGGATAAAAGTTCCCCCTATTATTGACTTATTACGGCTTTCTTGCTGCAGCGATTATATGTGGATGACTTTTACTACTATATCATTGAAATATACAACTAATTTTTAACTCATCAAATTTTAAAAATTTTCGTCAATCAAAAATCTGTATTGTTTAGCATCTCTTGTCAAATATCATCGTAACATCATAGATAACATCATGTGATAGATCGTTTGTACCAATTTTTAGAAACTTTTTTTCTTACCCCGCCATAAGCACTGTTATTTTAGGATTCATGTTCATGCAGTAATACAAATGATGATTCGGGTACTACTAATAAAGCTTTTAGGTGTCACATATTATTAATATCAACAAAGTGCCTCAGTTTAAGTTTCAAGTCGGGTTGAAACAAACCCCAATCATGCTAAAAAAATAAATACATTGAATTCTGCACCCATCAAAATGATTTGAGCCGTTAACCCTTGCTTAAATATAAATAATGATTAAACATTACGTTTTTGAATATACTTTTTCTTTGATTTATTAATAATATATTGTAATAAAAATGCCTATCGTTACAACAGGAAGTTTACTTGCACTTGGTGCTGCAGGTGTAGCTGGTGCTGCAGTTTATAAAAACAGAAACCATCCTACTAGACGCAACAGTCAACAAGATGTAGGCGATACATCACCATATACTTATGGTCGAAGACAATTTGGATCTATGCAAAATGACGGTTACGATCCTTCAAAGCAGGTAAACGTATATGCATATTTATAGCTTTTTTAGTATAATCAGTATACTGATAATCTTGAGTGTTGTATAATAATACCTAGGCCGAATTATTTTGGCGAAGAAATAATGGAATCAATTTTTCTCATAATGCAGATAAAAAATTCCCCATTTAAAATTCAACAAAAGCCAACCCTCGTAAAAAAATGTAAATAATGTAAATAAAATATTCTTGTTGTCATAGTTGTTTGGTAGCTATGACAATAACAAATATCATTGAATGCTACGTTGTTGCTGTTTTTCAGAGAAAATATGACATGCAACTACGTATATAAGTAACCAAAAAGGAATAGTTAAAGGCGTTCTATAAAGTGATGAACATCTTTGCCCACCAAGAAAGCAAGAGAGCACACCAATAAACAAATAAATATTGAAAAGTAAACATGATCACAATAACTGTAAAAAAAATATCAGTACGAATATGTCGTGTCCAACCAATCAAAGGCATGGGAAAAAGTTATTGTAATACTCGCTGGTCCGTGATTTCGGGCCCATTGCCGAGCCTTTTTGTTAAGCTATTCCCAAGCTAGCAGCTAAATTTCTCCTTTATCAAATGGCTACTAAAGATCAGTCAGATGTTTCACTCTATGCATGCATGTTACTCATGGCGCCGCTTGAAATAAGTATAAAAGATATCAAAGAACAATGGGGACAAAAGGTACAATTTAAACGGAATTTACCACTGATAAATTGATATCATTACATACACAAGAAGACCTAACAGAGAGAGGAAAAAAAGAGGTTACACCAAGAATAGAAATGGAATAATGGAAGAATGGGGGTGAGGGGGAAATAAGGGAAGTCGAATGGATTGACGGCGATATAATTGTTTAAAGTAAAGCGAGTGTCAAAAATAAAGTGTTTGCTTGGAAAGCATTTTTATTTTTTATTTATTGCTTTTTGTTCTCCTCTCTTTTTTATTTTTATTTTTATTTTTCTATTTCTTCTTTTCTCTTTACTTTTTCTTTTTTTTCCCCCAAACAAACCCTTTTTATTATATATGTCAGAACCAAACGGTTCAGTACAACAGGAACAACCACCTGTTCCACAAAGATTCTCTTCTTTGCCTCCACAACAACGAAATGGTAGTAACGCGTCTCTTCCACCCAAGGAACCTTCTGTCGAAACTCCCGCCATTGCAGTAACTGAGGAAGCTTCACCAGCCGATAAAGCTGCTCAAGCAAAAGAAAATATTTCAAGTACTGGATTTTCAAAAGCATTTGAAAAAGGTCAACAAAAACATAGTAAAGGTCGACTTGTAACTGATCTTGAAACAAGTGATGCCGATGCTGTCCTGCAAGCAGTAGCCAATGCTAATGCCAAACCGATTGCTAAACCTTCTTCGCCATCTCAAGACGATAACACTAGTAAAAAAGACGAAGTAAAGCCACCAGGTGCATTTGTACATAAGAAACCAGCACAAGCGGGATGGACTTCTTTTTCAAAGTTACCCAACCCAGGTGATGAAAAGGCAATGGAAGATTTATCAAAAGAATTTAACACGGACGCGCTTGTGGAAATGTATAAAGGATCACGTAACTCAAATGGTTCTGAAGTATTATCTAATGATTTACTTGCTCAATATTTAAATGAATCTTATTATGGTGAATGGTATCATAACGCAGGTGTGATGTTATTTTCTGTCGTGTTTACTTGGCTTATTACAAAGCTTGGCGGAGGCTTGATGGCTTGTTTAGTTGTTGGTGCATTTTTAGGTAATCTAAAACAAGGAGAGAATAGACACTTAATTTTTCTGGGGGGAGAGAGAAAGTAATGAGGAGATTATGATGTAAAATCTATTGGGGGAGTGAGGGAGTTATAAGAAAGTAAAGAAGAGGAGAAAGAAAACAGTGTCACTTTACCTATTTGGGATATATCGCTCGCGTGGAAGGGGAACTCGGAGCCAATCTTTGAAAAAGTATTAGGCGAAAAGAAAAACCCGCCCAAAAAAAAGAATATTTACTGATCTTCATGGTCTCCTTTCTTATATGTGTATTTATAGCAACTTATTATCAAACATCTGTCCGTCGATTACGTCGTAATATTCGCGATGATATGGAACGTGAAGTAATGAAGAATAAACTCGAGACCGATATTGAATCTGCAGATTGGATCAATCATTTTGTAACACGTTTTTGGTTGATCTATGAACCAGTTTTATCTGCTCAAATCATTGGTATTGCCGATGCTATTTTGATTGAAAATACACCATCTTTTCTTGATTCGATTCGCTTAACTTCATTCACTTTGGGTACAAAACCTTTCCGTATCAATGGAATCAAAACTTATCCAAAGACTGAACCTAATGTTGTAGTACGTATAAAATATAATAAATATTACATCATAAATTTTTCGTTATAATTAGTATAATTATCGTGGCTGACGTTTAATTACTCTAAATTTTCGCTCTAAACTTGATAATAATAAATTAGTGCATGGACTGGTCCGTATCCTTTGTACCAAATGATTTATTGGATATTACTCAACGTGAATTGCAATCTAAAGTGAACCCCAAGATTGTTCTTACCATTCGTGTTGGTAAAGGTTTTGTTGGTGCTGGTATGCCCGTTTTATTAGAAGATCTTGCATTTAGTGGTACTATGCGTCTCAAGTTCAGATTATTCAATGATTTCCCTCATGTTAAGACGGTTGAAGCATCATTTTTGGAAAAACCACACTTTGATTATTCTCTTAAACCTGTTGGTGGAGAGACTTTTGGTTTTGATATTAATAATGTAAGTTTATATTTATTAATTTAATAATTTCTGGGGATTGAGAGGGATGGGAATCAATGTTGGCTATTATCATTATTATTATTATCAAAAATTATAGTTTATTAAATTATAAATGTATTTATTATATGTGAATGAATTTGGGGGGGATGTAAATCTAGATTCCTGGTCTTCAAACTTTTGTTCAGGAACAAGTCCATGCTACTTTGGGCCCCATGATGTATGCTCCTAATGTATATACTTTGGATGTTGCTGGTATGATGGCTGGTACTACTGATCTTACTGCTGCAAATGGTGTTTTGGCCATTACTATCTATTCTGCATCCAACCTCAAGGCTGGTGACCTCTTTGGCAGTTTGGACCCTTACATTACTTTCCATATTGGTAATGTCCATAATGCCGAGATGGGTCGCACAACTGCTCATGAAGATACCAACAACCCCAAGTGGGATGAAACTCATTTTGTTTTGCTCAACAATCTCAACGATGCTGTCTATTTGCAAGTCATGGATCGAAACTCTGGACGTAAGGATTCAGCTGTGGGTGTTGCTTCATTCAATTTGAAGGATTTGGAAAGTAGTGATAATGCTCTTTCTGGATTGAATTTATCTGTTCAACGTGCAGGCAAACCTGTTGGTGAAGTCAAATGTGATATGCAATACTTCCCTGTCTCAAAACCTGAAAAACAAGAAGATGGTACAATTATTCCCCCTGCTGAATCCAATAGTGGTGTTTTGCGTTTCACTGTTCATGAATGTAAAGGATTGGGCGGTGATGGTGCTCAACGGGGCGGTATTGGTCTTCCCATTATTGGTGGTAAGGATGACATTAATGCATATGCTGTTGTCAAGGTTAATGGTCAAGATCGTTTGAAAACCAAGGCGTTCAAACGTAGTGTTAACCCACGCTGGGATAAGTTTGTGGAAGTATTTGTTGCGGACAAGACTAAGCTCGATTTGGGTGTAAACGTGTTGGATAGTAAAGAATTCACAGATGATGAAATCATTGGTCGCTGGCGTATGTCCATGACCAATATGGAAGAAGAACATATTAATAAAGGTGTTGATTGGTGGAATCTCAAGGATGGCCCTGGTCAAATCCATATTAGTGCCATGTGGAAACCAATTGTTATGACAGGCTTTGCTGAAGGTCTTGGTCATGGTCATTATCGTCCTCCTATTGGTGTTGCACGGTTGGAATTCTTTGGTGCCCGTGATCTCAAGAATGTAGAAGCCATGACTGGTGGTAAATCTGATCCTTATATTCGTGTCCTTTCTGGTATGCAAATTCGTGCTCAATGTGAACATGAGAGTGATAACTTGGATCCTGATTGGAATGCTATCTTTTACGTGCCTGTTCACTCCCTTCGTGAAGACCTTATCTTTGAAGTAATGGATTATAATGATATTCAAAAGGACAAGTCACTTGGTCTTCATGACTTTATCTTGAAGGATATTGTCAAGGAGTCAAAGACTGAAGATGGTCAAACTTATTTTGAAGCCCTTGATTCTATTGACAAGTAAGTTTTTTTTTTCTCTCATGTTCCCTCGCCTTTGTTTTTTTCACTCATAAATAATTTTATGATATTTTATACTGATGGTGTTTGAACTAAACAATATTTTGCTTTTTTGCAATGTATAGATGGGTTGATCTTACCAGCAGTGAACGCAAGAAGGGCAAGGGAAAATTACATTATAGTGCATCGTTCATTCCTGCTATGGAAATCCCTAAGCCTATTGAAGAAGAAAAGAAACAAGAAGAAAAACAACAAGGTGAACAACCAAAAGAATCTTCTGACTCTAGCAATACTCAAGCACCTCCTGCTACACCTCCTCAAGAAGCTGAAGCAGCACCTGAAATTCCACCTGAAAAAGACCTTCATGGAGCACTTATCAAGTATACTTCTGATGAAAAGAAGGGTATGGTTGATTTACTTGCCTATGAATCTGGTGTATTATCTGTCAGTATTCACAGCGCCAAGTTCCCTGAACGTATTCGTGGCACTGCAAGTATTCTTGTTGACTCTAATGATCCACAATATCGCACTGCTTCTATTAAAGGTGTTGATATGCCTTTCAATGAAACCGGTGATGCTTTTGTTAAAGAAATGGACTTTTCTAAACTCATTGTTCGAATTCAACAAGATAAAGATAATGAAAAGGATGATTCACATATTGGTTATTACACAAGCTCTGTTCGCGACATTGTACGCAAGATTATGGAACGTAAAGCTTCTGGAGAAGAAGATGAGGGTGAAACATTCAAGTTGCTTGATAGCGATCTTGGCACTGTTCGTTTGAGTTTTGACTTTATTCCTGTTGTTAATTTCAAATTGGATCCTCGTGAGAGTCTTGAAAGTAAGTAGTTTATCACTATTACTATTATATTGGATTTGTATTTTGCTTTATTATAGTTATAGTGCTTTTTTTAATTAATCTACCATTATTTCTTTATTACTATAGATCAAGGTAACCTTACAGTCACACCTTTGAAGGCTAGCAGCTTGACTGCTGCCGATCGATCTGGTACTAGTGATCCATTCGTCGTATTCACCATTGCAGGTGAAAAAATACACAAGACTGAAACATACAAGAAGACATTAAACCCTGTCTTCAAAGATGAACAATTTACAGCTCCAGTGGTATGTTTCATATATATGTGCATGATATTTTTACGAATGAAAGACATGCATCTATCTATTTGTGATAAAAAAAAAGTTACTTTTGCTAACACTCAATTATATAATATTGCTATATATTAGATGAATCGTACATCTGTTAAACTTGTTGCAAATATCTTTGATTGGGATCAAATTGGCAAGGATACATTAATTGGTGAATGTGAAGTATCATTCACAGGTGAAGAACTTGAAAGTTTTGCTGCCAAAGACTTCGAAGTTCCATTGAAACCAAGTGGTTCTATTCGATTACGTATGTTATGGCAGCCTCAATTACTTGCCCGTAAACGTACTGGTACTTCTCTACTTGGATCCACCACCAAAATCTTTACAGCTGCACCAACAGCTGCGTTTGGTGTTGGCAAAGATGTCGTCGGTGTTGGATTTGGTGCTGGTACTAAAGTCATCGGTACTGGTGGAAAAGTTATTGGCGGTGGTGTATCAGCTATTGGAAATGGAATTGGAAGTGGTATTCGTGGTATTGGACGTATTGGTGGTGGTGGAAGCAAACGTGACAAATCAAGCGATTCTGACTCTACATCTTCAAACAATCAAGTCCCATCTGCAGCACCAACACCTGTAGCAACAGTTAGTACAACCAGTACTACTACTGATCGTCAACGAGGTAGTTTGGAAGCTTCTCCACGTATGTCCCAAGGTCAAGGTGGTGATGCTATTAGTGTCACCGTAGTTGGTGCACGTAATTTGAAGGCCATGGATCGTGGTAACACAAGTGATCCATATGCTCGCGTACGACTTGGTGGACGTGTTGTACATAAAACTCGACATATCAAAAAGACATTGCAACCCGAATGGAATGAATCTTTTATTGCTAAAGTCAGTGATGGCAAGTCAACTCTCCTTGATATTAAGGTTAAGGATAAGAATACATTGAATGATGTCGATATCGGTGATTGTGCTATGGATGTTGCTAACTTGCTGCAATCTGGACAACCTTTTGATGGTTGGTTAGCATTGGAACCCAAGGGTACTGGCGAAATCCATTTACGTGTTGAAGTAGCAACAGAAAGCGGATCTTCAAGCCGAGGACTTTTTGGAAAAATCATGTAAAAAAACCACAAACTATTTCATCTCAAAACCACCTTTCCATTCTTTTTTTTCCCCTTGTATACAACCTATAAAACCTTTAAAAATAGCTTTTTTTTTAATTCCAACAAATATATATATATATGTATATATTATACTCAAGTTACTCGCTTTTTTTCTTAACTGTTATTATTTTTTTTCTTAATAAAAAAAATAAAGTCATTATTGATTTTTTTTTATTGTATTATACTATATTATTTGTACTTCATGTTTAACAGCATCATTATACAGCATTATTCAAAAATCAGGGGGATAAGCCACTAAAATTTGCGGGAATTGTGGAATTGTAGGATACTTGCTATGCAAAGAAATGATAGATCTATGTGTATGTAGAAGTGGTTCTTGTTTTTTTATCTTTTTATTCAGTCCCGAATGTTCTGGTTAGCGCACGTGGAAGACACTGTTAAAATTGAGCCAAAAAACTTTGGTAAATCGGATAACGATGCCATTACTGAAGTATTAAATACCAAATTCGCAAATAAGGTTAGAAAACAAAAAACGAAGAATTTTATTTGAATTTTATGTAAAGGTTCATATATGTTTGTCTATATGAGATATACATAATTTATTGAATACAAAACCTAAAATATATATCTTGTAGATCGTTCCCGATGTTGGACTTTGTATTTGTGTTCATGACATTCTCGAAACAGTACCCGGTTTAATTTTACATTTGGATGGATGTAGTTATATGAAAGGTAACATAACTTTTGAAATGGGTGGTTAAAAATAAAGTAACGCGATTCTTTCTTAGCTCTTTGGGTCGTTATTAATCACGTGATCCTTTTTTAATTCTATTTTACATTATATAGCCAAGTTTCGTTTAGTTATCTTTCGACCTTACGTTGGTGAGATTATATCTGGAAAAATTAAGAGCTGTTCACCTGCTGGTGTAAGAGGTAACTTTTTTTTTAAAAAAAAATATGAGAACGTTATTAAGTTTGTATAATAATTATGCATTTTATACATGTAGTCACTTTAGACTTTTTCGATGATATACTTATTCCTGCACCTGCTCTTCAACCAGGATCAGAATTGTAAGTTGAGTAAACAAAGGATAAATGAGAGGAAAAGTAATAACATTCATAGATATATATATAATGTTAATTAACAAAACAAATTATAATAGTGATCCTGCGGAACAGGTTTGGGTATGGAATTACGAAGGAGAGAAAATGTATATGGATATTGAAGAACGTATTAGATTCCGTGTGTTACGAGAAGTATTTACAGACAAAACGCCAACAGCTGATATGGCTGCAACAGCTGGTAGAAGACAATCCGCTGCTGATGCTTCTGCCACTACCGATCTACAAGCTAATTCAGCAAAAATACCACCATATTCCTTAACAGTAAGTTCTCAATAACTTTTATTTAATGGATTGATTCGTAATCTCTCCAATTGGTTTACTTATAAAATTTGCGTTATTTATAGTGCACTATTGCTGAAGATGGTTTGGGCTTACTTTCCTGGTGGGGAAGCTAAAAAAAGAGTATCTAATCTTTTTTTTTCAATAACTATTATTACGTTATATTGCACATATTACAACGACAACGACAATGATCTATTTTTTCACATTAAACCGCATTTATCATCAACTTTCACCCACAGCAACAACCTAACAAATATATCGTTACCTAAGCAACTCTGTTGTTCCTTTTTACTATGTTGTCCTTGCCCTTATATATCTTTGTCTTTTTTCTTATAAAAAAAAAGAAAGAATTACTCGTAGTCCACTACTATTTTCCTCACAAACCCTTTCCTCATTATTGCATGCATTTATTCACCCACTTTCTCGATTGCTAGAGAATTATTCATTGTACAAAAGTATATAAATATACACATAATTATTCTTTTTTTTTACATGATAATCAAAAAGTTCTATTGATATATTTTTTTGGAGGAGAAAAGATGCTTTATCATCAAAATTAATAATCACTATGTAAATTATTTCTATAATATATATATATATAGTAATGTTGCAAAATAAAAAACGTGTATAATACAAAAAGAAAAGAAAAAAAAGGTCTAAAAAAACTGACTTTTCCACTTGTAAAAGGATCAATAATTAAGCCTATTAGAAGGGAAATGGGTGAAAAAATTACAATTAGATATATGTATTACATAGTGATGCCAGTTTTTTAGGGAACTACATTGGAAGAAAATAAAATAGAAATAAAAATAAAAACTTACGGGTACAGTAGTATATTCACGTCTGGCCAGCAGATCTTTAATAAAATTTTTGCGTATTCGTGATTTACGATAACGCCACCAACGAGCACATTTGATCCAAGCGAATATTCCAACTAATATCAAAACAATAACACCTGCTACAGCTGATGTTCGAATCAATTTTTGAAAAAGATTTACATTCTGGTATATGTATATATTTATTTTTGATTTATGTAATAAAGAAAAAATCGAGTTAGTATTTCAAATAGTTTCTCATAGATATAACAGTGATAAAAAAAATTATATACTTTACATTAGTTAACCACCAACAATTAGAAAATAGACCAACTACCCAACAACTTCCATTGTTTCCAGAATTTAAATTAATCCAAAATAAATGATGAAATAGATCATTCATTTCGTCACCTTGAGGAGCATTTTGTGAGAGATCTATTTGTAACTCCTGAAATAACATTCGGTTTTGTTGTGCTATTCTTGGACAATCAAACACATAATCATCAGGACAGGCAGAAAATGCTCGATCGTAGGATACATAGGTTTGTGTAAGTATCCACTAAACAAAGATAAATAATTAAATCAATTTTTAAATAGTTATAGTATGCCAGATAAAAATAGTCTCTCTCTCTCGTATATATATACCTTATTGGGATTATTCTTATGACGACAAGATACTCGAAGTAATTCAGTACAATCGCCAGCTCGCCATCGACCATTCCATCGTTGTACCATAGCACAATGTGGATTACTACTTATTTTTGGCTCACCAATATCCCATGACCATATGGTTCCCAATATATTATCACTTAAATGAGCCGTATCATTAACAGAATAATCTGCATTATTATCATCGGTATAATTATTTTTTAAAAAATAAGGTGAATAACCACATTGTACCTAAATAATAAAATTCATGCAACTCAGAAAAAAAACATAAAAACAATTAAATAAGCTTGTGTAACCTCGATACCAGATTGGAATGAGGTTCGTTTTGTCTTCTTACCGCTTTCATTGTTGTATTATACGAAAATCCAGGATTATTGCCATGATCGTTCATATAAATCCAAGACCAAGATAACACAGTGCCATCAGGTTCAGGTTGTTGTAAAGATGGCAATGATACACTGGTTTCGTTATTTTCCATTGGTAACACATATGTATTATTTGCAGGTCTTGCACAATCTTCCCAACCCATCGCTTCCATATTAGTCAAATTGACCTGATTCATGTACCAGCCAGCACCCAATTGAGTCGAATTAAATATTGTACTTCTGTCTTGTTCTAAATATTTATAGTTGGTATCACTGGGAAGATCAATTGAACCAAATCCAACAAGTAATTGAATATCTCGTTGCATCAGATAAATAAAAGTGGGCCAAGCTGAATCAGAGGCTATTGCTCCCGTGGCGGGATCAACGATGATTTGTTGATCTTCTTCACCAGTTAAACCAAAGGATGCAGTTAGGTTATGTCGGTCATGAATTAAATCGTCGGGTGTATAGAGTCGTGAGGTGTTACGATATGTTGAATCAATGGCTGATCGTAAAATATCACGCAAACTTTCATTTTCTCCATCATCATCATTATTATTATTATCGTTATTGTTGTTACTTTGGAGCTGATGTAAATTGAGTATAAGAAACAAAAGATTTGTATCTTCTGGGGCTGTTGAAACATCAGTTGCTGTTACGTAATAATTGACTGAATCCATGAAATGTTGAAATGTATACCATGGTGCACATTTGTATTGACCAATATTGACGTCTTCTTGTGAAAGGGGTACAAGTTTGTTGACAGTATGTCCAGTAGATAATGTAGGAAGTGAATTGACACTATTATGACTTTTTCTCGGTGACGATAATAATAATTTTTCTGTTGTTGTTGGAGAAGGAGGAGTAGCAGTATGTACCATTCTATTCTCATTGTTATTATTATCGGTTCGTTTACTTTTCTGAGGAACAGATAGAGAAGGTAATTTATCCGGACATAATTGCCATGTGTGTCTATCTGGGTCCCAATAAAGATCTACTACCAGACGTCGATACCCCATATACATTAATTCTTCAACATGACTTAGTTTTTGTGCTGAGTAGTCATTACCGAAATAAGCCGCTTTTAAATCAATGGCAGGCCATAACCAACGATCAATGGTGACATTGAGTCCAATGTCACGTTGGGTACGTAATGGCACAGTAATGTTCGTAGAGTCAAAGCCAAGGCCTTTATAAGGTGTATTACCAGAATATGTATCTGGTAATTGAAGTCGTTTGTTGAAAATAAATGCTGTGGTGAAATCGATTGCATAAATGAGAACCAACCATAATAATAAAATAACAACATTAGGCCTCATTTAACAATAGGATTTTTCGCCACACTACAAATAATAATAGAAGGATAGGAATAAAGGAGAAAAATAAACAGAGTTGGAAAGGTAGTAGTGGTGATAGTAAGAAAAAGCAAAGAAAGAGAAAATAGGATATATAATTGGATGGTAGGTCTCCTCCACTTTTACTTATAAGCTTTTTGCTTTATTTTCGTTTGTTGTATCTTTTAATTTGATATAATTTGAGAAGGAACAGCGGAAAAAAAAGAGGTACGGGAAAACTCGTTCTCCGCATTAAACAATGTCGGTATACAATCCCGAGTCCGTTTGTTTAGTAATGTAATCATGGTAAAGTGTTTAGCTTACAATATTATCCGGGTCTGGTGAGTACGTAGTATTTTATATTTAGCGTGGTAATAAAAAAAAAAGCAGCTAACTACAACGGACCTTTCTAGCTGAAAGCTATACATTTAATCATATTCCCAGTTTACAATTTACTCTAACCAATATGATATTAAAAGTTTTGTAAAAAAGATGAGGAGAATTTTTACTATTATTAATGAATGTATTATACTCATTGATACCAAAAAATATATATGCCATTTTTAAATTACTTAATAAAAAGAATATGAAAACATTAAAAACAATTCACTTCATTTTATTTTCAGGTAATTACCCAAATTAGAAAGTTAATTTTCAAATTTACCCGCCCGCCAAAAAAAAACCTTTATTTACGAAAGATCAATTAAAGGAGAATCTTCAACAACTGGTTGTTTTTGAACAGGAGCATGTTGCTGTGGTGATGGCTGATAGCCATACATTGGTTGCTGTTGTTGTTGTTGAGATTGTTGTTGTGGATAATAATAACTACCTTGATCCTGCTGTTGTGATTGTGGTGGTGGTGGTGGATATTGCTGTGGTTGTTGTTGTTGTTGTGGTGGTGGTGGTGGTGGATAAGCTTGATCTTGTTGTTGTGCAGGATTTTCAGCTGGGGAATATCCGTGTCCTTGAAATTCTGGAGCAGGAGCGGAGGGAATATGATAATTGGTGTTAGTAGGTGGATATACTACAGCTTCAGATGTATTATTATATGATTGTTGTTGATATCCACCATTATTCATGACAGGAGGTTGTTGAGGGTATACAGATACATGAGCGTGTTCGGTTTGTGGTGTCATGGCTGGAGGAGCATGTGGATAACCAGCTTGATGAACTGGATTAGTATAATAAGATGATGACGGGATATTGGATGATCGATTATAAGCTCCTGCAACACGTTCCTCCAACAAACGATCATATGCTTTTACAGCAGCATTCATCTTGTCATTCAAAGTTACCAGAATTTTATGCTTATTAATCACATCGGCCAATGTCTTGACTAATTTAGGTTGTAATGCGCCAATTTGTGTATATAACTTATTGATTTGAGGATCATTGGATATGTCTCCACCACGTGCATGAATACGTTCAATCAAGGTAGAAAATAATTCAACATTTTCCATTTCTACTCGAGAAATGTCATCTGGATTAGGTTGAAGCGCTCGTTGTTCCCAATCACTTGATTTACTTGTATTTGATGATAATTGCATTTCACGCAATGAGGCGGCAATTGCAGCTGCAAGTTCTGGATCTTCCTCTTCTTCTTGATTGGCCTATCATTATTATTACTTTTGTTATTAGTACAATGATATATTATACTCCATCTTAGCAAGTACACTTGATTTCCCATTCTTCCATCCTTTGCTCCCTACTAACCTGAGCAGCAGTAGTAGTTGTGGTGGTGGTCGCTGTTGTAGTTGGTGTAGATTTAGATGGTTGTTGGGATGGGGTATAACCTCTACCAAAATTCTTTTGTTGCTCTGCTTCCTTCAATGACATTTCAATTGCTTTTTTCATATCCTCATCAAAATCTTCTTCAGCACCAGGAGGAGGCACTGCGCCTGAAGTAGGAACTGATTGAGATGATGGTGCGCTATGTTGTTGATATGACGGTTGTGGTACAGCTGTTGCTTGTGATGGAGGCGAAAATGGTAATGGTGGTAATACATTTTTCTTTGCAGCTTTGGCCAATTTCAACTTGATATGACATCCATCACATACACGTACTTCTTCGTCAATACCTAAATGAGGTAATGGCATAGTTTTTGCTGAACATTCTTGACAAAATGTCTTGCCACATTGTCGGCAATGATGCTATATATATTTGTCACATACATAAGTTCACTTACCGGTTAATAACGATTTTTTCTTTCCCGGTCTCTCTTATATAAATAAACAACATTCAATTTCACTTTTACCTTTCTGTTTGTCATTGTAAACGCTGTTCTGCAACGTTCACAAACATCAGAATCGGACCATTCAGGTGGCTATTATTTCATTATACAAAAAAAAAAAAAAAAAAAAGAATTGCAAACAATATTATTAGTCTATCCATTTAACATCCACATATCAAATTATACAAATATGTGTTGCCTCTCAAACCACTCCCATTTTAAAACTAAATTTTACTTACAGCAGACGTCTCTAAAAAAATAGAATCAACAGCGGCATTCATTGGAGGGAAAACATGACCTTCAGCTTGTAATAATCGATGAGTATCTGTGATATAGGCCAACGCTGGATTCCCTTTTGCAGCAACACTCCATGTTTGAATAATTGACAAAATCTTATTCTTAACATCTGGATTACACCCCGCCTATTATAAAAATAATATAATGATGATACTTGAATGTGAGAACAGTATTGCTTTTTTTTATAAGTTTCTTTTGATTAATAACCCCCTTTATTTCTCTCTTTCAAGCTGTTTATATCCGTTTGCTTCCCTCCTGTCCATTTTTTCTTTTTAGTTCTATGTATATAAAATTACCGGTGATCTTGCCATCGATGTTAACTGATCCATAAATTCTCGACTAGCGACTTCTCTAACAAATTGGTCACCACTATTTTTAACACAGGTATCCACAAGCTATCATATCGTATATATAATGTTAGAAATGATAACAACAACAAAAGTTGTCATGATTTTTGTGAAGAGAGGGCTTTACGATAAAAGAAAAAAAGAATAGTAACATACCGATAAAGTAGACATTTGAACATTAGGGTTTGTGTGCTCCAACCGTCTCTTAAGTGACCGCATGGCATCCTTAGCATTCACTTTTTTACTACGAATTTGATCACTAATTTCGAGATGTAAAGCAAGATCCTCTTGTCCAGCTGGTAAGAATTCCGAAGTTGCTTTTGCTGTATAATAATAACAATAATAAAGTGTCAGTTGTTATATAGTTATGTAAGACAATAGTCTATTAGTAAATACAACTTACCAATAAGCTCGTCTAATGCACTTTGTCCCCACCATAAAGAAACCATTTTATCTTTGAGTTATATAAAAAGAAAAGAAAGAAAAAGCAATAGAGTATAAAAGAAAGGGAGAAGAAAGAAAAAGAAGGAAAGAAAAAAAAAGGTGTGAGCTTTTTTGAGTTTTTTCATTTACGCTTGGCACTTTTTTCTCGGCGTTGCAGGTCAAACCATATTCCAGTTCCGCATACGGTTTCAACTTTTTTCTGGGATTCTAGCATTATTTTATTTATATATTTCAAAAGCTGTCAAATATTGTTACTATATTTTTTTTGCACAACATATTTATATTAAACTACGAGATCGTCAAACTATCACATTTATTTTACTACTAGCTCTGGATCTGCTCATAACAAACTCCATTGCTTTATTAATACTATTAAAATAATAATAATAATAATAACGTTGAAAACACGTTTATTTTCATAATATCAACTGATTGTAAAGTTATGTTATATTGTTATGTGTGGCAGTGGGGAATGACAGTGTTGATGATTTGTTGCTTTGTGATAATATTTTAATACTGGGAAAGCCCATAGTGTATTGTGGCAACAATTATTGTTGCTAGATTACAATGGAGACTAATGTTACACAAAAAATAATACGCATCACTAAATTGTGTGGTGCTTTGAGTAATAAATGAAAGGTAGGAAGGGAAAGAGAAAAAAAAATATTATAAGATAAAGGGGTATAAGAAGTTGCGGATTTCCTTATAAAAATAATAAAAAGCATATCAAGAAGATACAACATAACCTATCCACAAATCAGAGTGTACCTGCTAGCGCGGTGAATAAATTACAGTATAGAGCCCAAAAGACATCATATGGATCATGAAAAAAGTGTCCTCTTTATTATTTGATATCAAGATTTGAAAGTAAAGAGCGTGTAAATCAGTAAGATGGAGTATGACTGAAAAATGAAGATAAAGCAACAAAGAATAATTATTATCGACAGAAAAGGGAAGAGAGTTCAACCATCTCAGCCAATCACGTTGACAGATTTATTCTCACAGTCTCATTTCAAGTGAACGCGCCTACAAAACCTTGCAAACACTCCTTCCACAAATCACAAATAAAAATATGGGTATGTAAAACATTGAAACAACGTTTATAATAACAAATTCAACAGTGGTAACACAGCAATTATGTTTTTGTAATGCAATTAATAATTCTAAAACCATAACCTTATTATTATAGATACTTCTGATTCAATTCAAAGAAAACGCAACTTACGACGTAAATTAATTAATTATGAATTGGATCGTAATGAACTTATGGAAGATCGGCAACTTGATCGATTACCTGAAGGATTAACAGTTGAAAATAATGTATGGAACTCTATCAAGTACCCACTTTCTTCCCTTTTCATGTTTTTTTTAATACTGACAACTTATTTTTACATTCTATAAATAACCAGACCACAGATCAAGAATATTTCAAAGAAGCCTTTAACACTGATCACTTTGCAGTGTATGTTGTTTCTTCTCACGATTTAGCTGATGATAGTGAATACCGTTGTGGTACCTATTCAATTGTATATAACAGTAATGTTATTCCTCTTCATTATAATCAACATTTGGGTCCCACTGATAATACTATTATATTTGATTTACTTGTAAGTTTACCGATAATTGTTATATGTTAACTATTGTTTTTTTTCACTGTTTTTTTTTATATATATAACAAGTAAGATAAGTTACTGACTTATATTATTATTATTATAATAATATATATAATATAGGCGATTCGAGACATATTAAGTTTATGTCCTTTGAATGAAACATTAAGTATTCTCACAAAGAATGCTGGCGCTTTTAACAGTAAAATATTAAAGATATTTTTTTTTGTTGTGGGTGTTGTGATCCTGTATGGTTTTCTTTTTATTAATCTACTATGAGCTTATATTGTTATAGTATTTAATGGTAATGCCAGATTTTTAAGAAAGCAAGGAGCTGGCAAGGAGAGCGTAATGTCAGTAGTAAAGGAACTCCAAATTCAACTGAAAGCACGAAAAGCTGAAACAAGAATCATTATGGTAATAACAAAAAAAAAGAATGATTAGTACTTAATATTATTAAAGAGATAAGGTCAATCTAAACTTGAAGATATTGATTATAATACTGATTGTAACAATGTAGTTTAGCGAACAAAGAGACCCATGGATTAAACGACTCTACACCATTGCTAGCAAACTTGCTAGTACGTTTCGAATATACATGTAAATCTATATACATTCGGTTTATTTTTCTTAAAAAAAAAAAGACATCATTTGTAATATTCACGTATCATATTTATTTTCTGCCTTTTCTTTTTATTTTTACAGCCATCAAGAAAAAGAAGCATACCAACAATCTCAATTACAAAATACTCCCACCAATAATACAAATGATAATATTTCGTGTAGTAACGCACAATCTGAAAAACAATACCCTAATCCAGTTTTACCGACATCATCATCAGGAACTACTACATCACAAGTACAAACTTCTTCTAAAAATAATATTTCATCTGATCAACAAGACTTTATTCCACTTTTACCAAAACAATCAAAGTCTACTGGTGTGTCACAAACCGATGCATCACAAGTATCTATTGTATTTCAACCACGAGAGGGATCGCAAGCTGACGCTGAATCTTCTTCACAAGTGGAAAGTAGTTGGAGCAACTGTGCATTTCTGACTTTAGGACAACAGGTTAGTGATGGTTCTGCTGTTAATGTGAAAGAAAAATTACAGTATCATCGAACTACTACTACTTCGCCTGTTAGTCCAAATTCAGCTGCTGCATCAGTTTTTTATTCTACATCACCATTTTATGGAGAAGGTAACAGTGGTGAGATTGTAGATGCTACCCCTTCCACTATGAACACGTCAGATAACAATAACAGCAACACCAACAATTATAATAATATACTAGCTTCATTATCTTCTGGTATTTACGGATCAACATCGCCTTCAGATAATCAATACCATGAACTTGGAAAAAAACGGATGATTAATTCATTAGATAATTTGAAAATCGGCGAATCAGGAAATAAGAAGCCGAAAAAAGTATAAAGGGAACTATTATCACCACAAAATGACGAATTTCCAGATGTAGTAGAATTTTAAAAAATAAAAAGAATATTAACAATGAAAGAACAAAAGCTAAAACTTAAACTTATAACGAAGTAGCACTTGATTATTTTGATGTCGGGGAAGATCGCTGTATTAAATTTACACTTGAAATCGGCTGGGGAAAAACATTCAGTCATACTGATCATCGTCAAAAAGCTACCTGTGGACTATATAAAAAATAATAATTATTCCTCAGTAATTTCAAAATCAATTTAAGGAAGGCAATTTCAACACAACGATTAGAGCTATTTAACAACAATGTTGTTGATTCGACGCTTATGCAAGTATTGGATATACTAGATATTATAGTTACTTCGATTGACACAACAAATTCACAACATGAACTTCAAACGAACACCATCAATCCGAAACAAATTATTATCAACGTTTGTCTGTCATATTACACATCTTATTGAGAGATACTATATTAGATGTTGCAAAGTAAGATTTATTCTTGGTTTTTGTATACTGTTATATGTATTATCAAATTAAGCTAATAATTGTTTATTATTTATCTATCATAGTGAGAGCAAACAAGCCAAGCTAGCAAAGACATTATGACAAATTGTTCAAAAAATTTGGCTCTTCCATCTATAATGATAATATATTAGGCAGAAAAATTGATTTGATGATTAAAAGCAGTGGAGTGTAACTTAGTGCTTCCGAATAGAATAAGAGTGCGGACAAGACCACTACAAAAGATCAACAAGTGAAAAATGTTAGAGGAAACAAGGCTATTTTAAAAAAGCTGTTGTCATTACCCATTCCTGATGCAGATCGTGAAAATGTTTTTTGTGTTGGTATGGATTTCGTTGGTAAGTTGTTGCTTATGATTTGATTTAAAAGAAAAAAAGAGAAGAAGATAACGAACAACTAATATATTCAACGAATACATACTAAATCAAATAGGTACCGTTGGATATATGCTTTCCGTACACCACGTTGATGATCATATGCTGAAATTCTTATATCAGATATATGTTTACCAATCGACTTTACTCAATTGGATAGTTTTGGTGTAACCCTTAACAATTTGTTCAAGTTTAAAAACCACCACACACGATTACAGAACATCATTGATGCTGCCTATCGTCGTCATCGCGAGGATCAATCACTTACTCAACTCCGAACAACCTCCAGAGGATCATTATCCGATGATATTGAAGATTATACTGGTGATGAAACACCCGATATAAGTTCAAATACATTTTTTTCACCAAGAAAAAAACGTGCAAATAGTCGAACAAATAACGAGGATGGTGATCAGTAACATTACAAATTCATTCATCTTACATTGGTCTTTTTTTTTTCTTTTAATCACCAACTCATCAAATCAATCATCTATACTATTACAAGGCCAAGGAATTAATAGAAAAAAATCACCAAATATGTATCATCATTTTTTCTCTAAACTTGTATGCGTGGTAGAGAGTAAATTCCTGTCTATGAAACCTCAAATAATACGTCCCCAAAATAAAATAAAAATATGAATATGTAAAACATTGAAACAACGTTCATAAGAACAAACTCAACAGTGATATAGACTTTTTTGTAATACAATCAACAATTTTAAAACTATAACCTTATTGTTAATATTATTAATATTACTGATTCAATTCTAAGAAAACGCAACCTAAGACGTAAAGTAGTTAATTACGAGCTGGATCGTGATGAAGTAATGGAAGATCGGCAACTTGATCGACTACCTGAAGGATTTACAATTGAAAATAATGTACGGAACTCTATCATGTACTCATTTTCTTCCCTTTTGATGTTTATTTTTAATGCTGACCACCAGACTTCAGATCAAGTATATTTTAAAGAAACCTTGAACACTGGTCACTTTGCAGTATATGTCGTTCCTTTCCGACGCTTTAAGCGATAATAGTGAATACCATTATGGAACATATTCGATTATTTATAACAGCAATGCTATCCTTCTTCATTATAATCAACATTTGGGTCCCACATACAGTGTTCGGTTTCCGCCATAGCGGAAATCTTTTTCACTCAATCAATACGTAATGATGAAATGAAAAGTTTTTGTTAAAATAATAATAAAAGAGAGTATATATTTATATTTAAGTTATGAATAAAGATATTCTAGTGTCTATTTTACTTCTGGTAAGTGGGTCTCATTGCCATATCTAAAATCTAGATTTGCCGACATAAAAATCCTACCGTTCTGCATAAATCAAGCAACTGATAAATTTAGCTCATGTGTATTGACAGTCGATGTCGGGCTTTAACCTAAGCTTGCATCTCTATATCAATGCAAAACGGATGGGTTAAATTTTTGGGTAGTAAACCTTCCTTAAAGTGTTTTGCATTTAAGAATATAAAAATTGGGAGAAGGAAATCCACTTTTTCATTCGACAGATATGAAATTTTGGATCTCATTATAATTCTTGGAACTTGAGTGTAATTTTTGTTTAATTTTCCCAACATTCAATACAGTAATCAGAAGTTATTCCATCCCAAAAAGGTATGTATCATGATATGAACTGCTTAGTGGGATGTTTAATTATTTTAACCTGATAAAATAAAAATGTTAACATGGTATCTCATATAAACTAATGAATCCATCATGGAAATATATCAACACAGTCACGTATGTACATGAGACCATCTTCGTTGTTGATGTTATTATTAGTTATTGGCTAATTTTTTTTATAAAGTATGAAATTGAGAGAATCATATAAATGAGAGGTGCTTTGATGATATATTACTATATGCTATATTATTTATACAAATGAGAAAGGGTATTTGATTACATTTTATGAAATCCTAAATTATGTTGTTTTTTGATCGTTGTAATCCATGATAGGTAGTTTTTAGACTTTTATAACCAAGGTAGGTCATGAAGAACCCTTTTCCCACACCCTGTTTGTAGCATGCAGTCCATGAGATTCGGGAATGTTGCTTTCGCCATTCCTCTACAAATTTGTCGACGAATTCCATATCAGTCATTGTTTTCGGTGGCGGAAGTGATGACGGGCACCGATCTTCCAATTTGACCTATAACACCATTCGGCAATGATGCAGGTTCAAATATTGCAGCGGCAGGATCAATAGAATCTTGTGAATACTTTCCAAGGCACACAGCTGTTGCATTCCATTGCTCAAGATGCACTTGCAAACGAAATCCGAAAAGAAGACGAAACGGTGGATGTACTTGGTAATGTTTGCCAAGAAACGAAAAAGCAGTTTAAATGATTTTACAGTGCCTTGGAAAATACCGATGACCTTGTTACCAAAATGGCTCGAAGCATTGCTGGTGCTGGATTTGTGTATAGTGATGCGTGCCTTGGAAAGTATACACAAGATCCTATTGATCCTGCCGCTGCAATATTTGAATCTGCATCATTGCCGAATGGTGTTATAGGTTACATTGGAAGATCGGTGCCCGTCATCACTTCCGCCACCGAAAACAATGACTGATATGGAATTCGTCGACAAATTTGTAGAAGAATGGCGAAAGCAACATTCCCGAATCTCATGGACTGCATGCTACAAACAGGGTGTGGGAAAAGGGTTCTTCATGACCTATCTTGGTTATAAAAGTCTAAAAACCACCTATCATGGATTGCAACGATCAAAAAACGAAAAAAAAAAAACATAATTTAGGATTTCATAAAATGTAATCAAATACCCTTTCTCATTTGTATAAATAATATAGCATATAGTAATATATCATCAAAGCACCTCTCATTTATATTATTCTCTCAATTTCATACTTTATAAAAAAAATTAGCCAATAACTAATAACATCAACAACGAAGATGGTCTCATGTACATACGTGACTGTGTTGATATATTTCCATGATGGATTCATTAGTTTATATGAGATACCATGTTAGCATTTTTATTTTATCAGGTTAAAATAATTAAACATTCCGCTATGTAATTCATATCATGAAGAAGATAGTTTTTTAGAGTTTTGTTTACTTTTGGGTACTATGATTGCACTTCCTTCAGCTTAATGATACCTCATACTCTAGTCAACATGACCAGTTAATAATTTTTATATTGATGTTAAAATTTAAGTATTCTCGCAAAGAATGCTGGCGCCTTTAACAGTAAAAAATCAAAGATATTTTTTTTTTGTTGTGGGTGTTGTGATTCTGTATGGTTTTCTTTTTATTAATCTATCATGAGCATATATTATTATATTATTTAATGGCTGGTAAGGAAAGCGTAATGCCAGTACGTAGTAAAGGAACTCCAAATTCAACTGCAAGCACGAAAAGCTGAAACAAGAATCATTATGGTAATAACAAAAAAAAAGAATGATTAGTACTTAATATTATTAAAGAGATAAGGTCAATCTAAACTTGAAGATATTGATTATAATACTGATTGTAACAATGTAGTTTAGCGAACAAAGAGACCCATGGATTAAGCGACTCTACACCATTGCTAGCAAACTTGCTAGTACGTTTCGAATATACATGTAAATTTATATACATTCGGTTTATTTTTCTTGAAAAAAAAAAAGACATTATTTGTAATATTCATGTATCATATTTATTTTCTGCCTTTTCTTTTCATTTTTACAGCCATTAAGAAAAAGAAGCATACCGACAATCTCAATTACAAAATACTCCCACCAATAATACAAATGATAATATTTCGTGTAGTAACGCACAATCTGAAAAACAATACTCTAATCTAGTTTTATCGACATCATCACCAGAAACTACTACATCACAAGGGTGTTGGGAGACCTACTACCTTTGATGCATACAAGAGTTCGCACTTTACAACTAAAATTTGTACGTAACATGCCTTCAAGGTTTACCTGTTACCACCTTGGCTCAATCAATTGGATTGTCTTTTTTAGGGAATAAAAAATGCGACAAGCAATGGAAACACCTCACATCATAACAATACATTAGCTGCATTATTTTCTGGTATCATATACGGATCAACATCGCCTTCAGATAATCAAGATCATGAACTTGGAAAAAAACGAATGATTAATTCATTGGATAATTTGAAAATCGGCGAATCAGGAAAAAAGAAGCAGAAAAAAGTATAAAGGGAATTATTATCACCACACAATGATGGATTTCCAGATATAGTAGAATCTCAAAAAACAAAAAGAGCAATAACAATAACAATAATGAACAAAAGCTAAAACTTAAATTTCATCCATGACAAACAAAATGGTCGGCGCTAAACAATAATAGTAATGACAATGTGTCGATCAATTTCTCTCGCATCTTTTTTTGTTATCCTAGTGTAGGTACTATACGCACATACAGTTTAACAGATTTATCTCTTATCATTTGTCACAATAGCTGTATATATATAAACTTTGAAACATCCAATAATTAGAAAAGTTCTATCATCATATGCCCAAAGTATAAGACTATCAAGGGTGATCCTTTATTTTAGTACTTTAATTTCTGACAAGTACAACCATCGTGTCATCAATTTGATGTTACGTATCATGCATTTTATGATGGGCCAAAAAAAAAAAAAAATCATTTTTTCAAAAGATTTTTGATGTTTAATATTATCATGATGCAAAGAAAAAGAGAAACGAGTAGTAGTAAAGAAACGTATGTTTTGTGTATGTGTGTGTGCTTTTTCTTTTTAATGAAAATAAAAATGTTGTATGTGTAAGATGAATTGAATAGTATTTAGTATGTAGTTGAATATCTTGAGAGAGAAAAAAAAGAACAAAGATATTGGGAATATACAATTGGTATGAATTCGTTTTGTTGTTTGTGTAATGTGTTAATAATTAAATCAATTAATTAATCAATGATACGAAGATCTTGTTTACGATCCTTGGCATAAACATCTTTATATTTGTTAAATATATCTTCCAATCCAGCAATATATTGTTTTTGAACTTCAAGTAATTGTTCTTGTGTAGGTTCTTTTTGGTCTTTTTCCAATTTGGGTACAGGAATGGGTTTACCAACTGTAAATGTATATATAATATTTAGCAGTTAGTTAGTTTGTGTGTAGTTAAAATGATATAAAGAAATCCCAAATAGATGAAATTTGAATAATCATTAAAGTCTGCTGATCTCATCGTCATTCGCATCTCATTGTTTTAACCCCACACATATGATATATATAGTAAAAACCCCATCATTTATAATAAAAGAAATTTGATACATTACCAACAGTAACAATGGGGTGTCTAAAAGGAATAATACCCACATCATCTAATAATATATTGATATATTTAGCAATCATATTTCTAATATATACACACACAAAAATATATAAATACTTACAGTTGAAGATTCCACGAGCATGAAACAATGGCATGGTGAATCCGAGCAAAGATTGCATTTTCTTTTGAACTTTCCAAACGGTTGTTCCTTTATCATTATCTACTTGTTCATAAATATCATTTTCACCAAACGAAAAGACAGGAACAAGAGATGCATTATGTTTAATAGCAAGTCGGATAAATCCAAGCCGGCGCTTAAGAGTAAGATCAGCAATGCCTGGGCGAGCACTTAATGACTCCGCTGCCCCACCAATGACAATGACAATAGAGCGACCTGGACCTGATGATAAAATACTTTCACACGAATGTCTTGAAACAGAAGCAATGCCAAGAGATAAAATCAAATCGCGGTAAAGTGGTAATCGAAAATTACTATAATTTGTATAAGTATTATTAAAAGTTAATATTTATCTATTGAATTATATATCATCAATAGGATGAATTATATAACCATTTTCTCTCCCTTCCCCTCCCCTCGTATATTTTTTTTTCTTTCGCGTAAAAAACAAAATGTCAATAGGTTTTTCTTTTACCTTGCCAATGTTAATAAATTAGGAACAATACCCGGAAACTTTTCCGAAAATCCAGTTGCTTCAGTAGCAAAATTTGCAAATGCACCCATAGATATGATACCATGAGGATGATAACCAAATACATAATTGCCTGTTGGATCTAAATCATGTTCCTGATTTTTATTTTTATTTTTAGTTACCGAGCAACAAAATGAGTGTCATTGAAATATCCATGTGCACATCCTTTATTATCAACTCCACCCCAATCTTCTTTTCCCCCACCACTTCTTAAGTCCATTATCAATTCTTAAACTTACTTTAATCAATATGATAGGAAAATAGTCAACAAAATATTTCCAAATTGTCCATCGTCGTGGCCAATCATATCGTCTTCCACCATTTTCTGGTGCTTTATCCGTAAATAAAAATGTAATATAAGCTATTAATAATGGCCATAATACTGGGTGAGTAAAACAACCAGCAAATATAACCAAACATATAAATAACATAAATATCCAAGAACACACAGCAAACATTTGCATGCGTCGTTCAAAAGGAATGCCATGAAGCGGTGCCCAACGAACTTGATTTCGTGTTTTACTGTTGTTATCTTCTTCCATTAAAGTTGCTGTCACTTCTTTCATTGTTATGTAGCCAAATAAAAAAAAAAGGTGTGGGGTTTTATTGGGTGTTAGCTGGGGAAGTGAATAATAAAAAGAAAGAAAAGAAACAAAAAAAAAAAAATAAAGGAAAGAAAAAGAAAGGTGTTTAGATATTATATTAAAAAAAAAAGGAACGTGTATGAGCAGGTGAGTTTAATAAGAAACGCTTAGCTTTAAAGTGAATAAGAAAAAAAAAAGATGTATATTTTTTTTATATCAATCAAAAATAAAATGGATGAGTTTTTTTCACATGATCATAAAAGGTACTTCATTTTACTGCTTTGCTCGTTGTTGCTTGCTAATAATTGACTCCGGCCTAATATGAAATTGTCGTGTGTTGAAAAAAAAAAAAAGTGTGTGCCTGTGTTTGAGTGAAGAAACTCGCATTAAACTTTTTCTCGAGAAAACGAAAGTTTTTTTTTTATCCTCAGCTTTTTCTTTTTTAGTGCACGCGAGAAAGTCAAGGAGTCAAACACAGAAAAAAAAAAGAATATAACTTTTTAAAAGAAAGCATATTAACACCATATTAACACCACACTGACTTGAACCCCTTTTCACAGGTCCCCTCCCTTCTTTTTTATTTTTAACTTCTTTCTCGTTGTCTTTTATTTTTCTTTCTTTGAACATGTTGATTACACTTATCACGTCAGTAATAGGAACATGTTATGCTTTAAACGTCATATTATCCTTGTTTATTCTTGTCGTGACATTTAATAAACAAGTGATTTTGGAATTGTTTCCAGTCAGAACATCAAATATGCCAAAACCACTCATTATTGTAGAAGTATTGGCCGCTACATTCAGTGAATTACCTTTGCATCTTTTATTTGTCAAATATATTAGCACTCAAATAACTTGGTTATTTGGTGGTTTTCGTAAGTAGTGGTAGAAGAATTTTTTTTAACAATAATGCGAGCTTAAATAGTGAGAATATATAATATAGTATATAATGATGAATATAGTTGAAGAATAGACATTAAACTAAATTGAATTATTACTATTATTATTAGGTTACACACTTCCATGGTTACTTTCGTTTTTAGACTATATTACATTGTTTGGTTTGTTTTTATTGTTTGTTGAAAGTTGGAAGGAAGATGCTGTAGTTGAAGAAGCCATTAAGGATATGGCTGGCGGTGACCCTGCTGACTCTGTAGATAGTATCATGAGGTAAATTTTATTTCTATTTCATCATTTTACTGTTACTAGGATAATGCTATTATTAACACGAAAATATATCGTTATGATATAATAATAGTACAAGTTACGTAAAGCGTATCATGAACCCCGTATGGACTCCAAAAGATATTGTCATGTATCCTAATAGTATGTATAATTATAGAATAGTAGCAATAACATATAATATATCTTTATTTCTAATCAATTATGAAATGTGATTTATTAGTTACTTATGCAACCAATGAAGAATTAACTGAAGCTATTGAACGTACAAATGACTATGATCAACCACGTAAAATGGCATTGGATATTTATAAATCGACAAAGACACCTAAAAATTCGGGTTTAAGACCTGTGTTGGTAAGCAATAATGATTATGGACCCCTCTTTTATTATGATTATATAATAAACACATGTGATTATAATGTTTAGGTACATATTCATGGCGGAGCTTGGACAATAGGTGATAAAAATACTTTATATCCGCATGAAAAGACTTTATTGACAGAAGAAAATTGGGTAAATATTTCATTGTAATTATATAATATATATTTATATAACAATTAATTAATTATATATATATATATATAGATTGTTGTAAATGTTGGTTTTAGATTAGCACCTGATAATCCTTATCCAATTCATCTTATGGATATTAAACGTGCTTTGCGTTACTTGAAAAGATGTATCAGCACTTTTGGTGGTGATCCTAATTTTATTGTATTATCAGGTATCTAAAAAAACATGTGTCATTAGTGTTCTTATTATTATAATATACTTTTTACTTATTGGAAACGTTTTTTTTTTCAATTATAATAATATCAGGCGATTCTTCAGGTGGTCATCTTGCTGCTATGACAGCATTTACTGCTAATGAACCTGAATATCAACCTGGTTTTGAAAATGTGGATACATCTGTTAAAGGTGTTATTAGTATAAATGGATCACTTGATATTCAATCTGACTCTCATCGTGGTGAATTTTTCACTAAGAAAGTGGCAATGAAAGATACTATTGATACTGAATTTTTAAGCAAGCATTCGCCGGTCGATCTTGTCGGTAAAGCAAAAGAAAATGGATTATTAGTTCCATTCCTTGTTATTACTGGTAGTAGAGATGCTATTGTAGATTGTTCAATTGGACAACGATTTAAAAAGAATTATGATCAAGGTACTATTTAAATTTATTACGTATTTTTTGATTATTCATTCTAATTATTCATATTATTCGATTATTTATAGTTGTAGATGAAAAAGCTATAAATTCTCAATGTGCTTTTGTACAACTTCCAGTAAGTTTTTTTTCTTTGTTGATCAAAAAAAGAAATTTATTGTTGAATTTACTTATCTGTTTTTTTAATATGATAAATAGGCTGCTCATCATATTTTTCATCTCAGTTGGTCACCACGTTCTTTATATATTTCACGTCTTATTCAAATTTGGTGTCAACAAACTTATAACAAAAATAAATAAAGTAATAATCCATATACACATCGTATATACCAAACCATCATTCATTAATATAACAAATTGAGAGAGATATGTAAATATATATATATTCTGTTTAGAAGGATTGTGGAGGATTTGGAAAGAATAAGGTAGAAGGGTTAAGGAGGAAAAAAAGAAATAGTTAAAAGGAAAAAAGACAAAGTCTGATTAAAGGATTTGTTTGAGCAATTTACCAACAATTTTGATATGAAAAAAAAAAAAGAATCTAAAAATTAATTCATTTTGAAATCTAACGATATAAGAAAAAATAAACAGGGTACAAATAAAGAGACGAAAAAAGAGTTCATCTTTTTTTTTTCTTTATCTAGATGAACCACCTAATAATAAAATAGTTTTAATCAATAAGTTTAACTATGTTTATATGTTATATAATAATAATAATAACTTACTCAATTTTCCACCATCACGTTTAGAACCTTTTTTTCCTCTTAATGTTTGACCAGCACCTGCAAAGACATGGGTTGGTTTTTCTTCTTCTTCTTCTGGATGTTTTGGTAATACTACTGGGAAACCAAAGAAGAGTTGACCAAAAGATAATGTTAAAGGTCCATCATCATTTGGATCAAATTGTGGTTCTTGATCATCTGTATCCATTTTATCGCTATCATCATTTTCTAATACTTTTTTATTTGATCTAGCAGATCTTTAATATATATTAGTTCTACTTATTATCCATTTATTTTCTATATCTTTATTCTTTTTGTTATAATAAAATAAAAGCATTATTACTTACTCTTTTCCTTTTCCACGTAATGATTGACCACTTCCATCAAATGCTGAAAATCCAAGTTTCTTTCTTTGTAATGATTCATCATTAAGCACTTGATTTTTCTAAGTTATAAAACAAATATACTCATATTAGTATGATTTTATATATAATTATTCGTCACTATATGTATATAACACTAACCATGGATGAAGTAGGTGGTGCCCTTTGTCTTGTAGGTTCAACATATCCAACAGGTGGAGCAAAATCAACCTATAATATTAATTTCCCATCCAATCACCCAAATAACACGATAAGTTCTTTATCTTGTACAATAATAATAATACATTCGACTTTTCTCTCCCCTTATTTATATTACTCTACTTTTTATGAATAGATAGATAGATAGATAATGTTTTTTTTTTACCTCCAAATCAGTTTCAATAATGGATATACCAGAATGCTCTTCAAAATTAGGTTTAACTTCCAATACTTTAATACCAAATACTTTATCATTATAAGTAATTTGAATTGTATCATTCAACGTCAATGTTGAAAAATTACGTAATGCATTTTCCAATCTATCAAAAAATTAAAGAGTTCATAAATATATTAGTTATCCATAAACAACAATAACATAATAAATACTAAAATATAACTTACACAGCTTTTGGATCACTAATATCAAGGAAATCAGTAGATTGTGGTTGAATTTTTACAAAAGAACCTAAAGGTAAGGTAGTATTCTTGATTTCTATCAAATCATTAGGTTCTAATTCTAATGTTTCCATCATCTATTATTATTATTATTAATATTCCATCCCCCAAACCGGGATAAAAAAAAAAGAGTTATTACTATTATTATTTATTATCACAAAAAGCATAATCTTTTTTATCATTCTTTTTATTTACCCATTGTGGCAAATATACGCGTCCTTCTTCAGCAACAAATTCAAGTACACCAGCATGACTTCCTTTACCCTTACTTGAATTTGTTAATCGAAATAACATAGGATAAGAGATATTTAATTGTGCTAAAAATAATAATAACATATTTCTGTTAGTTATATGTAAATATATATTTATATACTTCCTTATTATATAAATGGCTATTAAATATCCTCTTACAAAGTTTTTCTAAAGCTGACTGCGGAAGAATAACTATACAAGGATAAAAAAAAAAAACGACATGATTTTGTATATACATGAACGATTAGTTATTTTTCATAGTTTCTCAATTCCATGTGTCTTTTTATTTTCTTAGAACGATCTATATATATGCTGTTAATTAAACTTCAAGTTTCTTACTTTTGCCACCATAGTTGACGTTTTCTCTATCACTACCGTTTTGCATCATGGCGATCGGATAGCAACGATAAAATTCAGAAAAACCTCGGTTGGGATTCATCAGTCCAGCCATAGGGTGACCTAAACCACCAAAGAATCCAGGTGTAAATGGAGTATCATCATCAAAATCACCATTAAACTTTGTTCGTTGTTATTGTTGTTATATGTCGAAAGATAGTAAGTACTTATTGATCATAAAAAAGAAACGACTCATGTTTGAAATTCATATATACACACACCCACACACTATTTCCCCCCCATCTTTTTTATAAGATTGTTTTCTTCTCACCATTGTTTTATATTTTTTTTTAAAGAAAAAAGATCAAGGGGGGAGAGGAAGAAACAAAAGTATAGTATAAAAAAACCAGATAGAAAATGATAAAATATATGCAAAAAAGTACACACACAAGTTTTCAGACTCGTGTCCTTTTATTAAAACAAGCTCCGAACTATTGTCATGCTAAAAAAGTTATTCACTATAATGGATTACAATCTAAATTATTGTTTGTTGTTTTTTTTTTATTGTTATTTTTTTTTCGTTTTATTTAAAAAAATAATATAGCACAATTTTTAATAATAGTAATAATAATGACAATGATGGTAAATGATAAAAAAAAAAAAGAAAGAAAGAAGAAAAAGTAATAGAATTAATTAAGAAGCTCGACGAACAGGTAATTTAGTTAATGACGTTGTAGTATTATTAGTAATAATATTATTACTAGAAATAGAAGAAGTGTTATAATTACTAGTACAAGCAACTGGTAATCCACAACGAGCTGATGTTGTTGTCGATTTGTTAATATTACTATTATTATTAATTTTACGAATATCAGTTCGTTTTTGAGTAGGTCCAATAGGTACAGGTAAATGACTCGTTGGTGGTATTTTCTTATTATTATTAATATTATCCTTCTTATAATTATTAATAGTACTCGTTGTAGTATTAGTATTAATAACTAACAAACTCTTATTCGACGTTGATGCTGTTGGTTTTGGTGTTAATGGTGTTGTAGGATGATGGCTTGAAGATGGGGTAGAAGTAGTAATAGGTGACTGTGGAGGTGATGGTGGTGATATCTTTTTCGTTGCCAATCTTGGAATTCGTGGTCCCCTAAGTCTTGTAGGTGATTTCCATGTGATAGTACTGTTGTTATCTGTGGGAGTGGAAGTGGTTGGTTTTGGAATAATAGTAGTCATGGTCTTTTTATTTTTACTCTCTTGATATTCTTTTGTAATATCAAGATGTTCTTCTTTTTGTTGCTCGTCTTTTTCAGTTTCTGTCATTATATCTTTATTAATTTCTTTGTTTTCACTATTATTTTGGAGCGACAATTTGTATTGTTGTTGTTGTAAGATATCTACTTCCATATTAGGTAAACGTGCATATAATTCGTTTTCACCATCATTTCCATCACTACTAGTTTTACTATCACTACTATTATTAGCACTGGTGATAAAATTAGACCTCGAACTTGTTTTGTTTAAAGAACTAGTTTTTTCAAATGAATCGTCTTTTTCTTTTCTTTGTTGAGGTGAATGACAATCATTTGAAAAGGGGTGTTGTGGTTGTTGATGATGATAATGGTCCAATCGTAAATTTGGTGATGAACTATGCTCCTTTGATATCCCCCAACTTTCTTCTTCTACTTGTTGAACACAAGTTTTTTGTTGATTTTGTTCATTATTATTATTTCCAATGTATTCCTTTTTGTCTTTTCCCTGTTGTTGCTGTTGAGTCGTCAAAAAAATGGCATTTTCCTCCTTCTTCTTTTCTTCAGAGACAATGATTATACTTTCTTTTTCATCATTTTTATGTTTTTGATTTTCAATAAAATAACTTTTATTGTTGTTACTGTCTTCTAAAGATGATAATGAATCTCTTCTGTTACTATTATTATCAGTGTTACTCGTTGTTGTCAACTTTTCTTTTGTTAATAGACAATTTGGTTGTTGTTGGTGATGGTGTTGTAGTTCCTTGAAATCAGAAGATTCCTCGTTTAAACTCGGTTCCTTGATACTACTATAACTTAATCTAGAGAGTACGTATTTTAGTATATAGAGAGTAAAAAAGCTTTTGACTTTAAGGAATAATAAAATATTTTTATTGAGATTGATTTTTAAAATGTATACCTTAGTGATGATATACCACATCCATCAATAGCACTATCACGAGGCATAGTAATAGTATCTGAAGTGATTTTCGTTGCTGTAGTTGTTGTCTTATTACCATTAATAACGATATTAGTTTTATCTACAGCAGTTCCGAGTATTCTTTCACTAATCACCCGAGTGGTTGGAAGTGTTGGAAACGTGTTTTTAATCTTTTCACTTTTTCCTTCAGATTTTTTCTTTTTAAAGAAAAACATGATTTGATAATAATATGAAGTTATATGTGTATATGAAAAATAAGAAGACAAAAGAAATGATTATATATATGTTAGAATTGTTTTTTTGTTATAAGAAAAAAAAGTGAGAGAAGAGAAGAAAAGAAGGAAGGGGTGATGGTTAGTTAGACTGGAACCCTTTTTCCCACACAACATAAAAATATTTTTGGGGGAGGGGAGGGGTTGAAAGTGAAGTGATAAATGCATAATCCTCCTTAAGTTATATGCAAAGTATTAGATACACTATAAAACTTATACTAAACACATACCACATCATAATTATAAATAATGCTTAATTTTATATAAGTGTTCGTGTGATTCTAAAAACCACTGCAGAAAATATAAATAGAAAATTATATTTTATCTGTTTTGAGTTTTTTGTTTATATTAAAATTTTATATAAAAAAAGAAATATTATATTATAAAGAGAGGTTAATAAAGAAATAATTGACAATAATAACCTGTCATTATTATTTGCCACTTCTTTTTTTTTTTTAGTATGTTAGGTAATTTAGTTGAAGAAAAAAAGAGGAGACAAAAAAAAAGGGAGGGTTTTTTTTTTTTTTTCGGTTTTGTTTTCTTTTAAATCAGTTTCTTTTGGTATTTATATTATGTTTGATGATTCTTGAATATAATTAATAGTAATACATAATAATAATAATTATATATATAATGATAATAATAAAAATGATATAATGAGTTTTGGGCTGTTGTATTATTATTATCTATATATATATAACGACAATAATGAAAAAAGGGATGAATAGGCGAAAAACAAAGGAGAAGGTGACATAGAATGGAAGGGAACAAAATACCTGAAATAAATGAAAAATTAAATAAAGAAGAGAAGAAAAAATAAATTATGCATAACGAATTACATCAATTCCAACAGATCGTCTTACTTGCATAATTGCTACTAATTCTTTAATTGTTTCTTCCAAAATGACTACATTATTTAATAATGTAGATAAAGAAATTTCTGTTGACTTATCCATACGACGACGTTGTTGTTGAGATGGATTAGTTGCTTTGGGAGCAAATGTATCTTCATCATCTTCATCCAAATCCAAAATAGGTTCTTCAATTTCATTAATAAAATTGGATGGAAATAATGGTTGTATACGAATCGTTTGTGTTTTACGAGCATGAATAGCTAAAGGTGATAATGGATTATTGGATAAAATTTGTTGTGGTGGAGGAGAAACGGTAGAAGATGACATGGATTTTGTTGGCATGATGACGTTATTAATATTGTTGTTATTGTTACTGTTGTTACTATTGTTATTATTATCTGTTGATGTTGTTATCGATGTTGATGCGGCTAAAGTACCATTACTAACACTTGCTACAGCTGCTGCTGCTACTGCTTGTGCTGTACCATTAATGGTGGTTGATAAAGATGGTCGCATTGAAGGTCGTCGCCCATCCATTGGTGAGGATCGTGTAGAAGTAGATGAGGAAGCTGTCATCATACTCGTACTATCGGTTGATGTCATTGTTGTATCCCCAATCATTAATCCATTACGTCGTTCATGTAATAATCGATCAAATCCATCCACTTCAGATCGATAATAATCTACTTGTTGTGTTAATGTACGAAACAATGTGAAAAAAGGTGGAAAAGATTTAAACTGTGTAGGTTGTGTCATTTGTGTTGAATTATGTTCTACTCCATAATCTACTGATCGATCATCATCATCTGCATCTTCATTAACAGCTGTTGTTTCAAATTGTGCATAGATATCCTTGGCACCAATAGCATTATTGTTGCTCTTGTCACTGTGACCACTAATAAGAGCGGCTCGTTGTAATTGATCACTAGCATCCAATACAAGTACATCATCAGGTTTGGTTCGATCACTTTCTTTAAATGCAATCCAACCTTCCAAACTTCGATAAGGACAAATAGCCAATGCTGAAATAACACCCGTTAATATCAAGTTGAGTTCAGGCGATTGAGCAAAGAAATGACTTAATAACCCAAGTAAAATTTGAAGTAGAGGATCGGTGGTTCGAATACCATGTTTAAACATCTTTGTGCGTCGACTAGGTTGAATTTGATTTTGTTGTTCTTGTTTTCCTTGTTCCTTGATATCCTTTTGATCGAATCGTTGTCCATACTTAAAACTCCTTCGTCGTTCACTTTTGGTTGTTCTTGAATTCTTGCTATCTTTATTCTGGGTGGTGACACCAGTAACTGTTTGATAACATATATCATTATCAATCACTCTTTCAATATCTTGTAAATAATCTTCATATCCAAAAGACATTATATCTTCTGCATGAAGTTGATCCACGGCTGAAATTAATGAAAAGTAAAGTTCGATTTCTCGTAAATGATGTGAAATAATGGTTGATTTATCATCCAGCGGACGTTTGTTGTCAGGATAAATAGATAATAATTTCAATGAATAACGACAATGACGAGTAATCAACGTTTTAAGCAATTTTAATGTAGCAATGACTGTAGGCTGAGAACTTGATTTAAGCCGGCTGAAAATCAAGTCCTTGAGTGTAAACCGCTCAGCGGCTGTAAAATAAGGTGAACTCTTGAATTGATCTAATTCAATTCCTGCAAGCACATTCGATGTTTTTGTTGTTGTAGGAGTTGATGCACCTTCTTCTTGTTGTTGTTGTTGCTGTTGTTGTTGAATTAAATTATTGATATAATCATCCTCGTCCATTAAAAACCCAACTACTACATTGGCTAAATCATCTTGTTGTAATATTTGTAATATTAAATCAATATAACTAATCACAGCCACAGAAGATCCATCCATATCCGAACATTCCAAAATGGAAGGATACAAGATATTTTCCAAAAAAATGGTTCGAATAGATTGCAATAATCGCATAGAAATATCTCCATTGGGACAACGGGTCAAAACATCTTGACAAAATTCAAATAGTTTTAAAAAGGAATCCAATTGATACTTGAATTCGGCAGAACTAGATTTTTCTACACCCGGCATAGAATAGCGAGGATCCACAATATCCTGTCCAATAAGAAAAGATGCCAAGTTACTATTGAGTTGGGCTTCATCCTTGACCATGAGTTTACGTGGTAATTGAGAGTAAAGGGCACCTAATCCAGCAGCCATGATAGTAGCAAAATCAGATTCAATAATAAAATCACCTAATTGATGTGTTGCCATTTCCATAATAAATAATAATCCTGTTCGTGCAAAATCACCTGTTCGACCTTCACGATGGACGAATCGTAATAAATAAGTGAATAATAAGAATTCGTATTCGGGTTTTTTGGCAGGTGGTAATCTTTGTTGTAATGAAGGCGTAGTACCATTAACGTTACTGTTACCATTGGTGTTATTATTACTATTGTTATTATCCACAAGCGTTATTGGTGTATGATGATGATGATGTTTTTGAGGAGTTGTTAACCATTGTTTATCATGAAAGAAAATATTCAATAATGCTGGGAATCCATGGATTTTGGAACAAATAATATACATTAAATCCACCAAATCTTCATGATATAAATCACTTTGTCGTTCATCAATAACACAAAATCGTAATAGTTTGATAGTAGGTTTATGAACGGCATTATGAACTAAAAACCTATCATCAAGAAGATCAACCATATTGGCAATGGTTCGAATGGCTTCTCCACGAATACCGACAGGATTATCCGATTTCTCGGATACATTCACTAGATATTGTAAAATACCATTCTTTAAGAAATATTCCATACATACACCAGTCGTATTATCTTCTTGTCGTGCTTCTTCATCTACCAACATGTCCATCATTTGTCGTAATCGATTCGGGATCTCGGTCTGTTGAATGTGTACATTGGTTTTACGATCTTCAACCATTAGAATATTCTAATATATTTATAGTTTATTTGTTTATTCGCAACTTTTTGTGTTATTTCTTTAATTACTGTCATTGTTGTAACATGCATAAAATAGTTATAATATTTGCATCTCGTTATTTTTGCACCCCCGGATTAAAAAAAAATTATAAAGAGAGTAGTAATTTACGTGAACATAATCCCAACATTTATGGAATTTAGCTAGTTGCATAGCCGTTGTCGGCTGTTGCCTTGGAGCCACAATTCTCTTTTTAAATTTGGCAAAATAGTCCATTAAGTTTTATATTATATTCGGAAAAAAAAAAAGAAAAAAAAAAAAAAAGGAAAGAAGAAAGAGAGCTATATATACATATATACTTATATACATATATGATGTTGTGTTACCAGGGACCACTTTTTATATTATATACAATTGACAGAAAAAAAAACAGTAGTCAACCTAATTATTTTTCGGGTTTAGTCCCTTTTTTTGATTGACTGGTTATGAAAAAAAAAATCAGGTCCAGGTAAGAATAAAATAAAATGTATTAAATACTTTTAACAATGATAATGAATAATGAATAAATGATTTGTATTGTATTGTGTGATTTTTCTATTATGATTGATTAATGCTTTCTATGATACCATGACCCAAACGTTCCATTTCACGTAATATGGCTGCAAAGTTTGGTTTTACTAAATTGGATATTTCATTTTTACCCTTGGCAGGTTCCTTTAAATTAAAAAAAAAAAAAAAGTTATTAATAAAACTCGACGATTGTATATCCAAAGGTATATATAAACTTACCAAAAATCCATCCTTGTTCATATCAACAGGTACACTATTGTATCCAACATTGACCTTCCATTGTTTTGGTACAGCTGTTGTTGGATTCCAAACAATACCAATTTTATCACCACCGAATTGATCATGGAAAAGTAAAACAACATCACCATAGATACGCTAACACAAATTTTAATCATAAAAAAAATGTCAATTTTTTTTCTTTTGTTTCTTTCTATATATTATCCATCATCTCGAGTAACCCCCTTTTTTTTCTCAATTCTCGCCGTCATCCTTCAACTCTCCTTAATTTTATTTTATTTTTACCTCAAGCTCCTTGATATATTCAGTGACGGGATCAAATTTAGCATAAACAGTATCACCCAAAATATCGGTTTCTTCTTCATTTAATTCCAAAAGTGATTGTTGAGGTCGTGAATTTTGATAATATCGAGTACATCGACTTGCTTTCAATTGAATTACAACGTGATAATCTTGCATTGGGGTAACAAATAAGCTCTATTATACAAAAGAAAAAAAATAATGTGTTAAAAACTTTCAAGAGGAACGAATAAAAATAAAGTGATATACTAGATCTTTCTTCTTTTTTGTTTGTTTGTTTCTTACCTTGATATTTTTTATTTGACCTGATTGAATTGTTTTATCTAATGTAGCTACGGATGCCTTTGCTAACATTTGTACTCTTGCAGCTACAGCCTTGTTAGGTCTAGGACTTGACCATCTTGTTCCATCCAAATCTTTAGCTGTAGCAACCACCATGGTAATAAAACTCTTTTTTTTGGCAAATCGTTGTGAAATTATATCTCGATCCAATTCTGTCATTTCTCCTTCAATATCAACCACAAGAGGTCCCTTCTGCCAATCCCATGTAGCCAATAATTCCAAAACTCGGGTCATACCCGTTAATGCATTCACAGGAGGTTGCCATGGATGAGATTCCAAAAAGACATGAGCACATATTAACTCAATCAATTCTTCAGATATTTGTAATGATAACAAATGAGCACCGAACCAACGTTTCATTAATCGAACAGTGGCTGAATAAGCAGGATACTTAACACACATGGCTTGAACATAATAAGTATGACGTTGTTGATGATGGAAAAGATATTCATGTGCTTTCAATGCTTCTTGAGCTTGTGTTTTTTTCTTAGTGTCGTTACTCTTTTTATCGTTAATGGTGTTTTTCAATGCATCACTTTCTTGAGGTACATGTAAATGACATCGGAAAATATATCCATAATAATAAACATCGATATAACCTTGTTTCAATAACTTGTTTTCGTTATCGTTTTGTACATCTGTGTGAGGTGCTACGACATGTGCTTCAACACCCACACGATTCTTTAATTCGTTGGCAATCTTTACATAAAATGCATATTTGACTTTTTGTAATGCGGCAAGATCATCAGGCCATTTAGTGGATCGTTCCAATTGAACAATGACATCCATGGCATCGATATAGCGAGCAGTGACTGGATAATGACTGACTACATGATCAAAATCCATGGGATGTGGAACACATGCAGAAGTATATCGTAATCCAGAAGAAGCAGGATATATATTATTGATCAAGATAGGTAAACTAGTATCCACATCACGTAACTGTTTAGCAAATTGAGTATAGGCGGTCATGACAGGTTGGAATCCGCTCACATCTAATTGACGACTAAACAAGTTGGCGGGAACATGTTTCGATAAATGTAAATAAGGATATACTTGTTGTCCTGTCCAAATTAATTCAGGTTCCAATTCAAAATGATGTTGCAATAAATATTGAACAATACTCTTGACAATCAATGTACGGTTTTCATAACCTTGGGTTTCCCAAACAACACTTTCGACAATACTACCATCCTTGAAACGACGTAATTCAGCTTTGTCGCCCCAGAATTGACGGAAGGATTCACATGCTTCTTTTTGTTGTGCATCAGGACCTTGATCCACAAGACGAGGAGAGTTATCAGGATTCAAAACGAGACCCACTTTGATATGCGAGGCAAAAGACGAAATGGTATTGTTGATAGGCCATGAAAGATCAGCATCATATTGAACAGCAACTAAGTCTACACGATTCGTTAAACCACGTTGTAATATATTGGATACGGATTTAGCAAAATGATCAACCAAGATAGGACATTCAGATTGAGTCAATTCAGTGTAAGTTGTATGAGCAGATTCTTTGTTGGGAACAGGAATTGTAAAAGCATTATCAAATCTTGCTTTAATATCATTGACATTACGCAAGAAAAGAGTGTCGAATCGATCTACTGTATCATTAAATGATGCCATAGCGAGTTTTGCCTCATATTGGACTTGGGCAAGTCCAGATGGGGTCAAATGAGCGGCCAAGTTGATAGTACCTGAAGGATCCACAATAGAAATTTGATAATTTTCTCGGAAATGATCAACAGCAAACTAAATAAGAAAAATAAATTCAAATTAGCTTCTCTTTTTTTTACAGTAGTTATTGGGAAACTGAAGAAAGGAAATAAATTTATAAATGAATACAAAAACTTACATCAGGGTGATCATATTCACCAATCATGACAGGTTCCTTTTCAAAATCATGTGTACTTAAAAAGTCAATAGTTCCTCTTAATAATTGATATGAACTATGGCCCGTTGATAGTTTACGACCACCTTGTGGAAGACCTCCTTGTAATAAATAACCCATCAACATGGCAAATAAAAATGCACTAAATCCAGAACCTGTACGATTGGATTCTAATTCGCGTTGATAAAGCCACACTCGACCCAACATAATAGCGTCCTTGAAGCCAGCACAATTCTTGCTATGTTCATATAAAAATGCCAAACTGGATGAAAGAGATGTATCCATTAAAATGGATGCATTATATTGAGGTGTTGGTGTTGTTGTGGCTACTGAATTCTCACTGTTATGACGAATGTTGTTTCGATTAGGTGCAAGTCGATAAGGTGGGAAAACATCTTGAGCAATAGTTGGAATAATACGAATAATACATTTTGTTTTTGAAAAATCGACATCGCTCTTGTCTAAAAAAGAAAATTAAAAATTGAAATAGTGAATTAATTAAAGAGGGTTTTTCATGACAACTAGAGAATATAAAAAATAATCGTTCTTACCACCAGTAGGTTTAACAATAAGAATAGGGCGGTGAGAATCTCCATTAAATGTACTGAATTCAATATTAAAGTTCTTTTTTGATTTTTGGATAGCATGAGCTAATGTTGCCAAGTAACATGCACGTTTATAAAAATAACGGTTATTGGTATAATCCTTTTCTTGAAAGATACTCTATATAATCAAACATTAATATTCGTATTAACAAAAAAACAAAATCCTGTCATTATCCTAATATAAAAGATTATTATTATTATTATTTACCGATGGCATTTGAACAGCAAGATCCACATTGAATGCACGTTTCAATTTTGTAATTGTTTTCAATGCATAACTTCCAACAACTTGGATCGATGATGGTTTTTCAAACTTAAACTTGTATAAAGCATCTTCAGGAGGAGGTGATTGAAGGATAGGTGCTACAATCTTTTGTTTTTTCTTAAAGTTTTTAATGTAATCTTTGACCTATAAATTTATGATATCATCCAGGTTAGCAAAATGTGATTTTTTTTTAGCCATATAATAAATATGTATAAATATACTTACAAGTTCTTCTTTTCCTTCTGGTATATTTTCAAAGACTGATTTGAGTTGTTTAAGAGCACTCAATAATGTCTTGTGTTTATCATAATTGACATTAACTTCTTGTAAAAGCTCATCAATCTAAAAAAAAAAAAAAAAAAAAGATTATATAGAAGTTAATTATCCATGTATATCATACAGCGCACACACACTTAAAAAATCAAAAGTATTTTCTCACCTCCAATTTAAAGATATTCGATTTATAAAGTTCAGCAGTTTCTTTTAAGCCTTCTAATTCACCACCAGTAACATTATCTACTTCATTGTCGGTTTTTCGTTTCTTATTCGTTTTAGATTCACCACCTTCTCCTTCTTCATCGTCAGAACCGTCTTCGTCAGATTGTGATTCCCAATCGCCTTCCTCGTCGTCATCGTCCATATAATTAGCAGAAGTAGTCATAAGATTTTGATCGTCGTCTTCGATCTCATCGATCGTTGTTGTTGATTTTATTTCCTCGACCTTTGCCTGAGGAATAGAATGAAAATTTGGTAAAACATAAGTTTATCGTTTCTCCTTATCATTCAAAGTTTATTTATGCATACGCATAGAAAAAAAAATTACCTTTTTAGTTGCAACAGCATTAGCTGGTGTCGAGCGATTCACTTTACGTTTTGCTGCCATAACTTTTTTTGTTTTAAAGGGAAAAAAAAAGAGTTAAAAGTTAAAATATATTTCCCCCCGCTAATCTCTTTCTTCTCCTTCTCTGTGTGTCTTCTTTCCCTGAGTGTTGTATGCCAAAATAAGTAATTTGGATCAATTTTCGTGACGCGGTTTCCTTTAATTTCAAGGCTTGGACTGACAAGCTGCATGAATTAATTTTATCATAACACAAAAGACATCTTTTTTACTAAAGGTAAACAACCATTCAAGACTTATCATTATAGTTGTTAGTATGTTTTTTTTTCAGCCTTCTAATTTGTTATTTTTATTTTGATGTAATCACTTCAACCTTCTTCTGCCTCCCCGCGCCTTTTTTTTTGGTTACTTCACCCGTTAATAATTTCACCGGATTAATCCCATAAATATAATAATAATACACCCGATATCTTAACTATATCAACAACAAAATTAGTAAAAATCAACTTTCTTTTTAAACTATACATTAAGATTTTTATGGCTGGTTGAGTATAATGATGATAAACACAATTATCATCTTTGTTTTTATTTATGTTGATATCTTTATAAATTTCTCACTATAGAATGCCGATAAGATTTTGGCGAAAACAATTTTATTTATCCATTTGCTCGACTTTATTTTTATGTGATGAACCTACATACGAGACATTTATCATATGCACATGGTTTTTCTCAACCAATTATAAAAAAAAGAGTATATTTTAAAGTCTCTTCTTTCTGTCTTGGACTTTTAAACCCCTTCTTCGGTCTGATGTGATGGTGCTACAAATGGCCATAGTGTTAGGACTTTGATCGATGGTCTGTAACATATGACTTCGTGGCGGTGTCTTTTCTTGAGAAAACGAACCTAGTCAAAAAAACTTCTTTCTTATAACTTGACCGACGACCATCAAACTCATTCGACATACTACTTGAATGCACCAATAATAATAAACGATTTCATCTTATCTGTATGATCTTTTTCTGGTATTATTAGCGATGCTCAAGACCTTTTTTCTTGGAACAAGCTGGGTTCATGACCAAAAAAAAACCTTGATATGAACTGGTGAACGAATCCAGTCAAACCACGTTTAATACCTTCGCCGATGATGGAAGTACAATACGCCTCAATTCGTTCTAGCAACAAAAATATAGACAGTTCTTACGATGCGGATTTGTTGTATTGCATTCAGAAAAATTTATTTTGACGGTGGAAAATGCTATTGTACCTGGCTTGGACCAATTTCTGAACGAATATACAGTATAATAAGAAACGGTTTATTACAGAAGAAGAAGAGGAAGAAGAAAATCAATCAAACAAAAGACAACGTATTAATTATTCTGAAGAAGGAGATGGAGCAATGAATCACGTCAATAAATGGATAAGCCGAATGTTTGGCAGTTAATCTCCATTATTTCTTTATAATATGTTAAGACGTTCAATGTATAATTAAAGTACGTACTTTGTAAAAAGATAATTATAAAGTAGAAAAGAAATAGTGTATTATGTAGTTGTATTTGAATAATAAATTATATGAAATATGGGTTGTGGGAGTTCTTATATTCAGGAATATAACGTCTGAATCCACAAAAAAAGAGAAATCTTATAATGAGTTTGAGAGGCTTTATGCTCCAAGAAAACTATTGCCAGGTCAATTATTTTATTGTTAAAAGACTAAAAGATTTAAAGGTAAAAATAGAACTGAAGGAAAGATTTTATTTGAAATAATTTAGGGGTATTTATACTATTTGCAATGACATAAACGTGTCGCAGCACGCACCAATAAGTATCACGTAGTTTGGTATTTTGTGACAATTATGTTGGTATAAAAATGTTTTTAATTTTTATACGTTACAGCATGCCTTGTATTTTTTTTTTTTTTTGAAAAGTATATTAATATAAATTTTCCAAGATAATAGATAGTAGATAATAATAATAATAAAAACCATCTTACCCAAGTTTTCGGGATCCACTAGCAACATTACGTACGGTCCATTTCATTAAACTCTTTTACCCAACTAAATTGCCGGTATTGGGCAATAGATATATATATAATTATTAGATGTTTCCTATTTAACCAGAATATCTTTTATATATATTATTAATTCTTACAAAGAAAGCTACTGTAGGAGCATTTCTGTTTTCAATTAAAAAGTTAGTTTCGGCTAGATAAGATTCAATATGTTCTTTCTTTTTAAACTTCTTTGTAAGATTAATAACTATATATATAAATTTACAAGTTTTAGTAACGAAAATATTATTATAATAAAAAGTATAAGTGATCCATCAATTGAGGTACTTTACAATGTCATGCTATCCAAACAACACTTAATTTCTTGCCATCGGATACATATATTTTTATCAATTTTCAAAAACATCAGCGACCCTATTTCTTTTGTTCTCAATCGACTCCCCAAAGCACCTTCAACATCACACCAAAAACGTGTCTATTGGAAAATCATCTGGCCGAAACTCTGCTTCATTCTACACCAACTACACCGTACTTGCCGTCCTGATTATTATACCACTCCTTCACCACCAAAAAATCAATTTGGACATTTATTACTACAATGGATTGAACCACCACTTGTACCACATCCACCTCTTTTAAATTTATAGAAAAAAAAAATAATAAGCAAACAAAGTATCGGCATTTCTTTTCCCATGTTCCGCTTCTCCATCTTTTTCTCCTTCACTACTTTCTCTTTTAACTTTCTTTATCCTCTCCATTGATATCTATGTACTGTAGCTTTGTAATACACCTTTTCCTGATGTCCTGCAGGCTTTTCAGCACCTCTCTTTGTGAACAGACGAGAGCAAAAAGCTGCAATCAGCGTGTGTTCAATTTAATTTCGTCATGAATAAAATAAATAAATTTCAACGTAACAATGTCATGGTTTGTGGTAGCTATCAGAAGTGGTTCGTGCATCTCTTATGGCCTAATATACAAAAAAATTAATAATGAAAACCATGCATGAATAAACTTTTTTTTATATTATCTTAAGTCCATGTCCTTTTCAAACAATGTATATATAATTTACCAATAATAAAAGGAAAAGTGTATGTAAATCAGGATTATTCTAATAACTATATTGATTCGACGTACAGTCACTATGATATCAATCCAAACGACTGAATATCCACCAAATTATTATCTATCTAGTCTGTGGTTATCAGTCGAGGACATGGCTAAAAATGGAATATGCACTCTATCAGGTGCGGATTGCTATATTATTCATTTATATATTCAAAAAAAAAAAAGATAGAAGAAAGAAAGTTAAATATGTTATTCACATCTTTTTCTTATTTAAATAACAATTAAATAACCTGTCGGTGTAACTGAATGTTTTTATTGCGAACTAGTGGTCCCTGCCTCGCTTCGTGTCATTCAACGGGTCCACGTCGCAAGGGGGGTAAAACCGCCCTTGACCCCCCCCCATTGAGGGCACGCCCCCAAACCCCCGGTTGACTTGTATGCATTCAAAGCTGGATTCGAGGGTACGATACAAAAGTACCTTATAAATGAGATTTACAGGTCAGTGCTGTAATGTTTGAATTTTTTTTTTTAGGTTTTATAAAAATCTAAACTTTTTAGTAGTATAGATGACTCCAAGATTTCCTCTTCTCATCTTCAATGCTCGAATTTGTTCACCGTGAGCCCTGTTCAATTTGTCGAGTATATTCACTATAGAAAAGTTAAAGATTAAATTACAATATTAATTAATATATAATCCCCTCCCCCCCCCCAAAAAAAATATATTTTTCTTTTTTAAATTTACATGCTTTTTGACCAAGTGGTCCCAAGGGTTGTTTTGAAGCAGGTGCGGATAATCGTTGTATTCTTTGCAGATCTTGTTGCAAGTCTTGTGGAGCATTTTGTAGTATGCCTTCTCGAGGATTCTGTTGCATAACATGTGGGGGAACTTGTTGCGTACCTTGTTCCATGACTTGTTGCGTACCACGTTGAGGATATTATTGCATACCTTGTCGAGTTATTTGTTATCTAGAAGAAAGAGATAAAGGTACAGTTGAGCCCCATTTTTTTGCGCAGGTGGGATTTTTTTCGAAAGTAGTGCAAAAACCGGGGGTGTGGAAAAAGTGGGGTCGAAAACATAGTAAAATCAAAGTGGGACTTTGGTGCAAAAAGAGGGGGAGTGCAAAAAACGGGGGTGCAGAAAATGGGGTTTTACTGTACCGAAATTTTATGAGCTTCATTCCAATGACGATCATCATCTGTGACCAACGATAATTTTCTTGCTTCACTAGCAACTTTTCTGGCTAATTCACCAAAATCTTTCATCCAATCCGTATGCTGCTCAGGGTTCATCTAATATTATGTATCAATCCGGTCATAATGTTAATTTTATATATCTCTTCTCTCCCTCCCCTTTCCTCAACACCTTTTATTTTGTTTTTAAATGACTTTTTACAAAATAACCAGAGACAGGAGCTGTTCTTTCAGCTAACATTTTTCAATATCTTCAATACAACCAACTATGTATGGGAAATGATCAGTCTTTGAATCGAATTTATTCTCTCAATATTGAACGTTTTGATTAATGCCCAAGAAAAAAAAACAGGTTAAAAATTCCATAGTGCGTATAAACTTACATTCAGTAACGTATTTATTTTTAGTAATAATGGTAAGACTCTCATTATTAAGTATTGTTTTTATAATCCTTCGTATAGCCTATTATTTATTTTATTTTGTTTGTTAATAATTTCAGGTGCTCTAACTCACTTACGTATTTTTATATCTTTCCAACATAGCAATAACACTTGTTTTTAATTTATATACACAAATATAATTATTGTACATGAAAGTAATGAGATCACCAGAATATTAGTAATAGCGTTGGGGTATATACTGGAATGAAGAAGGGGAAAATGGATATTTTAAAAAAAGTTGTTCCGGTAATCTCTATTCTTTTAGGACAGAACATCAACTAGTATGACAGCAAAAGTATTTTAACCAAGATACATGAGTTCTCAGTTTGTATCATAGAAACACAAAATAAAAGTACTGCTGTAAATTTATTGGTACCAGGGTCGACAAGCTTATTATTTAACAAGAGTAAAGTATTTATTCATTTATTTTTAAAGAATAAAAATAAGAAAATAGCTGAAGCAAACATCTTTTATATAATTATGAAAAATCGCACCACACTACCAATGAGACCATTTTAATCAAATAATTCAAGAATATTATCTCTTTTTTATGGATAATATTCGAGCAAGTTGGTGTTAATGACCAGTGACAATCAATAAATTCTTATATTATATATTTTAGTAGACTAGTTTTACATTATCAAATAAACTGCTAGCAAAACCATTTAGAAGTAAAAAAAAAAAATCACACGGATAAGCACTTTTAATTTTTTTCAAAAAATAAAAAATCGCTCTTTTTGTAGATAATATTCGAGCAAGCTAACACTTATTAGCAGTAAAGATTGATATATTATTTATTTTAATAGCATGGTTTCAATAGTGCAAAATTAATTAAAACGAATATCATTGATAAGAAGCTATTATAGAAAAAAACTGTATAGAGAATCTTAATGAAGTATGTTTGGTAAGAGAAGTCGTACTGGTAATATCACAAGAGGATTGGCTATGGGTGCTGGCGCTGTACCACTACAATCGCACAGGTGGCACTACCCTTCTTAATAAATACCAACAGAATTGCATTTATCTTTTTGCACATGATAGTTTATTGATAACAAGAAAAAAATAAATAATGCTGGCGTTTTCTCTTTCTATAGGTAATTCTATAATAGTCGTAATTACTGTACATACATGTATATGATAGTATATATGCAAACTGACCATATTTATGCCACGATAAAAAAAACGACGCCGATGCTTACATTAGTATAAAAATTATATACTTGTAAATATTTATTTTCATGTTATGTTTTGTTTCACTTTTACCATAGCAACAAATAAAGGCATCTTTTTTGTTTATACTAGGAAGGCCAAACAGTTACATAAATAAATGTAAAGCTCTGTTTGATAATGAGTAATTCAGACTCTTTATAGAGAGTTTTTTAAACTTTTTGCTTTAATTTATTATAAGAAAGATAATGCACTGCATTTACTCCTTACATTAAATAATTCTGCTGATCCCTGTGTGAAAACGTAATATTTGCATACCATAAAAAAAATTCTAAGGTTTGGCCGCATTTGGCCACAAGTGAATAGCGCGGCCAAATGCGGCCAAATGCGGCCAAAACTTTTTTTATGGTGCATATACAAGTAGGCATGTAAAAAGTTACGTTTATAAAAGGCTTTTGTATATTCTTGTACTCTGTCTCTTTTTTTTTTCTTTTCTTTCACTATCTTACATCGATCTCTATTTGTACCTTTTTTTATTTACTTTTAAGTGGTTATTTGATCTATTATCATTATGCTCAACAATGAGTCACTACTAGAAGGGTTTCATTCATTGCATAATAGCCACGATAACCCAACATATAATCGGGGATGTAATGATTATTCTTATAATAATACAAAAGAAACTGCTTCCTTACCCACTGCTATTAAACAACAAGAAAAAAGCAAATCCAGTAACATCAGTAATAAATCTGATATTACTTGCACTACTACTTCTACATATCCCAAAAATGTAGAAGAGGCAATCAAGCAACGTCTTGCCAAAAGTTTGTCATTTGATAGTGATAATTCCGATGACTTGGATAGTGCATTTTATGTTGGAGACTTGGGAGAACTCCATTGTCAACATTTGAAATGGAAATCTCTCTTACCTCGCATCGAGCCTTTTTATGGTAGATTGCTTTATTTAATATAATATTCATACTCGTTTTCTCTTTCTATTTACAATTTAGATTATTGACATATGTATACATCGATTAATATTTTTTACCTTTATTTTCTCTCTATATATATGTAGCTGTCAAATGTAATCCAGATCCAGTAGCTATTAAATATTTGGCATCATTGGGCGTTGGTTTCGATTGTGCAAGCAAAACTGAGCTACAGCAAGTGATAAATTCAGGGGCTAATGCAAACCAAATTATTTACGCCCAACCTACCAAACAACCCTCATTTCTTCATTATGCGGCACAAAATAATATATCCCTGATGACATTTGATAGTAAAGAAGAGCTTTACAAGATAAATGAATTATATCCAAAAGCAAAGTTAGTGTTGCGAATTTTAGTAGATGATACGCATTCCGCAATACCTTTGGGCCGTAAATATGGAGCACCATTGAAATCAATTGAATCATTATTGCAACTTGCAAAGGAGTTGAAGTTAAATGTTGTTGGCGTTAGGTAACATGTTTGCCCTGCATTTAATAATAACAATAAATATATTATTATCATTTTGGATATTCATACAGCAGAAAAAAATGATAACTAATGAAGTACGTACTATTTTTATTTCTATACAATGGAATTATATTATATTTAGTTTTCATGTAGGAAGTGGATGTACAAATGCAGAAGCATTTTATCATGCAGTAGTTCGTGCACGTCATGTCTTTGATCAAGCTAAAGCATTAGGTTATACATTTGACCTATTAGACGTTGGTGGAGGATTCAATGAATCAACTGTTGTTCACGGTACAACTTTTGAAAAGGTCGCGGCTGTACTTGGCCCAGCTGTGGATGAAATGTTTCCATCCAAAAATGTTAGAGTAATTGCTGAACCAGGACGATATTATGTTGGGGGACCAGCATATACACTTTGTGTCGGTATTGTTGGCCGACGTACGGTAGAAGAAGATAATGATGGTGGTAGTCATCAGATAGATCAAGACAATAAGAATCGAAAGTACATGTGTAAGTTTTTACTTGACCTATCATGATTCCTAGTTATCGAATGCCATATAAAATGTATATTATGTTCTTATTTTACAATTATACTAGACTACCTTAATGATGGATTTTATGGATCATTTTTAATGCCTAGTCTTGATAAAATAAAATTAAGTTTTAAAGGTAAATATTATATTTATAGTCTATGTTAAAATAACGTGGCAACTCATCTGTCCAACTCATGTAAAAAAAAAAAAACGTCGGTATTATATAGTACTTCGAAAAAATGGTGAATATTTCTATGGTCGTCAATTGAAAGAGGACGAAGAGAAAAGATATTCATGTACAATCTGGGGACCCACAGGTTGTTCACTTGACTGTATTATCAGTGATGCACTACTACCAGAATTAAACGTGGGTGATTGGCTTTACATTGAAAATTTTGGAGCCTATACAGCTACTGCTGCCACGACATTTAATGGATTTGAAAAAGCAAAAATTATCCATGCGAATACTCATCAAAACTAAATAGAAAAGATATATTTTAAATGATAATATAAAATCAAATAGCAATATTTCGTTGGGAAAAAAAAAAAGATGAAACAAAATAATGGTTCTACTAATTACTTTTTTTTTTAATTGAAAGATCTTTAAAAAAATTATTACAAAGAAAGAGGATGAAAAGGTATTATTATACAGTTAAATTTTGTGGTTGTTATTGTTGTTGATTTGTTGTCCTCTCTTCTTTTTATTCCAAAAGTTGAACGCTCCAATCTACATCAGCAATCTTTGGCTTTTCTACGTCTACAGGTTGTTGTGCAGATTGTAATTCTTCGATAGTAGCATACTATAATAAATATATAAAAAAAAATTAGTTCAAATTTATATGCAAGTATTCTTTTTTTTTTCATTTACCCTTCCAGGTGCCAACTGTAATGGAACGAAAATTTCTGGTACTGCTGCCTTCATATCAATAAGATATTGTTTAAATTTAGCTTGTAACATTCGTGCTTCTTCAACGTATCCAAAAGGAATCAGTGCACGTAAAAGATCATACATATCATCTAATGAAAGTAAACAAGGAAAAAAAAAGAAAAGAGTTAATTATAATGATTTTTTACTTCGACGACAACACTCTTTTTTCTTTCTTAAGCACATACTTTGCAGGTTACTAGCACGTTCAACTAGTTTTCGCAACGAGCTAACCAAATATTCTTCTTCATAAATGGTACCCTTCTTTCCTTTTTCACGTTTACGTTGTTCTCTTCGTCGAAGCTTAGAAGTTTTACTAAAGAAATATGTTTCAAGATTCAGTCAGTTAGTCGGTATTATCGAATCTCCTATTTCCTCCTCTTCATACACATTAATGGTAAATTTCATTATAAAAATACATACCGGCTAGATTTAGATGAAACAGAAGAAACAGTCGAGATTCGAGAAGTTGCTTGTGTATATCGCGTAAATTGACTGTACATGGATGTAGTATCAGAGAACATATCAATGTTGTCAAGTGTTTCATCATGAGGAAGATTTTCTTCTATTATATTTATATAATATATAGTTTTTAATAATGTATACAGCTTTACAACGTAATTTGATTTTTATTCTTACCAGGATCAGGCTTAGTTTCGCGAAGTTCTTTCAATCGATTTTTCTGTTTATTGAACTGAGCAATCATACTATCCAAATCTTCTTCGGATTGTGTATAACCTATATTTCCCATTTCACAAAATAAGAATTTCATTTAGTAAATTCATTTTATTTCGACAATATATATATCCATATATACCTTCATATAAGCCAGGATCGATGTGTGTTTCGATGAGATCGACACGATCATGTGTTCGACTCTAATATACATAACAATTATACAAAAATATTAGCTTGATCCCATAGCATTACTTTAATCATAAAAGTTTAAAGATTTATAACGTACCACACGAAGAGCTTCTTGCCAATGGCTACCCTTCAATAAACAATCAACAGCTTCTTCGATATCCTAAATTTTAAAACATAATAAGAATTACAGATACATTTTTAAGCTAGTATATATATATATTACCTTTCCATAATCGATAGCAACAGTTGCAGCATCTTGATAACGGTTCTTTTCCTTAAGACTCTCTAATAATAAATGAAAGTAAACGAAGTAAGTAAACATATTAACTTTCAATAATATGATAGACATTTTTCTTCCGTACCAATGACATCATATGCTAATCCTTGAATATCTTCAGTAGAATATTGTAATTGCTTAGCCAATGAGAAAACTTCACGCCATGCGCTTGCAACACGATAAGCATTTAATGCTTTGGTATTTTGATCACACATTTGATAAACTATACATGTAAAAATAATGTGAGTAAATCAAAATTACCAACAAAAAAAACAAGAAGCAAGATTTTAACCCTTCAAGTAACACTTTACCTATACCAGCTTCACCATATCCATTGGTTTCACAAAGATGATCACCATAAACATCAAGAATAACCTTCTTTTGTTGTGGTTTATTTGCATATTCTTCAAGTGCAACTAAATACAAAATATGCTTACGCATATAATCAACAAGTTCATCAAAATGTTCATCACCCGCTAAACTCAAGTTCTTTAAGGCTGATGCATAACGTTTCAAATGATCATCAATACGGAAGCGTTGATAAAACTTTTCTAATTTTTGTAATTCTTGCAAGAATGGTAAATATTCTCTAGGATCCTATAAAAGATAACAAAGAAGATGAATAAGTCTATATAATTCAATAAAGAGAGAGAGAGAAAAAAGAAAATTTACCTTTTGTGCTTGTTGAGCTACCATCAAGACAAGTGAAAAGTTATACATGCCAAGGGCAACATCATATAAACGATCAGCATCACATAAGAAAATAGTGTATTTAAGTGCTTCTTCTGCTTCGTTGGCATTTTGTTCTATAAAAAGTGGATAAATATTTAATTTCCTTTAGAATATCGCTATCTACTATATATAATAACCATTTTATTCGATAACAACAACAAAAAATAAAAGATACAAACCTTTAATATCGACCAAAAGTTGCAAAGCCGATTCCAATTCTGGAGGACTACTTTTAACATACGTTGAAAGAATGGATTGGATATATTGATCACGACCCTTTTCCATAAGCACATCACGGAAAGCCTTACAAATCTTATTGACCTTATTTTCAATACTATATATATAAATTCAATCACATTAGTTTTCTTTGGGCTTTTTCTTCATTCCATTGCAATATATATATATATATATATATATATATATTAAAATGTTTTTATTACCTCGAGTTTTCTTGTTTATATTCAGCACCATGACGATACAATGTCTTTGTAGTATCAAAGTTCCTAATTTATACATTTAAATATTTTAATATTAAGTTACACTAACGCATGTTATACATATATATTGTCTGGAAGTTCACTTACTTTAAGTTTGATAAAAAGAGGTTAAGATAATCGACTTCTGGAACTTGTTCAATAAATCGTGGAATGTTTTCATAAAAGGATTCAGGATTCTCATCGCATAAAACGTTCAAATCAATACGATTCTTACGGCAAGCAATAAATGCAGAACGGTAATTAAGGCTAATATAAATAGAAAATACAATTAGAAAACCGAATTATGATTTTCATCTCATCCTTTTGAGAAAGGGAGAGAAAAGTTCTAGTACGTTATATATATTTACTTTTTCAAATCTTCACGAATTTGTGCTAAAACAAATGCTCGCGGATTCACTGTTTCTAAGTTACCTCGAGGCATCTAGTAAAAGAAAGAAAAAGAGATAGGATCAATCATCTATCCATGTACATATATATCTATGCGAAAGTCCAATATATTATATTACCTGAAGAATAAGAGATGGTTTAGATTGAGTTGCCAATACGATTTTAGCACCTCGTTCAACACGTCGATAGGATTCATCATGTGCATCAGGGGCATTGTCTGAAAGTTTAAAGTCTAATAATATAAAAACAGCAGCAGTTTAGTAACATTATTAATTCTTTCCATTCATTTATTGTTATAGATAAAGTAAGTCATATCCTCACCATCATATTTAACGTCCAAAGGCAAAAATCGTGCTGTATGACTAGTAGTTGTCAAAGCCAACCAATCATTACGTAAAAAGAAAGATGTACATTCTCCAGATAATAATCGATCATTAGCATAAAGTTTACCACGTTCTGTAAGACCAACAACCATAAACTTTATTATAATTATAAAAAAGTTAGTTCATTTTGATGAAAATGTATTGTAGCTTATATTATTGATATTATTTACTTACTTCTGGATTTTCGGACTTATTGTCAATACGAGCTGTAGCAATCCATGGACAGAAACTAGGTAATGTAACTGCATTAGAAAATTCAGGCTGACTACCATCCTCTGAAATATTAACTATCATATACAAATAATAATAATTTAGTAAAAAAAAAAAAAAAAGGAATTCTTCCATATTCATTTGAAGCATAAGATGGATAATGAAGAACCTATTTTTTTTACCTCTTCGTACAGCTCCATCCATCGATTCTACAATGAGATCATTATAACCTTTATTATAATAAAGTCTTCCGACACCTTTGCCTAACGAAGATGTACTTAACACTTGTAATTTTCCTTCTGTTTCCAAAAATTTGGCTAAATACAACATATCTGCCTCTTCGTGTTCATCATATTGAACATAAGCAACCTTATCCTTGTTAATCCAACATAGGTGGCGAAGTACTGAATGGGTTGTTGAATCTTCTTCAGAGGGTCTAAATACATAAAATATTGGCGATTTAACTTATTATTAGTATTTTTTACTTTCTTTTTCATCCTACTAAACTTTTTTCTTCATAAAACATACTTTGATAAAGCAAAGGTTCCAATTTGTTTCGTTTCACCTCGAGCATTAGCAGGGACTTGGAATAATTGGATAGATTCATTTGTAACAACAGCCACTTGAGTTCCTGAACTTTCTGGACCAAAAGCAACTTGCTGAACATTGTTGTTTGCAGTAAGTGATAATGCACTCATAGGTGGAGGTACGTTTTGATATGAAAATGGAGTTAAGAGAACCGAAGCTATTACATAAATCAATATTTATTAATAAAATCCTTCCTCATTTATTATGACTATTGCTACTCTTTTTACTCACCTCCATCAATCACAGCTACATATCCAGCATTGTCTTCAGCAATAGAAGTACTTGTAAGCACATCCCAAGCAAAACCATATCGATGATAATGACCAGCTAAAAAAGATAGAGGATGTTTAATTGTTAAATATTCTTGTTACTATCTTTTTTTATCATTAATAAATAACAACTTTTTTTAAATGCATATATATAACTTACAGCTAGTCATAATATGTGCACATAATGGAGTTTCCACATCCCAATGGAAACCAGTGATATCGCTTCCGTCCATGCACACGATATGCTGTTTCATGTACCAATAATAATTATTGGATGTCCAAAGTTGTACTACAAAAAAAAAAAAAGAAAAAAAAATCAGATTATTTTGTTTTGTTTAGATAAAAATAAAATAAAGAGAAAAAAACAATAACATACCAGTTTTGTGGAATTTTCCAGTTACTGGATTTTCAGCTTCTAACCAAATTGCAAGTACTGTTGAATCCGCATTCCATGATACTTCTAAGAGTTTGTGGTTAGTTTTTTCTCGAAGTGTGAATTCACCATGTCGAAGACCATTTCGTTCAATGAATACAATATCATGACGATGAGGAAGACGTTGACTCGATACGATAAGGTTGCCTGACGGTCTAAATATATTACATAACAAATAAATGAATAAACAAAATCCTTTTCAATTCTTTATTCATCCAAAGTAAATGTAATCTTTATCTTTTTTCTTTACCTCCAATCAAGTACATGTTCTAAACGATCAACAGGTTCACTTGTATTTTGCAGAATACCTTCACGATTATATATACGTGCCACGCGAGCAGCTAAGGTTTTTGAATAATAATAAAAAATAGTTAATAAAATGGGTAAAAACAAAGTTGATTTAAGATATTCGAGAGTTTTTCCTCTTTTTCGACCCAACCGAACCCAATAATTACATTTTCGAGGATCAATATCCGAACAAACAAAATAACTGCCATCGCCTCTCCATGCAATACGTGGAATTTGATCATCATCTTCGGAAACAGTAAATTGTGTTGTATCTACTTTGTTAAGTGCTGCTTGTTTTCCTGCTCGTCCGTGAAATTGTGTTTCTTTTTTACCCCATCCAACACTATGTTGAACTCCTTCTCCTTCTTCTTCAACGTGTAATGGAAACTCGGTAATAGTATCAAAGTCCTGTGTCATTTCCAATACATTCTTTGTTCCTATTTATGTGATTATATATGGTTATTATCGTTTAGTAACTTTACCTCCATACTATGTTGCTATGGTAGCGTCTTTTTTAGTCTTCTTTTTTTTTTACCTGTTACCAAAATAACAAGATCTTGATCTGGACTCCATGCCATGGCACAAATACCAGTATCGACAGAACCAACAATTTCAATCTAATATTTTTTAAAAAAAAAATTAATTGAACTAGTCAAAACAAGAAAGCTCAAAAATAAGTAATACTAAATATACTTACAGCTTCGTCACCATTGTCAAAACGTTCTTTACTAACAAGAATAATGTCACCATTTCGTGTAGCTAAACAAGCGACTTGTTGATCCGATAAAAAAGTGAATCCAACAATACTACTTGAAAAAGTTTCTAAAGATTGTTGTGTTTCAACCGGGATTCGTGCAATTTCCACAAATGTGGATGGATCGTCGGGTGTAATCCCGTTGACCGAGATTCGAATACACGAAGCATTATCTTCAAACGCGGTATAGACAACATTATTTTCTGGATCACTAGCTAAAAATGAACGCGATCTACTATCGACAGTGCCGATTCTTGCTGATTCGTGCGCTAGGAGTTCAAGACTGCGCATTATACTTTAGAGTTTAGAAAAAAAAAGAGTGGGGGTTATCTAGTAGTATTTGTGTGCGGGTGTGTAGGTGCTTTTAGTTTCTGTAAAAAAAAGAAAGAAAAAAAACTAGTCAATGGCTTGCTGCTCTTTTTTTTTTTAATCAAAAAACATGGAAGGTTTAAAATTTTAGCGGAGTATGCTAAAACTTAATGCTTGTAACTGCAACAGATATTTAATGGATTAGAGAGACTGATTTATTAGAATTTTATTCGAGTTCGTTGTAACTAAATGTTTCTTAACAATACAAATGATTTATAAACAAAGCCCCAATTATAAATAATAAAACATAATAGTACTAAGTAACCTGTACAACAAATTATTCAAGTTTTAAGATACCAAATTCATGATCATCCATAATAATGCTTCAGAGCTGAAGCTATAAACTGCTAATGTTGACCCTTTTGTGCCAGCTAACATGTACGTTAAGACAGTAAAAAAAAAAGAGAAGAAACAAAGACACTTATATTCATAGGTATATAATATGTTTTATAAGATGACGTTAGCCAGCTATAATTATCCTTTTGCTGTATGCGTCATTATTAAAACTTATTAATATTTAAAGAATGCAAGACAATAACATTGTGACAATAAAGAAAGCGATTAATAATAGATTATTTCTATATCACTATAGGAATATAATAATCATTATATTAAAAATTTCTTATTTTACTCTTCCTCCTTTCTCTCACTCATCACTCCAATATCTCTTAGTATATAATGGACTGTAAATTAGATAAATCAAGGGATGGACTTTTTTTTAATATGCCAAGAAAATTGCTAAATATTAATAAAGTCATTTAAAAATCAATACAGTATACTTTTAACTATTTCCTTGTTATAATCAAAGAATATTCCACGAAAATATGTTTTAGAATTAAACATAATATAAGCTACATATATTTATCATAGAAAAAAAGATGAGGGAGACAATAATAAGTAAAATTTAGTTTCCGGCAATCCACGCACGAGCGTTTATGTTATATACAACAGACATCAGAGTATGCAAAAGTCAGATTTATAGGTATATCATATTATTAGAATCCATTAAAAAAATTACCTTTTTAAACGTAACGACCAAGTAAAAGAGAGAAAAGAAATCATGATGGTTATTATTACTATTATTATCATTAAACGTAGTATATTTGTCTCACATCAAAATTTTGTCTCTTTTGTACATAAGCAATAGTATAATCCAGAATACAATAAAATTATATAATACATGTTTATTAATTCTTTTTTTGATTATACACAATAAGGAGGTCCTATTGTATAGAAGATGTTTTGATAAAACAGGATCAAGGAAAAAAAACATATTGTTGGAATTACCAATGAATGACACGTATATAAAGTGTCACAGATCGAAGCATCGCCGAGCAAAAAATCAAAAAGGAAAAGGCAGGGGCAGAAAAAGCTGGTGTTTGATAAGTATGATAAAAAGGGAAGTTACTTGGATCAAAAAAAATCACGCGCAAAAAAACAAGAAACAAATCATTAGGCTGCATAGAAACCAAAAAGATATTTTTCACGTGAAGCTGAAAAAAAAATGGTATTTAATATTTATGGGTTATTCTTTCCTAACTTCATTCCCCTTTCTAACCCCCTTCTCAAAATGATCCAAAGCGAAAAAAAAAAATATTAAGTAATATAAACAAAACTTCCGTCGCCAGTAAAAGAAAAACAGAACTGATTGGTAGCTTTAAAAAGAAATTTTGAAATATATAAAAATAACACTTTTGTTATGTACACTGACGCAATTGTATGTATTAAATTGTTGGGTATTAACGGCAATCGGTACCGGACCAAATAAGGAAAAAATCCTAAAACAGCCAAGAGAAATGAAATTATTTATGGAGAGGTGGGGGTACCCAGCGTCTTGGACAGATTGGAGTGTCACACACCACACACAAATAACCAAGAAAAAAATAAAATTAGAAATTTTGAGTATATAAAAAGAAGCCCTTTCTCATTTTTTTTTCTTCTTTTTTTCTTCTTTACAATTACTTGATTTACTTTTTAACAAATAACAACTTTTACAACAGCAATAAAATAAAAATGGCACGTTGGTTTAATACAACTGGAATTCAATTTCATCGACCTTGGAAACATCATCATGAAGATAGTGATGGAAAACAACAAAAGAGACGTCATCATCGACGTTCATTGTCAGAAGTTATTAGTACAAATAGACGTTATGTTCAACAATATCGTTTACTTCATGAAATTGGTAGTGGATCTACAGGTGTAGTACATCTTGCTATTGATAAAAAAACAAATACTCAATATGTAAGTTCATAACTAAATAATTTATTTATGTCAAAATGTTAATAAATTATACAGCAAATAGACATATTTTAATAACCCTTAATTTTATTTTTATTTTTGATCATCGTTATACAGGCGATCAAAGAATTGAGTAAATCACGTTTACAACGTCAACAGAAAAATGATTTCCTGCGTCTAACAGGTTCACGACCTTGTTTTGGACTTGGTGTAACATCAAGACAAGAATCTCTTGGCTCAAAAGAAGATGATGAACAACAAAATAAACGTCGACGTGTTGCGATTACACCTACCGTCAATGAAATCAAAGTTTTAAAACTCCTTGATCATCCAAATATTATTCAATTTGTTCAAGCTATTGATGATCCCGAAAGTGATTCAATTTATCTTGGTAGGTTAAAAAAATAATATGAATAACCTATAAGGTTTCTTATGACTATTATTCTTATTTTTATATTAACTCATCTTTCATATAATCATCTATTATTAGTCATGGAAAAGGCAGAAAAAGGCGCCGTTATGGATATTACTGCATTTAACACAACTGTCAAACCTTATTCTCAAGTTCAATGTCATGAATATTTTAGTCAATTAGTCAATGCTATTGATTATTGTAAGTAATGTTTTTTTTTTACTTTATATGTAAGCAATGACATCATGTGAATTAACAACAATAAACATTTACCAATAACTCTATTTTTAGTACATGAACAAGGATTCGTTCACAGAGGTATGTGCGCACATAAATTACTACTTATATTAATCTATATACGTATCAAGCATAGAAAATTTAATCAATATTTATATTTATACTACTATAATAGATATTAAACCTGATAATTTACTTTTGACTCGCAATAATACAATCAAAGTAATTGATTTTGGTAGCGCAATTCATATTGACGAAACATATCCTTTACCTTCTACAACATCAGCTGGTACTCCTGCATTTATGGCCCCGGAACTTTTGCGCCGTCGTGATATTAAGCAAAAACAACTAAAGCCCCCACCTCCAACTGCTACAGATATCTGGTCCATGGGTATTACCTTGTATTGTCTTTGTTATGGTCAATTACCATTTGAAAAACCGAGTCTCTTGGAACTTTACGATGAAATCCAAAACAAAAAGTAAGTTACTTTTATATATAAATATGTCTTTTTATATGAAATTCTTCTATTTTGTTGTTATTAATCAAAGTATATATAATTTATTAGTATTGATCATCCAAAAAATATTGATCCCAATCTTACAGATCTTTTAAATAAGATGCTCACAAAAAATCCTTTCGAACGTATCACTATGGAAGAAATTAAGGTAATAATGAAAGAGATATAGTATATATATATATATAGACATCCTGACAATTGTATATTAATTATACTATTTATACTATTATATAGGCTCATCCATGGATGATTGATAAAAAAAAGAACACATAGCTTCATGATTTATAGATTCAAAAGCAAGAAAAAAAAACACAAAAAGTGGACGATGTTCCTTTTCCTTTTCATATATATACGTATTTTATATATTGCTCAATCAAGTCGAAATAGTGTTCTTCCAACATCCATATCTTCTACACCCAAGTATTGGATCTCTGCCTGCCTAAATCAGACTACGAAATATTCAGCAAGTCGAAAAAAAAAGTCTCATTCCTTTTATATCTATATTTTCTTTTTTCACCTAAAGGACATTGATATTCTAGTCATTATTGTCCTTACAATATTCCACACTATTTTCTATATATTACAAGATTTTTACCATTGCAGTCTATATAAATTTAAAACTATTTATCCCGTATATATACATTTATACCATCATTAACAAATCCTTATGCCCGTTCCACTCGTTAATATTTTTTTCCTATACATATTCATTCCAAATTCTATTCCTTCATTACCTTTTCCTACCCTTCTTTTTTAATCGTTATGAATCAATTCTATATGCTTTCTTTTTTTTCCCGCGCACATACATTATATATAAATAAATTTAATCTACATATGACTTTCCATTTTTTTTCTTTACAAGAATTTGGTCTAAATAAGATCGATGGATGAATGCTGTAATAATCATATTTACAAACAATAAAGCAAAAAAAAAACACTACTCTCGAAGTCTCTCTCTCTCTCTCTTTTTCATCCAGACTTGCAAGATAAACAAAATACTTTTTCAAATGATGATGAATAACTATTATATTATAACAGCATCATTAGTTTATAAACATGTATACTAATTGAAACATCCCTCTCTTCTCTCACAGACACAGTTTCTTAATACTTACTCTATGGTTGAACATCCACCACAGTATACATTTTCACATATATTACATATATGCGCGCATTCGCTACAAATACCATGTTCACAAAACCCACATTTTCCATGCACAGTTCCTCGGTTACAACGATAACAGGATGATAAGGTATTATCTTCTTGTTCAGAAGTATTGTATGAATTTGGATTATTAAATAATGCATAAGAAGGTTCCTCTTGTCTATCCGATTGTTTTTTATGCTCTTGTTGCTGTTGTTGACGTTGTGAGTTCATCAGTATTTCAAATGTTTGCTGCGCTAAATCAAAAAACCCGTATGCCATATTAGTTTTTCGCCACGACCTTTTTTAATATTAAGGTTTTTCTCCAAAATATGATAAAAGAGAAAAAGAGAGAGAGAAAAATAGTTTACCATTTATTTGTTTTTGTTTCTCATCTTGTTTAAAACGTTGTCGAAGTACATTGACCAAATCGTCATCTTGCTCATCCAATCTTCTTTTATTCTTCATAATGTGGAATATAATATATATATATATATATGGGTTTACGTGGCATATAAAAAAAGAAAAAAGAGGAGAGAATTGAAAAAGTTTGTGTTGCCGCCAAAAAAAAAAATAATTTTTCAGTTTTTTTTTTATTTGTCTAACACATAATGTTACAGATCGATGAAAGCAAGGTAAAACATCTGCTGTTGAGAGAATTGAACAAAAGACGAATACCATTTAACTTGTGAAAAAAAATTAGGCACGAAAAGCTTTCAAAGCTTTATATAAACATGAGAAAGAAAAGGACAATAGTGTCATTGAAACTGTTTGGCTTACGATCGCAACTAGAAAGAATATTGATCTTATAAAAAGTACTCCATTAAGCATGTAAGCTCTTTTTTTTCGCTCGAGAAAGATAAAATGAACTTCTTTAAAATAAACGTTATTGAATAAAAAAAAAATAATAGGATTTCTTTGATTAATAACAACAATAATTATAACAATAATTTTCTAGACCACTTCGACACGCAATACAAACACCTGCAACGCGACGATGCCTATTTACCAAAGATCCACAAAAAACATTTAAAGACTTATTGATATCCAAAAAGATTAAAGGTGTTCATAAAGTCATTGGTATTTCTAAATTGAAAAAGGAATATGGATCTCCCGAGAAAAAACGGGCATTATTTTCAGAATATGATGCATTTTTGACAGATAAACGAATCGCACATTTATTGCCAAGGATATTGGGTAAAGAATTTTATAAAAAGCGAAAGTAAGTTTTTGGTGGTTGTTATAGTTACAAATTGGTTTTTAGATGGATATTAAACCTTTTCTTTATATATTTCTCTTTCTCTCTTTCACATGTATGCACCCACATCTGATAAGAATGCAAAGGCTAATTAATTAAATATATATATGTAAAATAACTAGGGAACCAATGCCAGTGGATTTAATGAAAGAAGATCTTCAAAAAGAAATTTTAAGAGCAGTACGGTCCACTTTTATGCAATTTAACTATGGCAACTTTTAGTAAGCATTTATCTATATATATATATATATATAGTTATTTATGACGAATGGATACGTATAGTCAACTAAGTTATTAATAAGAACTTTTTATTGAAAAAAAAAGTGCTGTAAAAATCGCAACAACAGGACAAAGTGATGTACAAGCATTTGAAAATTGTATGCAAGCATTACCACATATTATCAAAGGAGTTTATGGTGGAACAAAAAATATTCGATCATTGCAAATTAAAACATCTGAATCAACAAGTTTACCTATTTACGATGCTGGAAAAATGGATGAAGAAAATAATAATGAAGATGATGAAGGAGAAGAAGAATGGGAGGATTATTAATTTTTTTTTTTTTTCAAATAAAATTATTTTTTGCATTATTTGCTAAAGAAAACTCAGATATACTTTTTTCTTTTTTAAAAAAACACAATATCACTTTTTAACTCATTATACAACTTGGGTATATTTATATATAACATGGCTGGTACAAAAAGAACTAAAGGATCGTTTGATAATGACGACTATTATGATAATGGATCTTCTTCTAAGCGAGTAAGATTTAAGAATCAACCTAATCAACAACAAAGAGGACACGGACGAGGACGCGACGAGACTTCTTCACCACCAGAAGATTTTGAATTCGATCATGAAGAGGAACTTGAACAAAAGAAAAAACGTCGTGGTGCTATCAATGATGAAGAATTATCTGATGAAGAAGAAGTGGGAGGTGGTGTTTATAGTGACGATTCTGATGAAGAAAGTGATCAAGAAGATAAAAACAAAAAGAAAATTACACAAGATGACGACGACGACGATTTTGACATGTTTGCAGATACTGAACCTCAAGAACAATCACAATCAAAAAATAAAAAGGCCAAAGGAAAACGTCGATTAGAACTTAATGAAATTGAAGGACAAGAATTAGATTCAAGAAATGTTGATTCGGAAGGTGAAGAAGGCAGTAAAGAACCCAAGTTAACAGCGTTCAATATGCAACAAGAAATGGAAGAAGGTAGTTTTGATAAACAAGGCAATTATACAGTTAACAAGGCTGATCCAGAAGCTATCCATGATCGATGGATGGAAGGTGTTTCACGTAAAGACATTGCTAAAGCCAAAGATGCTCAAATACGACGAGAGCAAGCAGAAGCATTAAAAGAAGCAGAACGACAAGCCAATGTACCTCAAACCAAGAATGATATTTATCGTGAATTATTGAAATATTTAAAACCTGGTGAAAACGTAAATCAAGCAATTGGGAAGTTAAGTAGTAGTGGTGGTATTAGTTCGATGGCTAAGTTACCTAAATGGAAGCAAAAGTTGATGGAGAAGAAGAATCGAAATAAAAAACCAACAAAACAAACAGCAACAACAGAAGAAGAAGAAATTGAACGACAACGAAAAGTGGAACGATTAACAGAATTAGCGGATCAAATGATGGCTTTAGGACATTTTAATGTTTATCAAGATACATTTGAAGAAATGGTTGTTCATTTAAGAAGAGAAGGTGTTGTACCAGCAAATTGGATGCCTGGAACTAATGAATAGTAATAATAATAATAAAAAGATATCAACTTTATATACTTTTGTGTGTGTAACATACTTTTAAAACTTTATTTTTTTTTAGTCTTTTTTTCCGTTACCTATTTACCTCCACACTCTACACTTATTCTCTCTTTTCCTCCTCTTTCACCTCTCCACATTTTTTTTCCCAGAATAAAAAAAAAGCCCCTTTGTCCCGAGAAAGTTTATATTTTTTTCTTTCTTTATTTCTCGCCATGCAATCGTCATATAGTATGCTTCCACAAGTAGAACAGTCATTACAACACATTTTGCATCACAGAGAAGCATACCTTCAAGATCGTGCACAAAGTCAATTACCCAATCGACCATTTATTGTGGGTGTATCGGGATGTCAGGGCAGTGGTAAAACAACCCTTTGTGATACTTTGGCTCATTTACTTAACGACGAAACAACACATAACTTAAACGTCGTTACTTTTTCACTTGATGATTTTTATTTGACAAGAAACGACCAAGCCAAATTGGCTTCAAACAATCCAAACAATAAATTACTACAAGTACGCGGACAACCAGGTTCGCATGATTTGCAATTGGCCAAGACCACATTCAATAGTTTATTGGACCCTAAAGTTACTTCCGTTGCTATCCCTTCTTACGATAAGTCTAGCTTTGGTGGATTAGGTGATCGACGCGATAAATCGGAATGGAAAACAGTTTATGCACCTTATGATATTATTTTATTTGAAGGTTGGTCACAAGGTTTCAAGCCATTACCTATTCAAGAACTTCAACGAATGTATAAAGAAGCAAAAGGTCGGATGGCATTGCAGCCACTTGCCAGTTTGGAACAAATTAACCATAACCTAACACAGTATGAAAACGATTTATATGCCTTTTTTGATATTTTTATTCATCTTTCACCCGCCGATCCTGAACAAGTTTTTAATTGGCGATTGCAACAAGAACATCATATGAAAGCAACGCGTGGTGTAGAGGGAATGTCGGATGAAGATGTACGTAACTTTGTGGATACATATATGCCAGCTTATGAATTATATTTGCCTCGATTGGATAGAGTGGGATTTTTTGGACAAGGATTACGGGGTGAATCTCTTAAGCCCTATGAAGGGCCTAAACGCGCTGATGGTGGATATAGTGGAGTGGAGCGACATTTACGACTTGTTCTGGATTCAGAACGACGAGTAATTCGATCACAACATATGAAGGAAACAGTGCTTGTGGATAGTCCAAAATTGGGTGGAGGAAATGGTAGTAATAATGGAAGTGTAATTACACGATTCGGTGCTACAAGTCGATTCCTTTTAAGCTGTACCATGATTGGGTTACTTTCATATTTTGGATTTTCACGACGTAGACGTATTGTTGATGCTGCATTAAAATTTGCTCGTGCAAAATAAATAAAGTGTCTGTATAAAAATGTGTAGATATATAAAATAAAAATTATTGTATATGTATACCTCTCTTTAACTTTTTGATTTTTAATTTGAGTCTTTTTTAAATTTTGTTATTAAAAATGATTCAGTATTTTTTCGACTGTTTATGTCACACAGATAATCATACTAAAATTGTTATGCATCATCAGAATCAACAAATACAACAATGCTTTATATGCTGCTAAATCAAAATTTGCTGTGGACCATTTGCTGTAAACTAGTTTACTATATATAAACATGGATAAATATGGACTAAAGGTTAGCAACAGCTGTATAGTATTATTTTTGTGCAAATAGTTTATGACTAATATTTGAAACTTCCGCTTTGAGGAGATGGGATATATATTATCCGTCCTTTCTTATATTTTTTGTATAAGAAAAAAAAGCAGAATATTCATTTCTTTATAACCAATCTTTGGAATTAAAACAATTAAAAAAGAGTGGTGCCTTATGTGAGTGCTTATAAATTTTGACAAGAGTAATCAAGTCTCTGTAAATATATTAATTTGAAAAAACAAACCATTATTACTAAAAAAAGTAATTGACCCATCATTCTTAAAAGATTTGAAAAATAGGGGGTTATAAGTGGATTGTGTTGTATATATTTAATTGACTGGAAATAGTAGCGTATTTCTGTAAGCCAAGTGGTAGTCTATAAGGAGCTGAATCCATTCGTTGGTGGAATCACGGTTGCTTGGTTGTCTCGTCGAAGACAGTGTCTTGCAGAGTTTGGTGTCAACATTCGGGTCCGGGCGTAAGCTTGGATTGGTAGGTTGTTCAATACTGGGGAAACGCCCGAGGGTAGCAATACAGCAGGGAAAACTCAGAGCACTAATACGGCTGTCAAGATGGCACGTCGGAGGGAATTTATCAAGTAGCTGCCATCAACAGTGGGAACTACCTCTTTTGATCTTTTTTTTTCTACTATTTTCTTTATTCAATAATATAATAATATGATGCTGTTTTTTAATTGTCTTTTTATCCTCTCAGTGCTTTAATATTGTTACAGAAAGTGAAATCTAATTAAATCCATATATCTGTTCGGTGAAAATAAAAGGGCAACAATAATGAAAATTGAACTCCATACTGCTACTTCCTCTTTTACTCACCACGTGGCTTCTCATGAATAGCTTTTATAAATTATCAGGCAATGCACCATATCATACTCGTGTTTTTTTTTATTCATCAAAAAGAATATTCGTTACCACTTCTTTATGATAATTGGTTTGTTTTCTTGTACTTCTTAGTCGCTTAAAAGGTTAACGATATATAGTCAGAGTATTATCAGCCTGAGCCATATTTTTATGAGGGTAGAATTCACCTTGGTTCATATCATCCCATTATCAATAGACACAATGGCGCATAATCTGCTGAAAAAGACAACGTGTATTACCTTGTAATTCTTAATATTTTTTCCGATTCAGTACACAACCACGATCAGTGTCTGTATCAGGGTTTATAAATGAGAAGTAACGCGTGCGGAAGTCTTTTTGTTATACCAAAAGTGAAGCGAGAGAAGTTGAAAGAGTGTATGTTTCCCGGGTATCAGTCAAAATATATTAGCTATATAGAGAGATTTGATTCCCGAGCACTACAATTTTTAGTTTTGGAGACAAGCGATGTCAAATTTCACTGTCAAGCAATTTTTTTGGTCTATGACTTTAACTTAACAATAAGACTACTATTCAATTTTATAAACATTTATGAGACTTAATTGTATCAATTGAAATTACAGCCTGAATGACAAGAAGTCAAATAAAACGACGTTTTCAAAACAAGAAAAATTTTGGTTTTATCTAGCCCCCACATTGTCGTACAAAGAATTATTGGTGTCATGAAAGGGTGATCAATGATATTGTTCTGTGATCAAAATAGTTCAATCAAGTTACCACTGCTGCTGCTACTACTGTTACTGCTACATTTATGATAAAAGATTAGGGTAGTAGATCAATGGTTTACAATTACCTTACCCAAAAAATAAGAACTTGTTTTTAAACATGAAATTTTTTCTTCTTTGAGAATCATTTTAAAAGAACAAAGATGAAACGGAAAAAGAAAAAAAAAAGGTGGCTACTGAAGCCGTAACTATGATGATCAAGAAGCTTTATATATACTTATCAAAATCCGATTATAAAGATATATACACTAAAGCAAAAGAAAAAAAAAAGAGACAATGGTACTGGTGAATGTGTTGTCATATTTGTTCTGTTGAAGTTGATACGTATGTAGTTATTCTTGTTAGCTTTATAATATACATACAATTTTTATTATTAGTTGTAATTATGTTTTTCTTGCGTACTCTTTTTTGATTATTAATATATCACGACCTACTTCTTGTCAATGAAAATTATATCCAGGAGCTATTCTGGAAAATCTGCGAAGAAAGAAAAGATCTTAAATACGTATTATTCATTACGTCCTAACTTCTAACGGATGAATAATATATATAATATATATAATATTATCTATAACGAACAGTGTTATTACTCGATTCTATTTCATATTTTATCATACTTTTATACTACTACAGAAACTTGTTAACGACGTACTTCGCAATCTCTCTCTATATACATTTCACTTTTGATCATGTATATGTCTATACTGTGTTTGTGTGCGGGGAAGGAAGTAACATATCTTCTCATTTTAGACATATCGGTATTCAACTACTATTAGGCTCTTTTTTTTTTCAAGAAAACGATTAAAATCTGTTAGCGATATATAATACTTAATAATATATTCCGGCCCGTGAACGAGTATTGTTTTTGTCTAGATTCATTTGATCATTTATTAGCATGCAAAGCGGAGAAATATTGGTTTGTGGAAACAACAAAAATTAACAAGGAAGAAGTAAAAGCAATAAGGTATTTTTTCTTGTTATTATAATATTCCTCTAATATAAGTTCAGTCTTTATTAATAACATGTATTTGTTTCGTGGCTGTGCAGAATAGTAAAATATATATCACCTGCTATTAAGTTCTTTTTCATGATTTCTCCCCCGAAAATTATCTATCCTTTATGACTACCATTATATAGTAATACAAATAATAATAATAGCCTTCTTGCCTTGAAGAAGACAAGACGTGTATCTATTATAGGGGTCTTGTTTTATTTTGATGATCAAATAATACTATCATGACGATGAGAAAGTTAAACATGTTAATATAATTCTCAAAGTTTTTGATTTGCATGTTTTTTTAATGGACATAGTTAAGAAACAAGTCGGCGGGGCATTTATCCGTATTACGCATATCTATTCTAGGATTCTAGCATCTTTTCGGAGAGATAAAAAAAAGCATTATGTTGGTACAACTATATAGAATTATAAATGGGGGGGGGGATGGGTTGGGTTTAATAAAAGAAACTCATATTGACTCGTTTCCAAACGAATGTTTAAGAAATGATGGAGTAAACTGAGACAATTCTAAAATCAAACATAATGATACTATTGTATAGAGAGGCCTTCAAAAATATATAAAGTAAAATAAAAAGTTTCTTTTTCCTTTAAGTCTCTTTCCCCCTCATTTATCAAATAATGTAGTATTGTATTATCATTTTCAATAATAAAGATACACAAATCCTTTTTCCATAGTGTAAAAAAATCCATAATAAAAAAATCATCATATAAAAATAAAAGTTGAATGAAAAGAAAAAGCAATAAAACGAAAACAATTCTACCCGAAAAAAGTGTTACATTTCCATTGGTCCGGTTGATTTCTTTTTTAGTTTTCAGAAAAAATCTTATATGGAGGGATTGCGTGTATAATATATATAGTCCCCGTCTTTTTATCGGCGCCACAGGCTTTTAACAGCAAAGATGGCATTTAACAGTTAAAAAGAAATTATTATTATTATTATTGATGTTATGGTTCCCACAGGGAACAAAAAAGTGTATCAATCCGAAGCTTGATGTGTAATGATGATTATTGTTGCTTGGTGACAGCTTTTCTCTTTCAACGATTGTTTTGTTTTATTGACTTGCTTCACAACGAATCTTTCTTTTTTGATCATAAAGATTGTTGTTTGTGTTGTTAATCCATCTTTTTTCTTTCCCAAATTCAGCCTCCGGTCAATCAATCATGGAATAAAAAGCATGGTTTTTGACCAGTTTGTAAAAAAAAAAGAGAGATTAAAAAGTAAATAAACTATAATGTATATATAATAAGGAGAAAAGCGAATCAATCTAAACTGATTAAAAAAAGCTGTAAAAATTGAAGCACGATATGAAAGAGAGAATTAAAAAAAAGTGAAGGGGTTGGTTGATAATATGCTCAAAAACCCAACGCCTCATAACCGAAGTTTAGATATCTTTTTATTCTTAAAAGAAAATGAGAGAATAGAATGCGCTATTTATACGATACAGAATTTTTAACTTGAGTAGATTGCTTGTTTTTGTTGGATCAAGAAGTATTATGAAATACCTGGGCCCTTTTTTTTTATCCTTCACTCATTTCTTGTTCAGCAACACAAGTAATCACAAACATCACAAAAAAAAAGAAAAAAAAATCATCGGGCTGACTTCCAACGGCTTTTTTTGGGTATACAATGTGGATTGAATTATCCCCGCAAAGAAAAGAAAACGGCAAAGCTTTCCCCTTTTCTTTTTTTTTTGTATTCTTTTGCTTATTACTCGTTAACAACTTATTATTAAACTAGTTTTTTTCTTTTTTTCTCTCTTTCTTTTATTTTTGGTTACATTTACTTGTTTATTGACGGAGCAAAAAGATCATTTATAATTACCTTTTTTTCTTCTTGCTCTTGCCTTATTATTTTCTTTTTTAAAAAGAAGATACATATATAATCACTGATCACATCATGGTAAGGATGTCTTTTTCGTATTTCTTTTTTGTAAACAAAAGAACAATAATAACCATTGAAACGAATGGATGATTATGATAATTATGATAATAATGACTATACGATATATGTTACTTTTATATACATATATACCACATGTGATTGCAACAGGCTTTATCATCAGATCCTCTTTCACCTTCAAGCATTACATCATCTATGTCATCTACTGGTAAACGTAGACGACGTACTACTCGGAAGAATGATATATCTATACCATCACCTTCTAGTAGTATACTGGGTAAGTAAATAAATTCACGAGGGATGCAATTTGTGTGCAAGAGAGATTTTGTGATTTTTTATTTTTAATTTTTTTGTTGGGGGTGTAGGAGTGGGAAGAAGGGGGGGGGATGAATGAATAAGAGAAATAATAATAATCGATAATGATTTATGTATGAATCATTTCGAAATATATAGAAGATGATGAGCAACAAAAACAAGAAGCAGAGTTAATAATCAATGCGCAGCAACAAGAGCAACAAAAGTTCATTCAATATCATGGAGGGGATGCAGTTGAGGCTGTGAAATTAACAGACGATGCTGCCAAGCAATGGTACTGCGCTCGAGTGGTTGATACAGATGACTCACTTGTACTGGTTCATTATGAAGGATTTCCTGCAGACGAAGCTGACTGGGTTAGTCAAACTCTAGTACGACCACGTTCGACATTGATGATTAAAAAACAACGACAGCAAAAACAAGGGTTAATATCACAACAACCTAAAGAATTATATGGTCCGCGTGGTGAAGAGGATTGGAAAGATTTTGTTCAGCCAGCAAATAGAATGACTGGTTTAGTTCATGATCGACGAATGGGCTTACATAGTTGTCCATGTTCAACAATAAGTCATCCTGAGCGACCAGAACGTATCACTTCAATATTTAATACTTTGCACCATCATCGGTAAAATAATAATAATATTCTTGTTTTCTTTTTTTTTTCCCTTGTTAATCATATCTAGTATATACATATGTATAATGCAAGGATAATGGCAGTAAAAAGATGAGAAATACTAATCATTACGACGGATGAAATCTTCTAGTGTTTTGCGTTATGTTCGGCATATCGTTGCACGAGAAGCATCAGTATCAGAACTGCAACGTGTACATGCAAAGGCACATGTACGTAATTATTCTCCAAATGATGACGACGATCATAACAACGACGCCAACGACGACGACGAAGATGAAAACGACGACCCTAATCCACGTGCTCATAAAATCACTTCAATTGAAGCACTTTTGAATAAATCTGAAGATGATAATATTTTCAATAAGGGCTATTTTTATGATAAGCAACAAAAGCAGCAAAAACAGATTAATAATAATAATAAGAGTGATGGTCGGCGGAAAATGGTCTGTGGTCAAATCGGCATAGGTAATTTTTTTTTTACTCTTTTTTTTTTTTTTTTTTTTTTGTCTATGTGTTATGTGTCACAAACAAAAAAGGACCCTTTCCATATGAATTCAAGAATTTTTTTTATCTATTTTTTATATAAGCTGGGGACACTACATTTCACCCACTGCACACAAGTTTATCAGCCCGTGTGGCTGCAGGATCTCTCATAAACTTAACCGACGCCATTGTAGATGGTCGCATCCGAAATGGCTTTGCTGCCATTCGTCCACCAGGTATGTTCTGAAAAAAAAAAAACCTGAACAAAGTGTATGAGAGAAAGAAAAAAGAGAGAAATAAGAAACTAAAAAAATAATTAAATATATACATATAGGTCATCATGCTGAACAAGACAAGGTGATGGGATATTGCTATTTTAATAATGTTGCTGTAGCAACACAAGCTGTACTCAAGAAATATCCATCGAAAATTCGTAAAGTGCTTATTTTAGACTGGTATGATTCTATTTTCTTTTTCACAAACATAAATCAATTTTCATAATTAGTCTTAATAACACGGTGAATGGTTCTTTATTATTATTTTTAGGGATATACAGTAAGTAATATATATATATATATACTACATGTGAAAAAGAGAGAATGCTATTAATAACAATCGCTGTAAAATGTATTGTAGTCATGGTAACGGCACACAGCAAATATTTTATGATAATCCTAATGTTCTTTATATTTCTATTCATCGATGGGATCAAGGCAGGTTTTATCCGTTCAGCGGAGCCCCAGATGAATGTGGCCGTTCGGCTGGTCTTGGACGTAATGTGAACATTGCTTTATCTAATTGCAAAGAAAAACCAAGTAAGAGATAGAAAGAAAGAAAAACTATGGTCATCAACCCTTTTATATACACTTCCTCCTTTCCAGTATTTTTTTTACTTATTTATCAAACTCTAATGATTAGAACCCATGGGTGACACTGAATTCATGGCTGCTATCCATCATATTGTGACACCAATTGCGCGGCAATTTGGTCCTGATCTGGTGGGTAAAAAAAGAAATAACATTTTTATTTTATTTTCTCAGTACAGTTATGTTGACATGGAAAAAAAAGCCCTAAATGTATATTATTTATATTTCATATAACCCAGATTTATGTATCCGCTGGTTTTGATGCAGCAGAAGGTCATTCTCCTCATGTAAGTGACTCATCAATTTCTTTTTTCTTTTATACAAGCATTCGAGCACGAATTGCTCGACTATTTTTTTTCTTTTGGCTTTGTACGAGTATTTACCGTTTATGGAAGGAAAACATGTATCCTCCAAATAGAGAGAGAGAGAGAGAGAAGACAAAAAAAAAGGATGATAACTAATAAGTGTTTGTGAAATGATTATGATGGACAGCTTGGTGGATATCATGTTACACCACGAGGTTACGCTCTCATGACGAAAATGGTCAAGGAGCTTGCTGAAGAATTATGTGATGGTCGACTTGCACTTGTTTTAGAAGGAGGTTACGAATTAGAACCCTTAGCCGAATCTGCTACGGCTAGCATTATTCAATTATGCGATATACCGAACAAATCGATATCATCTTACCAAGGAACTCTTACTTCTATCAAACCTAACCGGGGAGCATCCACATCATTTCATCAAGTGATTGAACATCAACGACAGCATTGGGATTTACCAGAGCTACCCACAGATTTCCGATTCCTCCTGCCTCAAGAATGGAAGACTGTCAATAGTATTTCATCAAGGTTACCACGACGTCAGCAACAACAACAACAATCACAGTTATACACAACTGCGACTAATAACAACAAACAACCAGTTATTCATGGCTATTAAAATTACTACTTTCTCTTTACGTTTGTATATTTACTGCATCGACTTTAAGCATTATTCATTCATATCCCATCTATCCTTCATCACGCATCATAGCTATTAATATTATTATATGTATATTATTTCATTCCTTCTTCTGATTCATTCACACACACACACACACACACACACACACACACACACAGGCGCACATTTTCATTTTTTAGCAACTAAAATAAAATATATCTTTCACGCATTCTTTTTTTTTTTTTTGCTTTCTTTTGAGAAATATGTTTTTTTTTTCTTTTTTTAATAATTTGCTCAAAGACAAAAATATAATATAATAGAATGGGTAAATTTACAAAACAGTCAATGTTTGGAACAATCATATTGTTTGTTACCAAGTTGCTATTATTATTATTAATCCGTGTTACTGTTCATAGGAAAACTTTTTTTGGAGTTATGCGAAAAATTAGCACCGTTGTTACGTCGCCAGAAATGATCAGCCTATATGAGTATCATAATTATGAGAATAAGAAAATATGAGTGCGAGCTGTAATAATGCTAATATATTCAAAAAAGAAAATAATATGATTGGTATGTGCTTTTACCTGCTTTCGAGCTTCAAACAAGTCATTCTCAACCTTAGACCGTCGGCGAGCCATAGCATGAGGAGACATGTCTAGAGGTCCACTTTGAACTTGTTGTTCAGTCGAAGTAGCAGAATTTCGTCTTTTGTTCATAAAGGCAGCAGCACCTACTGCACCTACTGCACCAAAGGTTATAATAGCACCAGGACTTGGCATTGTTGTTGATAATTTATTTTAAAAAAACTTGTTTTGAATAAAAGTGAAATAAATAAAGGAGAAGGGATTGGATTTTTTTCTTTTTGACTGGGCAATGGAGGTTTTAAGCACTTTTTCGTGTGAAAATGAGAACATATGACCCCAAACATGCATGATGATAGGTAAAAATATTCTCAAAAATGTATAATTCTGCTTCGTGATGGGCTTAATAATATATAAGCGAAACCTCTTTATTTGCTAAACGCACCTAAATAGTGTTCTGCGTTTAAAAATATAATTTTTGGGGGGAGCCAATCCATTTTTTAATTCCACCAATAGAATTTTTTGTACAGCAATATAATTTTCGGGTAATAATACTTTGATCACCATTCACCAATATAATTTTTGGATCATCATTATAATTTTGTGGAAAGTAGTGTAGATTATGATCCACTTAAAAAAGACGTTTTTTAGAAAAGAAATATTATTATTTGTATGTATGTTATATTCTTTCCATATTAGAACACTGAGCAAAATGTCTTTGAGAGTGGCGAATATATCCTTTACAGTCCTTAGCAGAAACAGTTTTAGTTGCCTCTTAGATACGAGTGGCGAGAATTTCATTTTTTTTTGAAGAGGGCTTTTTCTTACCCTGGGTGGCCGAAGAAGAAAAAAAGATAAATTAAATAGACAATTATTAGTAAGTTTAGGTTCATATCAAATCTTTATATTTATTAGTTTATATTTTACTTAGATCCGTACAAATTATAAATGTGGATAACTACCCTTCTTTTTCCTTTGTCATCTGGATCTATAATTTTTATTAAGTCCCAGACAGTTGTCGCCACCCTCTCCCATAGGCTAGTTAGCACCACAAGTTCATATTCATTTAAATTGTTGTTGTATATATTGTATAGCTTGCCATCGAACCTTTAAGACATTGTGAAGTGCCATTAGGATACAAGCCAACCGTAAATTCAAGCCTTTAGGAATAATAAAGTGGTTGAGCAAAGCGTAGCTTTTTATTTTACATTTTAAAATGAATGGTCAGCAAATGTTTTTAACACCTCGGCTTGATTTTGACTATCCTCTAGTTCTCTCAACTACATCCTATTAGACGTAAAAATATCAACAAATACAGATTTTTAAAATATCTTCGAAAGTTATACCAACATTTTAGCTATTATTAAATATCAACCTCTTCCTGCCTCGCTTCGCTCGGCTAAATGAGCCCCTTCGCTTCGCTCCGGGTCATTTAACGGCATACGGTTTCGCTGCGCATTCGCTGGGGAAAAAATGCTTTATTTGAGGTTGTGGAAAAAAATGCTATATCCGAGGTTGTAGAAACAAAATGTTTTATTTGAAGCTGTGAAGACAATTTGCTGTATCTGAGATTGTCGAAACAAAATATTTATATGAAGTTATGGAAACAAATGCTGTATCCGAGGTTGTGGGATCAAATGCGTTATTTGATATTGTGGAAAAAAAATAATGTACTTTAAAAGAGAGAAGAACTTTTTTTTTCCTTTTTATTATCATTTTACTTATTGTAGTTTACCATTAATGATAACCTGACCTATTATTTATAGACCAAATAACGCTAAACTGTTAATTCTTATATTATATATTTATAATTAATGGGCAGAGAAAAACAAAAAACAATTGTAAAAAAGAGAGTATACTACGTAAAGAAAGAAACAAAAAATATATGACAGTGAATAAGAGAACGAAAAGTCTAAGTTGTAGTGTGATAGTTGTAGTTATAGTTTTCTCAGCTAATGTTGCTTGTGGTGATGTTAGTAGTATCTCATGGTATACAATGTTGTCAGCAGCTAGTGCTGTGGTAGTAACTAATGACAGATCAATAGCAATGTATATATTATTTGAATTTGTTGGTCTGGAGGGAGCAACATAGCGCTGATCATGTGTAAATACACCTTCTTCCAGGTGAATACCAGGGTGCTGCAAAATTTAACCCTATGCCTTGCGTAGTCATTGCAAATATTGGACGTCCAAGGATAGCAGCAACAATTTAGGTAAATTATCAGCTTAAATTTTTAAATTCAATCCGACAACGAACACTTCTTTTATTAAGTGGCAGTTATAGAGTGTAACGTGTCAATGAGTAGTGGAACCCCATCAGGAGTGAAAAGTTTGTTGTAACTATTTATACAGTAGTCGATTCATTAAATATAGTATAACTGTAGTAACTAATAAGATGGCTCGAATCAATCACCTTCTTCGGAAAAATGCTACGTATTTCCAATAATTCACAATTTTTTGTTTAATTAAAGAACACCTGACTGAAGGCTACCTGTTGAGAACTCGTTAGTAATAATCTATATTGAAGTTGTTGAAAGCGAGAAAAAAAAAATAACAATGTCTTTTTTTGTCTTGTAGCCCATAATACTATTTTATTTTTAATAGAAGACAACCTCTTCCTGCCTCACTTTACAGTTACGCATAACACATACTGAAATAGAATTTTGTGACAAAAATGTGTAAATCAGTTTATGATATATTTGATATGATATTAAACAATAATGTCTTTTAAAATTAAAAATAAAATTAAAAAATATGTAGTTATCATAGAAGAAAAAGAGCTGGAGCTAGATATGGAAAGAAAAATGCTGATTACACGAATTGTCCATTATCTCCAACAGTACCCAGTGTATCAGCGAAGCAACAGCAGTCGCCTCCGCATTACATACCTAGTACACTGCTCTAAAAGCAATAACACTAATATAATTTGTAACAATTTCAGATCGAGTGTCTCTTTTAACAACAGAAAGTAGTTGTCGAGAATAATCAGTAAACAGAAAATATTAAATTATACGAGGCTGAGGAGACCGTTTTTACCTTTTAACAAATGCCACTTTGTTTCCTTTTTGTAAAAGACTAAAGGGTTTGTTTTTTATACAAATGTTACTTTCAAGGTACAGTGGCGAAAAAAAAGGAAGGATATTGTCGGGGTTTTATGAATTACCAAAAACGTTAATTATAACGACCATTCGTCTTTTAATAATAGATCAACCTCTTCCTGCCTCGCTTCGCTCGGCTAAATGAGCCCCTTCGCTTCGCTCCGGGTCATTTAACGGCATACGGTTTCGCTGCGCATTCGCTGGGGAAAAAATGCTTTATTTGAGGTTGTGGAAAAAAATGCTATATCCGAGGTTGTAGAAACAAAATGTTTTATTTGAAGCTGTGAAGACAATTTGCTGTATCTGAGATTGTCGAAACAAAATATTTATATGAAGTTATGGAAACAAATGCTGTATCCGAGGTTGTGGGATCAAATGCGTTATTTGATATTGTGGAAAAAAAATAATGTACTTTAAAAGAGAGAAGAACTTTTTTTTTCCTTTTTATTATCATTTTACTTTAGTAGTTTACCACTAATGATAACCTGACCTATTATTTATAGACTAAATAATGCTAAACTGTTAATTCTTATATTGTATATTTATAATTAATGGGCAGAGAAAAACAAAAAACAATTGTAAAAAAGAGAGTATACTACGTAAAGAAAGAAACAAAAAATATATGACAGTGAATAAGAGAACGAAAAATCTAAGTTGTAGTAGTTGTAGTGTGATAGTTGTAGTTATAGTTTTCTCAGCTAATGTTGCTTGTGGTGATGTTAGTAGTATCTCATGGTATATAATGTTGTCAGTAGCTGGTGCTGTGGTAGTAACTAATGACAGATCAATAGCAATGTATATATTATTTGAATTTGTTGGTCTGGAGGGAGCAACATAGCACTGATCATGTGTAAATACACCTTCTTCCAGGTGAATACCAGGGTGCTGCAAAATTTAACCCTATGCCTTGCGTAGTCATTGCAAATATTGGACGACCAAGGATAGCAGCAACAATTTAGGTAAATTATCAGCTTACATTTTTAGATTCAATCCGACAGCGAATACTTCTTTTATTAAGTGGCAGTTATAGAGTGTAACGTGTCAATGAGTAGTGGAACCCCATCTGGAGTGAAAAGTTTGTTGTAACTATTTATACAGTAGTTGATTCATTAAATATAGTATAACTGTAGTAACTAATAAGATGGCTCGAATCAATCACCTTCTTTGGAAAAATGCTACGTATTTCCAATAATTCACTATTTTTTGTTTAATTAAAGAGCACTTGACTGAAGGCTACCTGTTGAGAGCTCGTTAGTAATAATCTATATTGAAGTTGTTGAAAGCGGGAAAAAAAATAACAATGTCTTTTTTTGTCTTGTGGCCCATAATACTATTTTATTTTTAATAGAAGACAACCTCTTCCTGCCTCACTTTACAGTTACGCATAACACATACTGAAATAGAATTTTGTGACAAAAATGTGTAAATCAGTTTATGATATTAAACAATAATGTCTTTTAAAATTAAAAAATATATAGTTATCATAGAAAAAGAGCTAGATTGCTAGATATGGAAAGAAAAATGCTGATTACACGAATTGTCCATTATCTTCAACAGTACTCAGTGTATCAGCGAAGCAACAGCAGTCTCCTCCGCATTACATACCTAGTACACTGCTCTAAAAGCAAGAACACTAATATAATTTGTAACAATTTCAGATCGAGTGTCTCTTTTAACAACAGAAAGTAGTTGTCGAGAATAATCAGTAAACAGAAAATATTAAATTATACGAGGCTGAGGAGACCGTTTTTACCTTTTAACAAATGCCACTTTGTTTCCTTTTTGTAAAAGACTAAAGGGTTTGTTTTTTATACAAATGTTACTTTCAAGGTACAGTGGCGAAAAAAAAGGAAGGATATTGTCGGGGTTTTATGAATTACCAAAAACGTTAATTATAACGACCATTCGTCTTTTAATAATAGATAATAATAGATAGACTAGCGGTCCCTGTGTAGCGGTTTAGATGGTGACGACAAATCGGAAACGTGGCTATTGGCCCATGTATGGACAATGGTAGATCATGTGTTTGACAACTTGCCACTCAGTGTAGTCCGGTAAGTATATATATATATATATATATATATATATATATTGGGTTATGCTCTGGTTCATCTAACTGAAATATGATATAATGAGAATAGTGGAGAGTCCGCAAGTTTGGCGTCGAGTGCAAGAAAGAATAAAGGAAGAATCCCGCAGGGAACGAGGACTTCCGTATATACATATTTTACTTATTTTGCACGATCAAGATCGCCCTCATATTCCCACCGATTATGACCGATTTGTATCCGCAGAAATCCCAAATTCAGTGACCCATCCTCAATTATATCAGACAGTGATTTCATGTATGATTCATGGTCCATGTGGAGATGCAGGCCGAAATGCTCCTTGTATGAAAGATGGTCGTTATTCACAACACTATCCAAAGCCATTTAATGCTGAAACCCGTATAAGTAGAGAAGAGAAATTGGAGCGCAAAAAAATGGGCCGCAGATTGGATTTGATTTTAAGGAAGAAGAAGTTGGAATTGGGGGCTGGTGAAGCCGGAAGACGTACCAACGATAATGATAGCAAGTTAATTAGAGAAAGAGACCTCAAGCTTCCGAAGGCATTGAAAGATATGATTATGTGTTTTAAGACCGAAGCGGGTGTTGATGACGTACAGGGTTTGGAAGTAGTCGGTTTGCTACAGTATGGTAAGACATCAGTTTTTATTTTGTGAAAAAGTCGATTCGTTTAAGGGTTCGCATTATTGATTATCATTTTTTTAGGACTGAAAATGAGCTCTATAATTATGGATATTCCAGTAAATTATGTACACAGAGTAACAAGAACCAAGAACGTAGTAGTCCCTAGTGATTGGAATAACTTACCCGATTTCAGAAAGGTTCTTTTTATGGCTTTATCAATCAAGGAAATTGTATCACGAACAGTGGAACTCTTACAAAGCAAGCTTGGTAACGATAATGATGGTCTCAGCAAGGTGATGGAGCCACCTGAAGTCGATTCATATCAACTACCTCAGATATTCGATTCACAAGAATAGCTGAATTCATGTATTCTTTTTTACATGAACTACCCCCTTTATTATCATATACATATTAAGAATTTCATTTCATTTTTTTTATTTGAACTATTATTAATATGGCTGAGGATAATCGTACGTTGAAAATTTTCGAGATAATGTACATTTTGTTGTCTGGGTTATTGAATATATGGAAAAACACCATGTTTTACTCGGCAGTTCTTCTCGAAATTTCCATCAAGTTAGATTCTACATACTTTGCAAATGATTCTGAAATCTCGAATAGCGCAAGACTAGTAGGTGGCAGTACTGTGGTGAACTACCATAATAACACATATATTCCATCCATTCATGAACAATCGGTCAAACATCATTCCGTAGAGGATAAATGATAAAGCCAATTAAACACTATTATTTTTTTTGATTCGTTCCTTATGATCAATCCGGATAAGGTAGGAGCATCAAAGTAAGAAGTGATTACTAACAGCTGTCATAAACAGTTCCGGTGAATGATCTATAATTAATATTTATAACAGAACAAATATAATAGGTCCTCTCATCCATTCGTATAAAACATAGTTTAGCCATGATCGGATAAAATAAGATAGTTACATAATTTAGAAAAGATATAAAAGAGTAGTTGTTTTATTTCAGGAATAAACAGATTCTCAACTATATTTACTTTAGTCCCATCTTTCTATTTTTTACTACTCGTATTTATCTCAAATACTTTAGCGGCTGTATATCTCTTTCGTTGGAGCATTAATCAAGATTTTACAATTGATTTTGTTGCTGAAGACGATATGGATAAGGTTCTACATACTGAAACTATCAATTGGTCCTAAAAAACATTGTTTTTAATAAAATAAAGTAGAAATGTAACGAGTTAACTGCCAAATTTATATTTAAGGATGTTGCTGAGGACATTATAAAAGACTATAGATTTTTGAAAAAAATGTGCCTTCGTTGATGAAAGTGGGTTTTTAAGGAATATGGTGCGTCCAGTGGCATGGTCAAAAAAAGGGAAAGCTTCTGAAGTTGAAGTTTCCACTCAACAAGGAACAAATCTTAGCGTACTTGGATGTATGTCGTGGTATGGTCTTCTTGCTCTTTCACAGCAAGTGCCAAAACCAATAGGATCAAAAAAATGTAAGATAGTTAGTAAAGATAATGGTTTGCCTCATGGTACCTCATCAAGTCATTTTTTGCTTTTTTTTCAAGAAATATCATCCGTTTCAAAAAATCTTGGATTGGAAAGCATGTATATTGTCATGGACAACGCTACTATCCATAAGACATCTGAAGTTCTTCAAGCAATTTGTAACAATGGTCATATATCTCCTTTTTTACCTCCCTATTCTCCGTTTTTGCATCCTATTGAAGAGTGCTGGGCTAAGATTAAAGCAAAAAGTAAGAAAAGGCCCTCTTCAAAAAAAAATGAAATTCTCCCCACTCGTATCTAAGAGGCAGCTAAAACTGTTTCTGCTAAGGACTGTAAAGGCTATATTCGCCACTCTCAAAGACATTTTGCTCAGTGTTCTAATATGGAAAGAATATAACATACATACAAATAATAATATTTCTTTTCTAAAAAACGTCTTCTTTAAGTGGATCATAATCTACACTACTTTCCACAAAATTATAATGATGATCCAAAAATTATATTGGTGAATGGTGATCAAAGTATTATATTGATTTCCCGAAAATTATATTGCTGTACAGGCTCCCCCCAAAAATTATATTTTTAAATGCAAAACACTGAATCAATAAAAGCTGTCTCGATATGGTATATCCCGCGGGCAAAACATTTCTCACCACTCTTTTCAAAATGCGCTAAACGCAGCATTTGAATATAAGAAAAGAAAGTGTGTGAAGTTTTTTAATTGTGAAAAAAAAAGATAGCTAGAAATAGGGATACCTTTGAATATAATCAACAAAGAACTTTCTATTATTATTATTACAAAATGGTTTGTAATATACATCGGAACGACACATATTTCTTTTATTTATTTATTTATTTGATTGAACATCCCAATGAAGTAGTATGTTGTCTAGTTCAGTTTTGTAATCAAATTTATCCTTATCCATCGTAAATGTATATTTTGATGCTTTAGATACCCAATATCCAAGGTGTAATGTCTGTTATAATACATCGAAAAAAAAATAATTAGCTCTTTAAACTCATGATAATCCATTTATTTTAATCCATCAATATTTTCCCTTACCTGAACAACCGATTTTGAAAGTTGACTCTTTTGAATATCTTGGATAGCAACTTTCATTAATCGATTATCACTCGTAGGCCATTCTTTCTATATATATGAGGGGAATTATGGTCAATTTGAGTTCATTTGTAGTATACATCCCTACCCCTAACATTCCTTAGACCACACTTCCTGTTTTCCTTTAGCAGTAGTATCAACAATATTTACCGTATTTTCATGTTTACTAAGAATTGTCTGTAGCCGGTATTTTATGGTAATAGCTCTTTTGAAGTTTGGATCTTGGGTCACTTCATGTATCGAACTATTATTATTAGTATCATTATCATCATTATTTTTGGCTAGTTCAACTTCTTCTTCATCATCGTCAGTTTTCATTGGTGTTGTCGAATTTATTTCTAGTTTAGGATCTGTCGAATTTTCATGTATGGCTGTGATTGGCTCAATTGGTTCCACCGTGTCGTTGTTAATTTGGATATCGTCAAATTGCATGATATTAGATTCTCCCACTGATAGTGAAATTTCTGGGAGTTGACAATCCATAGTACATGTCGTTAATGCAGATTCATATTCAGGTGATCCGGGTACAATTGCTACATCAGGTAGTGATTGAATTTCTTGCTGTTGTTGGGTATCCTGAATTTCCATCAATGGTTCGCTATCATTGGTATGATGTCTCTAATAAGAAAAAATAAATTAATCGATGATGTAATCTCCCAAAAGTACGAAACAAACTAAAAAATTATGCATGTAGTTTTGTTTCTAATTTTATCCATATTTATGTATTTTTTTTTTTACCTTTCTTTTCGCTTGAGGCTTTTGAGTGTCATTCTGTTCATCAATTTCACGCTTAATGCCACTAGTACTACAACGCCTTCCATCTGTCTTTTGCTGTTGTGTTGGTATATTTTCTGATTTTTGTACGTGATTTTGACGTTCATTTTGTGGCTGTTCCTGAAGTGGTTGCGTTTCATTTATTTCTAGTAATTTTTCATTTTCATTTTCTTCATTGGTGTCTCCAGAAACTGAAATTAAATCTGGTTGAACTTGTTCATCACGCTGTTGATTTGTCTTTTCTGTTTTTGCTTCTAAATGTTGTTGTTGTTCCTGGGGTGGTTGCGTGTCATTTATTTCTAGTGATTTTTCTTCTTCATTTTCTCCATTCGTGTCGCTTGATACTGAAACTACGTCCGGTTGAACTTGTTCATCAAGCTGTTGGTTTGTCTGTTCCGTTTCTACATTTAACTGTTGTTGTTGTTCTTGTTCCTGGAGTGGTCGTGTTTCATTTATTTCTAGTGATTTTTCTTTTGGATTTTCTCCATTCGTGTCGCCAGAAGCTGAAACTAAATCCGGTTGAACTTGTTGTTCATCACGCTGTTGATTTGCCTCTTCCGTTTCTACTTTTGACTGCTGTTGTTCTTGTTCCTGAACTTGACTGGCGTCTGAAAGTATCGACATGGATGCTTCCGTTGCTGTTTGTTCCATTTGAAGTTTTGGCGACTGTAGCTTAGGATGAATACGTTTTTTCCGTGAGTTCTTAAGTTGGCGTTGTTTCTTGTTCGTCCCTTCTGACTCTGGTCGCGATTCCAATATTATTTCTCTTTTATGAGCATCTTTAGGAGCTGCCAGAGTTTTTTTCTCGTATTCTTCTCGTAATTCTTCCTTTTGTGTCAATTCTACTTCGTTTGATTCATATTCTTCTTTTCCCATTTTTCCAGCTTCGTAAGCAAACTCTCTTTCAATGTTAGCTCTTCGATCAGATAAAAATTGTTCTGGATAAAGTGCTTGACGAATAGCTGCACGATGATCTATTCTCTCAATAAGATTTTGTTCAAGTTGAAACTTCCATTTTTCTGAGTTAAAAACTCGAAACTGGTTGATGTCTTCGTATCCACTAAAAAGGGGGTTATCGGGAAATCATAGGTTAAAGACTTGAAAATAATAATAATAATAGTCGCGTGAAAGCTCATGTATACGTGGTATATGCGTAATTCCTTACTATTCGAATGTATGGAAGTAATGAAAGTAATATCCTTCAATGTTTCGCTTTTGGTTTTTTAGTGAGTCTTTGGTATTTTGAGTTACTTGTGCATTGTCCAAGATCTGTAAGATGTCCAAAATAAATCGTCATTTAAAATCGATGTAAAAGCGAGACTCTTTTTTTATTAGTTACCATAACAGGCCACCATGGAAAGCCCTTGACTTTTACAATATATGTTTCGTCCGGTATCAATGATTCTGGTCGCTTTTCTTTACCCGGTATGAATCGAGTTAGGTTCCTTGTTGTTGGAGACATTGTTAAAGCAGAAAAAAAAAAAAAGGTGAAGATTTTCGTTCTTTATAAAAATTAAATAAACAATGAAACTCAAAATCCAATTTACTATTTTCATGTGTTTATACTTTAAATCTTCTAATAACGGAAATTTGAATATATGATTCTATAAAAATAGACTCATTGTAATAATAATATTCCTTATTATCTAGTATTTTTAACAAATTAGTGAGCACATTAACTAGCAAATGTTATTTATCCTCATAACAAGCAAGTTATTTGATACCGTGCTTAAATTTTGTCATTGGATAATGAATGTGAGCCTAGCTAAAATTACTTTACTATATGTTATAATAATTATTTAATTATCATAGATGGTAATTAGTACACTTGTCTATGCGATAGTTATTATCATGTAGTATTTTAATTTATTGCTTTTATCGTATCGATAAATATATGAATTATCTTTTATAAAAGGGACTGATAATTGAAAGCATGGTTTTAATAGATGTATTTTATTCTTAACAACATTATATATCCATTAATTCTAGATGGAATGAAAGTATTTTGAGCACTAAAATATATAAAAAAAAAAACTTAATTTTTATTATCTACAGACAGTGCATAATGGTTGACAAACACTATATAAGTAACTCAAACAAAAAAGTTCATATACCATGGAGCAGATCAAGTAAAATTATCACAATTTTGTAAATGCATTAACCTACCAACAGCGAAACCAAAAATGGAAATTATCAAGCGGGAGTTGTCCAATTTCGTAAGTGACGTAAGCTATAGAGAGCGAAAGAGAGAGAGAGAGAGAGCAGAGAGAGAGAGAGACGCGTTAAAGTTCTTATACCTTTTTAATCCCGTCTTTCCTAAAAAGCTGCTTTAACACGTAACTCATCTTTATATAACATAATACAAACATAATGTCTGACGGAAAACTCGAAAAAATGGAAAAGGACTACAGTCCTCAAGTGGATGCTCTCTTACCAGAAACTGATGCTCTTCTCAAGGTACAACCACACAATCCATACTCTCTTTTTCTTAATCTTTTTTTTTTTTTTTTGTGCGATCAACGAGTCAGATTATAGACTTCTATTCTTCTAAAGATTGAAATTAATTGAAATGTATTTTATTATTCTATTCTTATAGCAAGGAAAATTACAAGAGGCTCTTGATAAATTGATGGTGTTGGAAAAGCAAGCTCGAAATGTAATTATAATAGATATATAAGAGAAAGAGAAGATTTGTATTATATATAAACTGATTGTGAATTCACTTTGCTCTTTTTAGGCTGCCGATCCCGATTCCACTTCTCGTATTCTTGTTCAAGTCGTCAAACTTTGCCGTGAATCTCAAGATTGGAAGTTACTCAATGAAGAGATTGTTCTTTTATCAAAAAAGCATGGTCAATTGAAAGTCGTAAGTTTTTAAATTATTAGTTTTTAATAGTAAAGTACACTATCATGTTATTTGTTCTTATATATGGTATATACCACTAGGCAACTACAAAAATGATTCAAGAAGCATTCTCATATCTTGATAACACACCTAATATGGAAGTTAAACTTGAATTGATTGATACATTGCGAACAGTAACTGAGGGCAAGGTAAATAACCTATAAAAATTACTTTTTTTAGTTTGAAAGAAAAAGTATCTTTGAAGTATTTGAATAGTGGAAGAAGAATATCGATTTGAAATAACTCTTTGTTGGTGTTATTGTTTAAATTAGATTTACGTTGAAGTAGAACGTGCTCGTGTTACTCGTTTATTAGCACAAATTCGTGAAGAAGAGGGTAAAATCAATGAAGCTGCAGATATTCTTCAAGAACTTCAGGTATCAAAAAACAATACGATTCAATTTATGAAAGGGAACGATGATAGAAGAAGAAAGAGGGGTGGATTTAACATTTTTTGATATATTATGGATTATTTTAGGTAGAAACTTTTGGATCAATGGACAAGCGAGAAAAGACAGATTTTATTCTTGAACAAATGCGATTGTGCTTAGCTAAGCATGATTATGTACGAACACAAATTATCTCGAAAAAGATCAATACTCGATTCTTCCAAGAAAAAGAAAATGAAGTAAGTTATCATTATCATGAAATAGAAAGAGCAGGTGTATTTTTTTAATGATAATAATAACAATGTTATTATCCATACTAGGACTTGAAACTTCGTTTTTATGATTTGATGATCAAACATGCTCTTCATGAAGAACAATATTTGAACGTCCACAAATTTTATAAACAAATCTATGATTCTGAATCTATTCAACAAGAAGAAACAAAGTGGAAGGAGGTAATATATATAATAATAATAGATTATGTACAAAGAAAAATAGGGGAATCAAGGTTCGACAATAGGACTAAATTGAAAATATCTAGGCTCTTCAAAATGCTGTTCTTTTCATTGTATTATCACCTTATGACAATGAACAATCCGATTTGTTGCACCGAATTTATGAAGATCCTAAACTCGCCGAAATTCCTCTTTACAAGTAAGTTTTTTAATTTGTATTTCACAACCCCCAAATGTATTATACAAAATATATACTAAAAGGTATTTTAACTATATATAGTGAATTGACAAAGTGCTTTGTAACGACTGAATTGATGCGTTGGCCCAAGATCGAAGAAGGATATGGTCAAGAATTGCAACAAACTTCTGTATTTTCCAAGACAAGTGAAGGAGAAAAGCGATGGAAGGAACTTCATAATCGGGTGATTGAACACAATATTCGTGTCGTTGCCAAGTATTATACTCGCGTGACAACAAAAAGATTGATGCAATTACTTGATTTGAATGAACGAGATACTGAAGAATTTTTGTCCAAATTGGTTGTTTCCAAGACAATTTATGCACGTGTGGATCGACCTGCGGGTATTGTATCATTCCAAGTCAAGAAGGATGCAAATCAAGTATTGAATGATTGGTCAAGTGATATCAATTCCTTGTTGAACTTGGTTGAAAAGACATGTCATTTGATTTCTAAAGAGGTAATTCTTGTTTTTTTTTCTATATGATGATATAAATTTTTGAAATGGATTTGTTTTAATTGGTTTTATTATTATAAATTTTATAGGAAATGGTTCATAGCATAGCTAAAGTCATGTAGTTAGTTTATTTTAATTTTCTGTCTCACTCGCACACATATACAACACATAACATAACACACAACACACACTATATATAACAACACATCATATATTTACTCTCTCTTCCTTCCTCTCCTGAAAACCCAAATTCCATATACAGAAAAGAATATAAAAAAAATGGTATGCACACAATAAATTTATCATGATGTCTCTTTTTGACTCAGTTCATTGTGACTGATAAAAATGCTATTTCGCTAATTTCCGCCGGAACGCGTTATAAAAATTCGAAATTTTTCGGGAAAGCATATAAAAGCACTTCTTTATTCGTTTCCCTTGACAGCGATATAAAAAACAACAATGTCTGAGCCTGTAAAAGAAGAAAAAGTTGACGAAATCATTCAAAAAACCGAAGAAATTGTTCTTGGGTAAATCTTTTTTTTTTTTTGTCCGTGTGTTTAATCTTATAAGAAACCTTTCTTTTTTTTGTGCTATTCAAAAACTCAACTCGCTTGTGCAATCTTTCATAATAATAATAACAAATAATAATAGTGAGGATGGTAAGCCTTTGTCCAAGAAAGCTTTGAAGAAGCTCGAGAAGGAACGTGAAAAGGCTGCACGTAAGGCTGCTACTGCTGCCAAACTTGCTGAAGAAAAAGCTGCTCGTGATGCCTCCAACGTGGTAATTGTCGAAACACATATTTTTTTGTTGATTTATTATGAAGAGGGGGGCCAAAAAAAAAAGAGAATGCAAAGTGGTTATATTATTATTATTAATAATACGTTGTATATCCACTTTATGGTCTATGTTGGTTTATAATAGGACTTTTCCACTGAACGTTATGGTAAACTTCCCATGAATCAATCCCAAACACGAACAGGTAACAACAAAAAATAAATAAAAGAAAACTGATATATTAGCGTGTGTATGATGCTTTTTCAGATCAGAAAAGCAATGAATAATAATGGGTAGAAAAACTGACAGAAAAAAAAAACATTTTCACTCATTTATTAGACACTGTCTATGAAAAAATTGACAACATCAACGGTGGTCGCCAAGGTGAAGATGTCGTGATCAGTGCACGTGTTCATACATCCCGTGCCACTGGTAACAAGATGTGTTTCTTTGTTTTCCGCCAAGGTGTTTCTACCATCCAAGGTATCATTACTGCTGATGAAAATACCATCAGTAAGCCTATGGTCAAGTTCTGTGTTGGTATTCCGGCCGAATCCATTGTCGTTGTTGAAGGCAAGATCACCAAGCCTGTTGATGAAGTTAAGAGCTGTACCATCTCGGATGCCGAATTAGCCATTTCCAAGATTCATATCGTGTCTGAAGTTCAAGGCCGTCTTCCTTTCTCCTTGGAAGATGCCTCTCGTCCAGAAACCGAATATGAAAATGAAGATGCTCAATTGGTTCGTGTCAACTTGGATACTCGTTTGAACAACCGTATCCTTGATTTGCGTACTACTACCAACAACGCTATCTTCCGTTTACAATCGGCCGTTTGTCTTTTGTTCCGTGAATATTTGATTGAAAAGAACTTTATGGAAATCCATACTCCCAAGATGATTAGTACTGCTTCGGAAGGTGGTTCAAATGTTTTCAAGATCAACTATTTCAAGAACAGTGCTTATTTGGCTCAAAGTCCCCAATTATACAAGCAAATGTGTATTGCTGCCGATTTCGAACGTGTGTTCGAGATTGCTCCTGTTTTCCGTGCTGAGGATTCGAATACTCATCGCCATATGACTGAATTTGTGGGTTTGGATATGGAAATGGCTTTCAAGGAACATTATCATGAAGTCGTTGATGTTTTGGATGAAATGTTTGTTTATATCTTTTCAAACCTTCAAAAGCGTTATCGTACTGAAATCGAAGCTGTCAAGAAGCAATATCCTCATGAAGATTTTGAATTCTTGCCAAAGACTTTGCGTTTGAAATATGCTGAAGGTATTCAAATGCTTCGTGATGCTGGTGTTGAACTTGGTGACTATGATGATTTGAGGTAACTTTAATTTATCAATTTGAAATTAAAGGGATGGGGAGAAAAAAAAAACGTATGATGACGATTCGATGATAACTGACCCATAATCCATCAATAATGATAATAAATTTTATAATGATAGCACCACCAACGAAAAATTGTTGGGTAAGTTAGTCAAGGAAAAGTATCATACTGACTTCTATATCTTGGACAAATTCCCTCTTGCCGTCCGTCCCTTCTACACCATGCCTGATCCCGAAAATCCCAAATACTCCAACTCATATGATATTTTCATGCGTGGTGAAGAAGTTCTTTCTGGTGCCCAACGTATCCATGATGCCGACTTTTTGATCGAACGTGCTAAGGCTCATGAAATTGATATTGCAAGCATTCAACCTTATGTTGATGCCTTCAAGATTGGTGCTCCTCCACATGCTGGTGGTGGTGTTGGTCTTGAACGTGTTGTCATGTTGTTCCTTCAGTTGGGTAACATTCGTCGTACTAGTTTGTTCCCTCGTGACCCCAAGCGTCTCGAACCATAAGCAACATAACAACTAGAGCAACCACAACAACAAATCAATTAAAAAAAACAATTATACATACACAATTCTCTCCCTCTCTCTCTTTTTTTCTCATTTGCTAATTGATAATCATATTTTGCAAAACTCTCTCACACACAAAATACACACACACACACACACACAGATTTGCTAATATACTCAATTGTATCAATTAATGAATACAACAATAAAAATAAATAAAAATGCATTATATAGTTATAATAAAAACAAAATATCAAAACAAAATGAGTAAAAAAATGTACAATGAAATTAAAATCAGTCTATCGGGATCTCTTCTTACTTCGACCTGCTCCAGACTATAATATTAATAAATAATACAATGTTAGCGTTTACTAGTATTTAAAATCCTATTATATATATTTCATTTTTTTTTTATCATTATTTACCTCTGTTCGTTGTCGTTTACGGTTAAGAACATTCTTGAATCGTTCATTTTCTTCCTTTTCAACATCTTGAATACCAACCAAGTTGTTAAAGTCATTCAAATTCTATAATAATAAAAAGAAAAGTAAGTCAATATATATGGCGTCATACAGTACATATAAACAAACAAAAAATATTTTATGCATGTCAAAAAAATAAAAAACGTACATCAAATTCAGTTTCGAAACGGTAACGCTTATTAGACTTCATTCGTTGTTTTTCCTTTCTTGTTACAGATAGACGGACGTAATTGTTTTCTTCATATTCATCCTTTTCTTGAATTTGTCGATCGAATCGTTCACCATAACCCATGCCTTCATTGACACCACCTGTAGCATCCACTTCTTCTGGAGTATCATTCATATCTGCCATAAGATCACGAATAACACGAGAGCGTGATGATCGTTCTCGTAAACGTTCTTGATCTTTTTCGTATTTTGATTTTCTGCCCTTGTGTTCATCATATACAACAGGTGCCAATTTAGGTGGTCTATAAACACCAGTTTTGTCTTCTAGTAATAATAAGAAAGTTAGAAATAAAAACAAATACCAAATCAATCATCCTTCTTCATCTTTTTTTTTTTAAAAAAAAAAACAAAAACCAATCCTTTCTTTCCACCAATTTAAATTAAATAATAATATTTACCTTCTTCTCCTTCTTCTCCTTCTTCTTCTTCACCACCTTCTTCATCTCGAGCTACCAAGTTCATTGGGTTAGGCTTGAATGCCAAAGGATCTTGATTACCAACTTCGGGTTGTTTTTGTGTACCCATGACAGCTGTTCGTACCAACTTGTCAATTTGATATTTAAGTTTGTTTTCGATAGGTTTCATTTTATCCAAAATAACTCGTAATTCGACCAAAGAATCGACAACAGGATGGTTTTCAATTTGTTTGCCTGAGAGTTTCAAATGAACGTAAAATGCAAGTTCGGTAATGTATTGTACCATAAGTTGATATTTGACTTCGAGGAACGAAACACCTTTTGAAGTTTTGATTTCGCCATCGTGGTATCTATAATAAAAATATGAAGGTTTAATATTGAGTTCTTTCCCTCATGTATAAGTATAAAAACATTCTGATCAATTTAAATTACTTTTGAATAATAGGCTTTAATTGTGTTTTTAATTCAGTAACTTTCGATTTGAGATCTTTAAGTACTACTGATAATTCCGAGGCTATAATAAAAACAATAATAATGATCATAATTATATTGAAGAAAAAAGCATGAGTAAAGTTTCTTGATTGTTAAAGAACAATGACATAATGTATATATTGAACAAAATAATTTACGTTTATTTTCGATATTTTCAGACGTTGCAACCGGTGAATCGGCCATGGTTTTAGATCGATCGAGATTTGTTTAAAAAAAATAAAAAAAAGGAGGACTCAGAAAAGAAGAAGAAAAAATTTCTTCACTTGCATTATCATTCATTGGTGTAACAGCGCAGCACCTAAAAAAGGGCAATAAATATCAACAAATTTTCTAATTTTTTCTTTCCTTTTCTTTTTCTTTTACTTTTTACTTTTCATATTTTATTTTTTTCTATTCGAATATTATATAATAATCAGAAGAATCTCTAGCAATTTCAAATTATATTATAATATAAAAAAAAATGATTGGTCGTATTGATAAATATCGGTGTTCATCCAATCCACGTGTATCAGATCTACTTTACTTTTGTTTCGAGAACGAAAATTGGACAGTTGAAAACGCTCTTACTGCTAGTAAAGCTTTTATTGATCAATTTAAAAATGTTAGCATTGATGCTTATCGTGTCTTGGAACCAACTTACAGTGATGTTCAATATCGTCTTGTTATTGAAGCTTTATTTGCGGATGAACATGAACGTCGACAAATTCTTTATCAAGAAGGTGATTTTCAACAAGACTACTCATTGGTAAAATCAGGAATGATTGTATTCAAAAAGTATGAAAATGAGCAACAAGAAGAACAACAAGAGCAAAAAGGATCTATATATATTAAAAGAGATCCTAATCTAGTTCTTTCTTCCTTTGATACTGGTAGTAGCTTTATGACCGAGGAAGTATCAGTTAATGATGATAGTGATGTGCTCACTAACAACAAGATTTTACGCGCCCACGTACTTTCAGCATTACCTAAAGTACCTGAATACACAAGATATATTTTTCGATTATTGCCATTGGATTTGCCTGGTCATGCACAATCTATTGTTCAACAAGCTATTGTTGAAAGGCATAAGCGAGTCATTTATAACAATTGTAAAATAAGCAAAGATACAAATGAAGAGGTCTTGTTGAGTAAAAATAATAACAATAATAGTACAAGCGATGTAGGTGAGGCAGCTATTACAGAATGTATTATGGATATCTTTATCGAAACGTCATCATTGATACCAGCAACAAGTAACAGTAGTTCACAACAATTATGGGTGAGAGATAGTGAAGTGATGAATCATAGTATCTATTATAGTGGAACTGTTTGTATAGTTCTCAAAAATCCTGTGACTTTATATGATGAACGTAAATGTCAAGCATCTTTGGAAATGTACGGTGGGCAAACTTTTTACTCTTCCATGTTTTCACGTCATTATCTTTATTGTGAACGATGTCAATGCATTGATATACACAGCACCAGTGACTGTCCTATCTGAAAAAAAAACATATACATAACAAACTAGTAGTATAGCTTATATCCTATTCGTCATTATTTTCTATTTGACTTATTTTATACACTTTATATCATTTGCAAAATAACAAAAAAAATATATATATATAAACAAACTCAATTAGTCTTTTATTCTCTATATCTGTCAAATATAAATAAAAAAAAAATTACGTATATCTTTATTACCCTTTATTTTTTTGTTATACATTATATCACACTTTATTTTTATTTTACATAAGCGTAATACTATCTTACAGCAGCACTAATATTAAGTTTAGGTCCATCCTGGGTGTGTACCACCGTAAAAAGGATGCGCGATGGTATTGATTAGTCATGGTTTTATAATAACTTTATTATTACTATGGCAATATATTAAATTGTCATGGTATTAACGTGTGTAAAATTTACTTGATTAAATCGATAGTTTTAAGTACCTGGTATTGTCGACTCAAGACAGTGAGACATATTGAAAAAATTCCACTTTGACATTTCTTCCGAGCCCATCCGATAAGTACGTCACTCTTTGTTTTTGATGGTTAAGATATCAATTTTTTCACTGGTTGAACACATTTTACCAATCTTTTAATTAGTCATTATAATTACTTTAGACAGTTCGTGTAATACAAAGTTTTTATATAAATGGGTTGCCCTTCAAATCTATTTTACCGAATTGGGAGTAATTTTACTTAAAATATTATAAAGCAAGTGGAAGAGCAACATTATATTATGATAGCGTAGACAATGAAGAAAAAGATAAATTTGTATTGCGTTCAGTTATGACCACCACTACAGTTTCAAGGTATCCAAGCCTGGATCCTTTGCACAAGATCAAAAAGAGCATCAGGTAAGCTATAAGTATCAAACGTAATAAATGTCTTTTTTTTTTTATCAAAAAAGAACTATTCATACTACCAAACAGTAAAAAAATCATATCGATGAATGTGGCCACCTGTTCAATAGATGGGGTACGTATTCAAAAAGTTTTATTTTTTAAAGCGCTAGGTGCTCAGATCATTCCTTGTAAAAAAATAGGCCTATTGTTTCTATTACTGCACATTATGCAAAATTATCAATTTTCATAATGTGGAATGTACTCGACACAATAAGTTCATACCGATTTTTAATCAATATAGTTAACAATTTTTTTTTATTGTTTTATTAATGTAAATAATATTTGGTCTCGAAACAAAAGGAATTATCATTGTCATCTTCTCTTGTCTTCATAAAAAAGAAAACATAAAAGTGCATGTGATTTATTTGTTTTGACCCTTGTATATGTGATATGTATGTACCCGACATTATGGTATAATATTGGCAACTTTTGTTAAAACAAAACAAAATAAAATAAAAGAATGCCAAAGGATCAACAAGAGGGAAATATTATGATATACTAACAACTAAAAAACGGAGATTATATGCAACACATCGAATAACAGAGAAAAATATTTGTTGATTCTTTTATTTTGCTTTGTTCCAGTTGTAAATATTTATTTACAAGCCATATTGTTGTTCTTTTAAACATCTATTAACTATGTTATAGGTGCTGTTGTTTTTACTCTTACATCTATGTTATTGTGAAGATGAAGTTGTAACATGTATTGGGGGATGCTACTATAAATAAGTGACGGATTTAATTGATATGCTATAATAAGCATACCAATTCTCTGGATTCGTCTTCTTTAGTTTTTCTTTTCCACAAGTAGCTTTCTTTATCTTCTTGTCACTACACACTTACATTCCAAATATACTTGACTTCAATCAATGACAGTAGACGCCATATACCCTGGAGTGACGGATGTCGCGCAAGTTAAACCTTTTCAATTCTGCCCTGGTCTTCCAAATCCAACGAAAGTGCTACTCTTTGCCTTTGATGACTGTAATAACGATTTTGCCACTATTTGCAAAATGTTTGAAAAACGTTTTGGTCAAACGTCATCACTCAAAGCATATCGCAAAATACCGAAACAGGACCCTGCTGTTATTCAAGCTGTTTTTACAGACAAGGAAGAAATAAGAAGAATTTTGAAAGAAGCATCGGAAAAAAAAAATATTACTATGGGCAGCACTGAAAGCGGTAAATTGGTGCAAGCGACTGTGTACTGTCCAATTAGTAATAAAGACCATTACACAATAGTTATTTTTCAAAATCTGCCATTGGATACTCCAAAAGATATCAAGGAAAATGTTATAGCGGCTGTAGAAAATCATACCTTTAAACTTAATGGTGTGGGTCACTACATCGTGGATATCCTTTTGGACACTACATTCGGTCAAGATGGCATAGCACTAAGCAAGTATTACAATGGAAAAATGTCGCTTATTACTCAGAATGACTACTTGGATAGGCTGGGTCCTGTACTGAAATTGTATGGGCAAAGACTTTCATGCTCTAAAAAAGTAAATCATCATCTCTATTGCAAGATTTGTACAACTATCGACTTTCATGATACTGCATGTTGCCCAATAAACCGTCTCTTTTAATGTATCTTACGCATACGTATGTAGTTTTTATTATAAACATTTGTGAATAAATCAAGACACGTTTTATTCTTTTTTTATATAATATAATATGTATACAGTTATTTCACTTTTAATTTTTAGATGATAATGTGATATCTAAAGAATGTATTGAGCAAAAAAGAAAAGCTTTATAACATCGATGTACATATCCTGTTTAGTCTTGTCGAAGAACTTTCAAAGTAAATTGTCTTAATTAATGAAAGAGCTATACTAATAATCTCGACTTACGTAACGAGGGACTGAGACTGGTTTACAATGGTCAAACTAGCTATGTATGATATCATATATTATATGCAAGTTATTTTTTTAAAAGCATCATTGTATAAATGCACTCGATACATTTATAGATATTTAACGTTGTATTCTTATATAACATTTCTTTTATGGGAATACACAAAGATTATTGTTATTGATACGGAAATTGAGCATTAATCCAACATAATATAGCATCATATAACTTATATTTAATGGTTTGGATGATCTAATATAAGATAAAAATATTACTACGTGAGTAGTTGTCACTACCCATGGAAATGCATAAGTGGAACACAGGTCCACAATACGTTTTACTTCATAAAATGAGGAAAAAAGAAATACATAGGTAAGAAGTAACAACTGATTGAGACCGCCCATATCTGTATTTACAATGTACTAAATTATTTTTCTTCTTAGAGTGTTTCTTCAGGAATAATCTTGATAAAGATTCCAGTATAACAGTTACATGAGGATGGTATTTCTGTATAATTAATAGTTATGACATAGCCTGTCTGCTCATCTTTGAGTATCAGAAATTCGTGATAAATGTTCTATATGTGTATTTCTATTGACTTAGAAAAAATGCACATCATTGCCATATTTTACTCTAAATTATGCAGTTGATGATAGTTGTGTATGAATTTGTTATATACAAAAAAATCAATGTTTACAAAAACAGGATAGATATATATATACATCAGATAATGAAAACATTGCAGTTGAGTATAATATTGAAATGAACAAAATATTTGTGCAGATCGGTTACTCCGAAAATGATATAACTCCTCTCGCTAGTAGTGTACTGTGCCGCATGTCGCACATAAGATTTTCATGATACAAGAAGATGCCCATATACTAATAAAACAAGCATCATCTTTCTATCTTTGTCTCTATATACTGATTCCCATGATATCTATTTGGCAAGTGACTCATCTTTCTCAATCTTTTGATCCATAGTAGTTATAAACATTTGATCGATAAAAAAAAAATTGTTATAAAAAACTAGAAGATATATATTATATATAAATAATAATAAAAGTGTATATGATGATATTTACAAGTGTTATTCAAAAATTCTCGCTAAATGTTAATTCTCTCTATTTTCTAATTCTTTTGTCAACATTTCATTGAAATCATCCGGATTATCCAGATACATATGGTGTCCACCATATTTGACTCTTAAAATATCAACAGGAACCGCCATATTTACTTTTGCTTTTTCAGCTGCTTTATAATCCATCCAATCTGTATTATTAATTAAATATAATAATGTCATTAGTCAAATGATTTTTAAATGTGATATTCTTCTCACAACTAAATTAAGAACAAAGTAATTCACTTACCCCATTCACCATAAATGAAAAGAGTTGGCATTTGTAATTCAGCAAGTCTATTAAACAAAGGTCGTCGAGCAAATGCTCCTGGTTTCAAAACAGCGGCTAAAGCATATTCACCTGATCCATGCGATGCAGTGATATTATAGCTATATATATATAAATAGATCGAGATATAAATATGCAATCAGAACAATCGATTTCTTAGAGTATTAACATAATAGATAATAATAATGAAAAGAAAATCTTACATGTAATCGTAAAGATCGTATCTTTCAGGTGTATCCAAATGTGCAAATCTTCTTGATGTATATGTGTTTACCAAACTAATAATTGTCAATCATCCTTTTAGTATCATTCTTCTATAGAAAAAAAAAGTGATAATAGTAGCATGGAAGAAAAACTTTTTTTTTAACAAAGTATATTATTACCTAGCACCAAAAGGCCCAATGGTGCGAACAATGCTCATCGGTGTGACATTTTTATCCCATAAATATTTTGCCCATCCAGGAAGTCTACGTCGAGGTTGTGGAGGTTCCGAATCATCTGAATCATTATCATTATCATTTTGAGTTGCAGCATCATCCAATGTTTCTGCTTGACCAGCTTGCACTTTTGCATTTAATTGAGCTGCATCTTTATCAATGACCTCTTGAGGAGTTGCATTTTTATCAGCAGAAGGTTCTTGTTGTTCTGGAGGCGCTTGTGCAATACCAGCTATATATTTTTTAAGAGATATTATAAGTTATAATCGAACATGACTGCTTTGATTTTTTCACTAGTATCCTTTGTTTTTGTTTTTTTTTACCTGGTGAAATAAGAACGAGTTTTTCAACACGTTTTGGGTATTTAAGAGCATAACACGTTGCAAAATAACCACCAAGAGAATGTCCCATCAATGTCATTTTATCTAAACCAACTTGTTTACGCCAATCTTCTAATGATTCAACAAAGTGTTCTTCAACATCATCAATGACTTCGTCCCAAGTTTGGTTTCTTTTTGGATTGATTGTCCATTTTGGTCTTGAACTTCTACCCATACCCAAGAAGTCTATATATATAAGAACCAATGAGTGGTTAGTTGATAGTACGTAGTAAAAAAAGAGAATCCTATATATTATGTAGTATTATTCTAAATAACTTTACCAATAGCAAAAAGTTGGGAATTGGGTATTTGACCTAATGATTGAAAATTTCTGTATAATAATCATCGAGTTTTTATTATTAATATTGCATAAATTTCCCTCTCCCTTCCCAAATTTTTTTTACCTGTAAAAGAATCCAAGACCTGAAATGTAATTTATCATCGATTGTTATCAGTAAAAATTTAAGCCTTTTTATATAGAATAAGGAAATAAAAATTACTCTATACTAACCTGCACCATAACCATGACACAAAACCAAATTCTTTGTTCCATCCCTTTTCACACCTTGTGAAAATGTTTTCATATCCACTTCTGTATTCAAGTCAAATTGATCATCCTTATCATTGGCTCTCAAGTGAAGCGTATTTATAAGTCGTGCTCCTTTTTCACCCAAGTCTTTTGAACGATCGTCAAGTGGAACTCGAGTAACACGAGCTATAAGAGGCGTCTTTGCTCCATAAAGCGGAATTCGATGCAATAATCTTGCTTCGGCAATGGAAGCGGTACGTTCCGATTGCTGCCACCAATTGCGAAGAAAGTTAAGACGACTTGTTGGAGGGATTGTAGCTGGCAATGTGGGAAGAAGTGAAGAAAAATTAGGTTGTGGTTGTTCTGATACTGAAGTGTCCATTTAAATTGGGGCTCCTTTTTAGCTTGAGGTTTGAAAAAGTTTATATAAAAAAGAAGAAAAAAAGTGTGGAGGAGGGTTGTCAAAGACATATTTTTTTTAAAAAAAAGCAAGTGGCAGTTTCAGAAAAGTAGCATTTTAGGAATGCTATAGCCAATTAGATAGAAAGCTGACGTGTGCGATCCTTTTTTAGGAAAATGCGACCAGCTTTTTGAACACTATTTCGGAATAAAAAGGAGTCATAATAAAAAGTTGTTGAATTAAATAATGCATGGAAAGTTTTTTTATTTTAATACATGAGAACAATGTAATTAATATATGAGATGATGGATGAATGATTTAAAGATTATTAATAGTTTCGTTATATGATTTATATGTGAGTTTAGAAATTTCATGATAAAGTAGTCTATTCCAGTCATCCACGGGTCCTATAAAACAATAAAGAAGAACCGAGAATTCGGATTCAAGAAAAAAAAAAAAAAGGAGTGAGTCGGGAAGGAGTTAATAATTTTTTTTGTTTTGTTTATTATGCTTTCGTATGACAACGTCAACCTTCCGAGAATAGAATAAAATGCTTACCTGGCAAACAAAAATGTAAACAATCCTTATCTGGACGAGAATGAGCATCGCCACGGTAATCAGTAAATGATACATCCAATAATTGAAATCGTTCATCATTTTCTTGCTTTGCAACCAATTGCTATACGATATATGCATATTAGAATCCATGTGTGATAATGTAATTATAAGCAACCGTATCCAAATCATTTATTTTAATAGTATTATATTTAGATCATTCAATAACAATAATAATAACAACACTTACAGCATAAACTTCATTAAATTGTTCAAAAATATTCCATTCAAATGGTTCTTTTGATGGTTTGACGACGGTATCTTGAGGGACGGAGTACTGTGAACATTCTGTATGGCCAAAAGGGGTAGTCCGTAACCAGACTCGTTGATGGGGTTCAACATCTTCTTCAAGTGCTTCAAACACAGAATTCATAGCTGTAGTATATGCTTTTAAAAGTTCTTCTTGAGAACGACCAGGGCCAAATTTGAAATTTGAGCGCCAATGTGGACCCTGTAAAGATAAGAATAATCATATAAAGTAAGTCAGAAGTGGAAAGAGAAATATATGAGTTGAGTTTTTCTCATTATAAAATAAATACATTATATATGTCGATGCATAGAAAATTTGTTTTGTAATAATAGAAAAAGATAGCATAAAAAAAATACTTACCGTATTCATCACAATATAATCAAAATAAGGTATTAAGTGACGCCTAATTATAATTTAATAATGTTCTTGTTAATATCCATCTCTTTGCCAGTCAATCAAGGAGCAAGAATAATGAAATTTATTTCTACAACATACCATGGATGATTACTGCCTTTGCTCAAAAGAGTACCTTGGTCCTCATGCGGATCCAATACTTTATAATCACCCAAGCGAACAAGATTATCAGATCGAATGAAAGCAATTGCTAATGCTTTATCCCCTTGTTCATTTTTATAAACTAATTGATTTACTTTAATTTGAGGATTACCACCTGAAAGAGCCTTGTCACTCTTTTTTGGTACATTGAGGTATTCACCTAAAAGACAACTTAAAGATTCAAATTGAAGTTGAGTAATTGAATCGCCGATAAGGAGGAGTGGATGTTCAGACAAATGTTTAGCAAGTGCATGAGGATCCATTGCAAGGACATCACATTCGGATGGTTTCCAGGTATAATCAACACTAATATAAAAAGAAAGTTGTTCATTATCATTAAGTAATCAAAGCATTTTTTTGTAAATAACAATCAAAAAATGTCTAGACCATCCGCATCAAAAAAAAAAAAGAATTGATCATGCATAGGGGGGTTTAAGTAAAGAGGTTGCACATATTGAAAAAAAGGGGAGTGCTGGAGATTAAATATAATGAAAAAAAAAATTTACATGTGTCTATTGCGATCCAATTCAGATTTGTTACGATTATAACATTGATGAGGAAACTTCTTGTGGCAATGATATCCTACTTCTTTTTCAAAAGATTTTTGATCCTTGCTTTTAATAGGTTCGTGCTCCCATTGACCCTTATTGAATTCTTTGATGGAACACGTATTCTCTCCAATATCGTCATTAAGTGGTTTCCCTCGGTAGTATACAATTTTTTTGTGCATCGTCTTGGTCGATGGCAACATGACAGCAGTGTCATTTTGAAATGACCATGCCAGCATGGCCAACATGATTAAGCCAGGAATGGCGACTAAACATATAAGCGGACGATATCGTTCTGCTGATAGCTTTTGTTGTAGTAATGAAGTATACATTAATATTAGATGTATATAAATGTGTAATATAAATGATGGCTGTTATGTTATGTTGTTATGATGTGCTAATATATTATATAAAAAGAATGTGATGTGGGTATAAAGTATAATTGATGTAATAGATAAATAGGTGGCGGAAAAAAAGAAGGGGGGGGTATGAAAGATGCTGGTTAAGCGAATAATAAGTGCAGGATAGAAAAAAAAGATTGAATGGAATGATTGTTTATCTCGATTTTCTATACGTTTTTTTTTTCTAATGAACAAAAAATAAAAAGGTTATATTTTTTCCTGTATTGGATGTTTCTCAAAAGTTTGAAAAGAAAAAGAACTGAAAAAGGAAAAAAAGGATATGAACTTTGGAACATCGCGAAAATAAAATAAAAAGATATATAAGCAGAGAGAATAGACATAGTAGCGGAGAGAGATAGAGAGTATATGTGTGTAAAGTTAAGCTAGGATATATTAGGGGATAATATATAGAGAAATTTACCAGATGACATAACGTGGATCCACGTTAAAAGTCTTGATCTGGTAAGCTACAGCGTGGTTTTTAATGACATCTTGGAAAATCAAGAAGATTGTAATATAATAAAAAGAAAAAAAAGTCCGTAAATCCTTTTCCGACAAGTATAGTCTCTTCTTTCCCTTCCGCATAACATTAAGCTCTCTCATTTTTTATTTACTTTACCTTCAAAAAAAAAAAAAATCCATTCATTCATTCCATGGTGTTACAAATTGAAACTTTCTCTCTCTTTTTTACATTTTAAAAAAGAAAGTTTTATTTCTTTCAAAATAAAAGCATCACTTGTTTATTGCTCTCGATGCTTGTAAATTAAGCTCATTCTTGTGCAACAATTGTTATATCCCCGGTAAACTGGACTTCTGGAAATTCCATGACGTTACATATTAAAGAGAAATTTATAATGTTTACTTTCTTGAGTTCATTGATATCAAATTATAATAATTAATTGATACGCTATGTGCTTTTTTTTTTTTTTTATAAAATGATTAAAATTGGTGTAAGTATATTCATAGTACCAAGCATGTATAATTTATTTTGTGCGCATTAGTAGTTGTTGATCCTTTGAGTTTTATTTTTTTATTTTGTTTCGACATAATGTAACAGCCTAATTAAATAAATTCATACTCCTACTAACATACTACTATAGATTTCTTTTAACTGTCAACTAGATATCTTATATTGCTCTTCATCCAAGTGGTTGATAATCGTCGATACTATATAATAAAATAAAATACGTTTATTTATTGATCATTTTTTGATCTAGTTATACCATGCAGAAACGGGGATATTTCACCGCCGGTTAGATTTACTCCAGCATTAATTGTTAAGATAAAAAGTTTGTCTAGTAACAAAACATAAAGTTAATACAAAAGAACTCAAATATATTTGATTTTTTTCTTTCTTGTCTATAGTGGCAGAAGAAGATACTCAACAACTCTAAATTAAATAGGTTGTATTGGCATTCAATTGGTCGGAAAAGAATGATAATCATGCTTGCTAAAAAAAAAAGCCAGTACGTTATATATGAAATACAAAAAATCATTTTCAACCTGTGTACGTATTTAAAAGTAGCATATATTTATCCAAAGTAGTAGGTGCATAAATACACACGATGATGACATAAAACATAACTGATGTATGTAGTGGATATAGCAAACACTGTATAAATAATACTGATAGTATATATATTGATTTTTCAAGAGGGCTATAAATTCCTAGATTCTTTTTGACAGATAAAATGATAAAAGAAGAAACTAAGTTTACAAAGACAGAACTAATATTGATGATATATAATATTTTATATTTTATTTGAAAAGTACACCTGAATTTACTAACTTCTATTCAACTAACATTGAATTATTATTTAAGATCTAGTGATTGCTCTTGTACTTGCTTTAAAATATTTACCTAGAACTGCTATATCATATGGATGTACTCTTTATTGAACGGACTAATCTATATTACCGTTGTATTTCGATAGTTATAGAATTGTTATAAATAAGCGAAAAATACGATTTACGTTCATCCATACCTATTAATTTAATCTATATGTGTGAAACGTTTGAGCAAATGATTAATTCACCGTCAATATCATACTTACAAAGTGCGAGGTTGTTGAAAACAATGTATAGTACAATGAAGTCTGGAGAAGGATAATCATTATATTATGCGTGAATTCCAAGTCAGTCATATACAAGAAAAAGAAAGAACATAATCATACTATGTATCAGTGATGAAATATTTGGGTTTTTTTTAGTACGTATGATCGACTGCTATTTCAAACATCCTTGGCCACTATACTTTAAAAAGTATACTTAGTATGAGAATAAAAATATGTCATTGAACAAGTGTACTATAAGTTTTTAATATGAATTTTTTAAACGACATTTACGTACAGCATATACTTTCCATATAACCGAGATGTTGTATTTACTGCGCGACTAGAAATAGTAAGTCGCTCGCACAAGTATTTACCTCTGAATGTCTAGATTAAGCATAATGGATGAACTGTTTGAGAAGGTGAAAATTCTAAATGAAAAATAATAATACACAGGATGTTAAGAAGAACGATAATAATTTATTCATTGTAGCAGCTACCTTAGTTAAAAACATATAGAAATGTTATGTACTGTTACAACATAGGTGTAAGGTTGAATAATCAAAATAAATGTGTTATTTATGGCTATGATAATAGGTACATAACTTTTAGACATTTTATTGTTCGTAGACTATTCTACTTGATTTAATGGATTGTAACTAATTATTATTTAATGGTTTAAAGCACACCACAATAAGTCGAATGAAATTTTAACTGTTTTAAATGATATAGTGAGGATAAAAGAATGGCTGGATAAAATAAAGTCTGACAATTGATCTTTTACTGTTCCCATTTATAATGTTTATCTCCTCTTTCATCCCCATGCATAAATCTGTTCATATATCCCTTGAGTCCAAGTTTAAATGTTTCCCCAACTGATTATAAAAGTCCAACAAAACAAAAAAAAAATATAATAATCATAATAAAGGTGTAGGGGTATTTTTGTTTATTTCATTTTTTTTTCTTTGGACTCCATCCTTCACTTGTTCCTCCTTCAGCAATCTTAACTTCGCGTACTTTGGGTTTTTTCTTTTTAATCTTTTTAGCAACCGCTATTACTGTTTCAGAAGCAACATGATTTGATACAGGTGAAGCTTTTAATGATGATGACGACGGTGACGATGGTTGTGGAATTGGTGAAGGTGATGACGATGACGATGGTGATGGGGTTGTTGTTGTCGATTCTTTTTGTTGTTCTTGTTGACCAGTTTGTTGCTTAGGTAACTTTAATGACGAGCTACTTGCACTAGGAGACAAATTAGATAATGATGGTGACGGTGATACTGCAATACGAGCAGCAATGTTTTGATCCCTTGCTTGTTCTGTTCGCTTTATAGTATCAATTTGTGACAGATATTGTACTTTTGTACTTTTAAGTTTATCGGCTCGTCGTTGTAATTGAGCTGATCGTGCTGTAAGCATTGACATGGTTGATCGTAAAGATAATAATTTGGTATAATAAGTTGATACTTGTCCCATCTATTGTTTTTAAAGACAATATTTAGTTATTCATATCTTTCGAAAATATAAAATATATACTAAACATACAGTCTCTTTAATTTGTGTTAGTTTTTCTTCGTCTTGTACATTTTTGGTTTCTGCTTCTGTTATCGTTTTACTTAGTTCAAGTTGTTCTTGTCTAACCGATATATAACATACGCAAGAAAAAAGTGGTTGTTTCAGAATGAGTTCCTTTAATGAATGAAATAACCAAAAAGTGTTTTTTTTTCCTTTTCTTTACCCAAGTTGTGTAAGTTGAGATTCCAATCGTTTTAATATATCAATAATTTGTGTTGAAATGTCATTAGAAAGATGTGATTCTGGCGAAGTCGTTGTTGTAGGTATTTCTACGTCGGCCATTCTTTTGCAGGAACGAAAAAAAGAGGTAGGATAAAAAAAAAAAAGTTCCACTGGTTCACTGCAACGGACTTCATTTTTTTTTTTTAAGAATATGTAGCGAATTTTTTTTTTCTTGTCTTTTTTTGAAACTTAAAAAAAAAAAAGCGATCGATCTGTCATGTCAGCCATAACAACAGTCGAAACGATCAAACAATGTATTATAAATGCCGCTATTGGAAATGACTCGGACAAATACTTTGACACTGGACTTTCGGCCATTCGCATATTACTCGAAACTCAATGCTGTTACCGATGTTGTCTTCGTTTTTTAAATGCTCACGACTTGAACTTATTCACTCTTTCTGAACAGGTATAAACACATACTCTTTTGATTGATAGAAAAAAAATAATAGTGGTTTTGAGGTCAAGCAACTCAAGAAAATAACAATTCATTCTTCTCCTGTGTACACACACACGCACACACACACACATATATATAATAGGAATTGAATTCTTTGTTTTCTCAATTACTTGAACAAAAAAAAGACGACGCGAATACTACAAAGAAAGACTTTGTATGTACTGCATGTGTTGGTGCACTTCAATATGCAGAAACTTTCATTGATGATATTGGAAAAAGATTGGAAGAAGAAAACTATCAAACTAAAAATATCAATTTGACTTGTACTTTACCTATTGGATTATTATCTCGAGATCGTTTATTACAATTTTATTTAAGTGATATGCTCAAGATGGATAAATTGATAGATAGTCCACGTGATCCTAAAGAGCCATTCAAGTTTATCATTGCAGGACAAATCAAGGATAAATTTGGTGTTGAATTATGGAATAATGGTCCATTAAGGATGACGGTTGTTACTGAACATGAACCTACAGCTCAAGAACATATGTTTTTAACTCAAGTAGAAAATCCAGTATTAAAAGTGAGAACGAAACGAAGAAAGGTAAAAATTCAATATTCATCTTTAGGATTATAAAGGGGTAAAAATAGGGAAGGGAGCAGAAGTGGATTACTGCACCACAATATATTGTAAAATAGGATAGGAATAAAATAAATTTACCGCGGACTATATGTTATTAGGGTAAGGTACAAATCTGGGGCGATTCTCGAGCAACTGTTGTAGAAGCACTCAAGGCATTGAAGGATACTGAAGCACGATCGTAAGTTGATTTATTAAATAAATAGTTGATTGATGGTTTTGCTAATTAAGCCCATATATTTTTAGGCTTACTACTATACCACCTGCACCACAAACGATTAAAGCAACATTATCGTCAGTGCAATTAGTACATGATGCAGCTTTTGTGGGTGGTAAATATATAAAAACAAAATATTTTTTTTATCTTATGTTATTAGGTGAAGATGGTAAATTATTTATTAACAAAAAGGTTGTATATACAAACAGGACGATATTTAAAGAATTCTCGAGAATATAGTCAAACACCATGGACTATCAAGGGTAAAAAGTTGGCCGAAAACAGTGTATCCGAATGTATATGTGAAACTCTTAAAAAACATTATCGAGCTGATGGTATGTATCATTTTCATAGATTTATTTATGAGATTGAGGGGAGAACGTGAGTAAAAAAAAATCACTGATCATTGTATTGTTATCGTTATTCCCAGATTACAAATTTGTTTCTTCTGGACGAGAAGATGCAAATGTTCGAATGCTTGGAACTGGACGACCCTTTTATTGTGAATTAATAAATCCACGTAGGGTGACATTTAAAAAGGACGAGTTGGCTGCTATGCAAGATGAAATTAATTCGTTACCAACCAAAGATGATGTGCAGTTGCGGGATTTAGCATCTATTAAACAGTAAGTTATAAATCTGCATGTGATGTATAATCAAATTTATTGAGTATTATCTACTAATTAGTTAATCAATGGATAATTTCTTTATTTGCAGGACGGATACAAAGACAATCAAAGAAGGAGAAGAATTTAAACGAAAAACATATAGGTAAATCGAAATGATGATGATGGTGGATATACCTTATATTTTTTCTGGAGGGTTACTATGATACTAATATAGAATATATAAATATATAGAGCTTTGGTTTGGGTTTCTAGTCCAGTAACTGATGAAATTATTGATAAAGTAAATAAAGCCGGATCACAACCATTCAAAATCCAACAAAACACACCTGCTCGTGTATTTCAAAGGTAATGAGGCAACATATATTGTAGTGGTAGTAGTGGTAATAGTTGATAATAACAACGTTTATCTAATTTTTATGTGGCAATATAAATCAATTATAACAGACGAGCTGGAATTATTCGTGAAAAAGAAATTCATTTTTGTAAAGTTGCAAAACCAGCCAATGTTAGAGAAGATACAAAAGAAGAATCAGAAAAACATTTTGCAGTTGTTACTATGAATACACAAGCTGGTACATATATTAAAGAATTTATCCATGGTGACCTTGGTCGTACACAACCCAATTTTGCTTCACTTGCAGGTGTACAAGCTGCCGATCTAATTGAATTGGATGTCACTGACGTTGATCTTGAATGGCCACCTCAAAAATAATGATAATAATAATAAAAAAAAAAGGATTGCATTTTTTTTTTTTTTTTTTGATCAAGTATAAATATTTTTCTTTTTGTTTGTTTCAAGTATTTTTACTTTTTTTTAAAGATTCTTTTTTGGATTGTGGTGGAGGAGTTAATACACGTTGTGCATAAATAAGATATAATCCGGTTTCTACTATTGCAATTCCAATAGCTCCTGCAAGTGATAACATTATTCTCTATGAAAATCAAAAAAAAAAAAAATTATATCAAAATTAAATATTTTTTTTTTCAAGATGATGTCCTATAATATGAATAAAAAAATTTAAACTTACAATCCCTAATTCATTTGTCATTGTACGGGAACCCATATAAATAGCAGTGAAAACGGCCACCATTGAAACTCCAATATTTAGAATGGTTACAATATGACCTTTAATTTGTTTTAATTCTCCAGGTTGAATACGGAATGCATATTTTTCATTTTCGGATGTGATTACCGAGGCAACCATTGATGCATATTCTCGATTATTTTGCTCGTCTCTTAATTTTTGTAACTTTGCTTCTCGTGCTGCTTTTACCTAGATAGTTACATATTTACATATATTTAGTGCCAGTACATATATATATATATATATATATGTATATGATAGTCTCGATTATTTTTTTTTGTTTGTTGACACACCTCAGGATCTTCTTCAGGTTTCGGTTCTATATATACACTTGTTCCTTTTACTAGTTCGTGAAACCAGACTCGACCTATTTATGATCCCATATCAAAAAGAAAGTTGTTTGTTATTATTCCATGTACCTTTATATATATACCTTGATCATATAAAATAATAAACAACATCTTTTTTTTGTCTTGTTTTACCTAACTGTTGTTCTGAAAAAAAGGTACACGATTCACGTAGTAAACTTAATGACACGCCTTGCTTTTTTTGATCAAGCGATGCATTGGCTGCGATTTGTGCTTCTTTTCGAAATTTCGGACAAAAGTTTGGATCAGCAAGAACTGATTTAAATAACTCTTGCATCGGTTTTGTAAGTGTCAATTGCATGAGGAAGGGAGTGGGGGGGTATAATATGACCGGTATTGTTGAAATGTAAATAAAGTAACAGTGAAATAAAGAAATGGTTGAGGGGGAAGGAGAAAAGAAAAGAAGGGACAAAAAAGACGCGCGGGGATCTGCAGTTGTTCCGATTTCTGTGCTGATACAAAGTTAAATTATAATGTCTTCAGTTTTCGTAGTTGTCATTATTAATTATTATATCAGTGAAAATAAGATACATGAAATATCGTTTAGTTAACGAGTCATTAACTAATATTTTTTTCATCAGGTATTTCTTCCTTCATTACCCTTTGATATATGAACAAAAGAATTTTTGAGAAACACCACATCAACCCAATTGTCTGAAAGCTCCGAGAATTTGCATAACTGTTTCTTTTCTTAATACAATAGCCAACAAAAAAAAAAACTTCTTTCTTTCTTTCCCCACTTTTCCTTCCATAGTTTTTTGATATGAGTGACCACAAGGACTTGTATACAGGTTTTTTTCTTCGTTTTCTTTATCATTTGTTTCTTTCTTTGTCTTATTTCCAATTGAGATTAACTTTTTGAGTTATTATAAAGACGACGATCCTGAATATAGAAATACACGTACCCAATCTGGAATCCCACCACCTTCTCTACGATCGTTACGTGCTAATAATTCTTCAAATAATTATCCACAACGACATCATCGCGAACAACAACACCAACGATCTTCTCGTGATAATCGACCATTGGGTGTTCCAGAACGTCATGCATTTCCAGAACGTCGTGGAGTTCCAGAACAACATAATGTCGCGTCACCACAACGACACCCACCCAAACTCGATATGCGTGTCAGTACTGATTTTTTAGAATGTAGTCAAGAACATCGTCTCTCTATTGAAGATTTACCTGCCATGATTCGCATACGAGAACCCAAGGTTATTATTATTACTATATGGAGAATTCATTTATTATTCGAGTAGAAAAAAAAAGGAGAAAGTGGGGGGGAGGGATAAAATATTAATTGATGTGATTTTTGATATATAGGAACAAGATTATTTTTGGAATTCAAAAGATCTAGTAGAACAAACTAATATTATGCGTGTAACGTATATTAACGTTTATTATTACTATTATTATTATTTAAAAGTTTCATCAATCACTATGTATAGATAACTGATTATTATTATTATTATTATTTTTGTTTATAGAGACAAGTGAAAGGTGCTTCAGACGAGGCACGTGCAAAATGTAATCCATTTGGATCTATTAATCGATCTATCTTTATGAACCGTGCAGCAACCAAGTTAGCAGCTTTGGATGCAAGTTTTGGATTAACTGCAACTGAAAATCATAGTAATAAGGTATAATAATATTTAAATTGGGATGAGAAGTATCATTATCTAACTCATTAACTAATAATGTTGAATGTATATTGATAGACTTTTACATTTGCTGATATTTGTGGTGGACCTGGTGGATTTTCTGGTAATACAATTTTATTTGAAAGATACTTTGTTTTTTTTTTATAAGAATATGTTAAATAGACAAACAAATAATTCGTCTACATTTTACTTTTTATTAGAATATTTATTATGGCGAGTTCATAGTTGGGGTGGAAATGCAAAAGGGTATGGAATTACTATTCAATCTCAAGAACACGATGAAGTTAATTGGCATATTGAGAAATTTCGTCAAGATATACCACGTAATTTTACACCTATTCATGGTCCAGATGGAACAGGTAGTTGTTATATAAATATTAAATTAATCATAGACCGTACTCTTATTGATAATATACATATATATAATATAGGTGATTTGTACAAAAAAGAAAATATTCTTGGGTTTGGTGATACAGTAAGACAACAAACGGATCAACAAGGTGTTGATTTAGCTGTTGCTGATGGGGTACGTAAAAATAGAAGGTTTCTCTGAAATTATGATTAACAACAACAACATAAGTAAGGCATGCTAATAGTATATTTAGGGATTTGATTTCAAGGGTCAAGAACATAATCAAGAGTATGTTACACGACGACTTTTATTATGTGAAATAATTACTATGTTAACATGTTTAAAACAAGGTGGAATATTTGTTTGTAAAATTTTCGACGTCAATGAAGAATTCACTGTTAATATGTTATGGTTATTATATCAATTATTTGATATGATTTGTATTACAAAACCATTATCAAGTCGACCTACAAATTCTGAACGTTATGTTGTGTGTAAAGGATTACATTCAAGTGATTCCCTAGGAACTCTTATTGATGCATTGTTATCAGTTAATCAAGGCTTGGAAACACAACCAGAGCGAATTGGATCATTTATTCCCCGGGCTGTATTGGAAGATGATGAAGATTTTGTGAATTATATAAAAATGCGTAATATAAGGTAAATTAACTGAACAATTAACTAAATGATTAATTGTCGTGAATTGTATTGAGATCAATAAACTTTCCAATATATATATATATTAATGATATCCTTTTTCTCTTTTCCTTTTTTAGATTTGCTTCGAAACAAGTTGAAGCATTGGAATTGATGATTCCATTTATACATCAACCGTAAGTTTTTTTTTTTGTTCTCCATGGGAAATGATAAATCAAAGCAAACATTCATTACCTTCCATTGAGTTCATTAAAATTAAATAATATCCCTTTTTTTTTTGTATCTAGTGAAAGACCACCTTTGTATGACCAAGAATGGGTTCGACAACAATGTATGAAAGAGTGGCGATTACCAGTACATAGATCATCTCAGGAACAAGAATTATAATAAATGAATAGTAGCAAAAACAAAACAAAAACACAAAAAGAAATGCTATTCAATATATATTTGTGTACTATGTAATAGATGTCTGTCGTTTTTTTTAATACATGTAATTTTTTGAGAACGTTTACAAAAAAAAAGGTTATGTTGGAATAATATAGTGTTAAATGGTAAAACTCTATTGTTCTTCTTTTGTTGGTGCTGGTGTTATAGATTTTTCTGCTGCAAGTTTGGCTTGTTTTTCTTTATATGTATAATATAAAGATCCACCTACCATGGCAAAAATTGTAAAACCTTGTGCTGCCACTTTATTTTTATTTATTTTTTTAATTGAGTGATTTTTTTTATGCTTATGTACACTTAAAAACATCTTAAAAAAAAAGGTTTGTAACTTTTACCTCGAAGACGAAACATATTATTTGCATAGGCACGATTACCCGTTCGAACACCAACAGTAGCTGCTACTAAAGCAAAACAAGTCAATGCAACACCTAAATCATTATATAAGTTTCAAAAACTAGTTAACATTACAAGCGAAAACAATTGAGTATTACCTAAAAAATAAAAACAAAATGAGCTTTTAAAAAATAACGTACCAGCTGGAACCAACGGTTCTTCTCTCGATTTTCTTTTCATACGATCCAAAGCAGATTCACCCTCCATGGTTATCCTCATGCGTTCTAATTCTTCTCTTGTGTAATCAGGCATTTTGTGTATATGTGTTGTGAAAAACGGAAACGACCAAAAAAAAAAGAAAAAGAAAATAAGCTGAGATATATGGACCGGCTGTTCTTTCAGTCCTGCGCAAAGTTTCGGTTTAAAATTTTAGGATCGTTGAATGAACAGCAGATAGACCTTTCTTTGATTCAGGTACTAAAAAGGTTCTGATTTTACTATCTTCAGTAACAAAATTTCTCGTCAAAGAAATAACATAATAACTGCAATAGTATTATTCCTTTTTCTTATACACATTTCGATTATTAAGAAATATATATTTTATTATTCTCAAGCTAAATAAAATATAGTATATCGTTTTACAAATAATAAGGTTTCTGTTTCACACCACATTTTCAGGAACATGAAATACACATGTATTTTTGGCCTTTATAATAATAAATTGTTGCATAAAAATAAAGTTTATTTTATTTTATTTTGTTAAAACTTTCTGATAGCAAAGAGAGGGAGCTCTGTTTATATAATATTTCTTTTTATATATATCAATAAAGATGATATGATATCAACACGATGGTTGCTGAATGTAATATTGTGAATACTATACGTATACGAATACCTATCAGCAAAGATATAATAAAACTATTATTGAAGTCTCAACCTAAACCCTACGCAGTTAGAATGAAGGAAATCACTGCACCCAGTCCCATAATTTTCGGCTATTTAAATACTTTCAATGTTTGAATTTCATCCTCTGATTCTTCAATAAGATATATCCTACGTCGTAGTAACTCAAAAATCATATAACAATATTATTAGATATTGTATAGTAAAGAAATAAACTATAAAATAAATGAAAATAAAAGCATATGTTTTTTTTACTATTCTTTATTTTATTATCAATTCACCATATTATCACTATTTCTTTAAATGAATCAATCCATGAATATAATTCTTTTAATTATTTAATTTGATTGAAATATAATACGCTACGTAGTACTGTAGATCAACTAAAATGATAGTATTGATATCTTTACTTGATATGTCACGTTAGGATCGGTAGAGTATTTAAACGGTCAAAGCAAGTTATTTGATTGGCTGAGCGACCTAAAAATAACACGATAGTACCATTTGTTTTTTGGACACAAAATGACAAACAACTTATTATGATGTAAACAAGGCGTATCTTGTCATCAAGTATCTTTAAATAATAAAGAGATTAATGATCACACTGAAGAAAAAGTCAAAACAAAGCTATAGTCAAAAGCATTATATTAGAATATCTTTAATAATGATTTTATTTATCAGAAATAATAAGCTCTTGCGTGAGCACTTTTTTAAGTAGTGCTTCATAAAGAAAAACACTTTTATAATAATAATACTAACATACTTTGGTTATAAAAAAAAGCAAATATTTTATCATGTTTATTTTTATACTACAGCAATTAAATTATTATTATTATTATCGTCGTCTTCTTCTTCTTCTCCAGGTGATGCTTCTCCAGCTTCTTCAGCTAATGCTTCTTCAGCTCCTTCAGCTCCTTCAGCTGTTGCTTCTACAGCCTTTCCAGCTACTGCTGCTTCTATAGCTCCTTCGGCTGCTGCTTCTTCTTCGACTCCTTCAGCTGGTGCTTCTTTGACTCCTTCAGCCGGTGCTTCTTTGACTCCTTCAGCCGGTGCTATTTCAGATTCTTAGAGGGTTCTTGTTCTTGTTGTTTTCTTTTATTCACAGAAAAAATAGCATATATCATATGTCTTTTATTTTTTTGATATTTTTTGAAGGATGGTTTGAAAGTTTTTTAAATTTTGTTTCCTTTTCTTTTGAAGGTTTGGTTTAAAAGATGGTTTTTTTTTATGACGTGTGTGTGTGTTTTTTTTTGGTCGTTCATGTCAATTATAATAAAAAAAGAGATGAAAGAATGTTTGTCAAGATTAGTATTTGACTTCTTTTTTTTTAATCTGACATTAGATACCTAACAAAAAGAAAAACGTAAGCAGTTACTTTTTTATACACGTATGTGTGTGTGTGTGTGTGTGTGTTTAAAAAAAAAAGGAAAAAAAAAAAAGGAAAAGAAGTGTTGAACAGTGCAAATGAAGAACGAAAAGAAAGCGAAAAGACAAGCAATAAGGAAAGCAACAAGAAAAGAGAAAACCGAAAGAGACAAGCAAAAACAAACGCGAGAGATAGAAGAAAAGAAAAAAGAAAAGGAAAGCGCAAGGAGAAAAGAAAAGAAAGCGAAAGAAAAAGTTGAATAATGCAAAAGTCTACTGAGGAGTTTAATAAGCTTAAAAATTCATGCGCAGCTATTTTTTTTATAAGTACTACAGCAGTAATATTTATTTGAGTCATAATCACTGTGCTATTGTAGGAAATAACATTATAATATGATTATCAATATACTTAATTAATACGTATAATATTCGTTGGGAATAACCAAGTTATCATCATATATCCTTTGAGTTTTATATTGATGATATATGATATGTTTATTTTTTTTATACGTACAAGACTTACATCATTATATCATAAGTTGTACATTCATTGATGTATGTATAAGTTAACCAGCCAATCTTACTAATTTAGATGAATAAATGTGTCCTACTCCCTACAAACATTTTCATGACTGGATATATACTACTAAAGTGGGTTATCTACCATTTTACGGCAATTCTACGTACGCTTATTTAACATTTTTTTTAAAACAAACAAACAAACACACGCACATCAAAAAAGGTATATAACTTGGTCTTTTTTTTCCCTTTGTTATCAATGTGAAATTAAGAAAAGAGACCAAATAGATTCATTTTCTTTTTTGATGTGTGTGTTTGTTTGTTTTAAAAAAAATGTTAAATAAGCGTAGAATTATACAAAACAATCCTTTTAATTTTTATTGAGTATTGCTCTTCTTATCATCTCAAAGGATAAAAACATTCCCACACTAATGTATCATTTTTCTACAATTTTACTACATAATGCTTTACATTGAATCGCGGCTTATATAGATTACTATAACTCATTATAATAATTATTAATAATAATAAAAATGATGTTTCATATTGTATATTACAGTAATAAGTGCTCATTTGTTATACAATAAAGAAAGAAAGATTACTATAGTATGATATCTATCGAAATTGGTTTATGTATCCCTGTGATGCTGTAGATAGTAGCTTTAAAAGCTAGAGTTGATTGTGTAAGTGGAAGTTTACCATTGCATATAATGAAATTAATGTATCAATATATAATGTCATATTTTACTAAATGTCGGATTCAAAAGCCCATCTAATTGATGTACGTACATGGTTGTTATATATTGAGCAACATATAGACAGAGATTAAGTAGAAAAAAGATGAAATACATTGTTAACCCTTTTTTTCTTCTTCTTATTTATTTTTATTATATATATTATTTACCTTTATATTAATTAATTAATTATCAACATCAGTAATAATTTGTTATTATAATCATTGAACAAATAAAAAAGTATTTACCATGAATATTGTGTTCCATTCAGACCAACAGAACTAGCTGTTAAAGATAATTAGAATAATTGCAACATGTACGTACAAGTAAATGCTACCTAAACTGGTAAGGGGGACATGTACAAGTAATTACAACATTTACAAGTAATCGCAACACTTGCAGCAAGTAACTGCTATAAGTACAAGTTATTAATACTCATGAATTATAGCCAATTATCGACTTAGAATAGATAAATAGAAGTTAGTATAAATAAGACATCTTTCTTCCTCAATTAAATCTTCAGTTTACTAAAGTTTCTAAATTTATCTAATAAAATGCTTAGTTCACTCACTCTTATTTTCTATTTCACCCTAAAATCGGAATCGATTTACTTTGTTGGCTACGTATTAAATTAACTGAAGGAATTCTCTTATTCTTATATTTTTTTAGTTATTTATTATAACTTATACTTTTTCCTTGAGTCATACTATACTCAGAATTATATCACTTTTTATTTATTTTTCTATCCCTATACGGCCGAAGCGTATCAACACCAGGTCGTAAGCTCAGTACAGAAAGCTGAGAAGGTATTGTATGTAATACATAAAAACATATAATAAAATTGGTAATGGAAGTGTATTGGGCATATGTACTTTTCCTTTCAGTTGAACCAAAGTTACTACTGCTCCTGGTATATGTAATGATGTACGCGGTAGAAAAAAAAATGAAATCAATTATGTTTTATTTATGTCAAAAAGTAATTATGTTTAATAAAGGTTTCAATTTATATTAGCTTTTAAATACATATTTTTTATGCTCTTTTTGAAACACTTAAAAACATCCACTTGTACATGTAGATTAGATTTTTGTATAAAAATTTTATATTTACATATAATTGTAGATCTGCATATAGATTGAAAGACTTGGTTGACCAGAGATATATTCTTTTCAATATAATATGTATAATTCTATATCTTTGTGATACGTACAAAATGTAGTATTACTTCTTCTCTGTTTTTTATATTAAACAGGGTACTATAGACATCACAGTTACCATAGAAGCTACAAAGGCAGTAGGAAATGTATGTAACATGTATAGGATTTCAAATAACATGGATATTATAACAGTGGTCAATAAATCTTTAGCTTACAGTACTAAAGAGTAAAAAAAAATACTGTAACCATGGAATGTAATTGATTTTCTTTTTATAAAAAATATATAACAGTTTATGTTAATATCTATGCTACGTGTCAAAGTAAACATTAAATAAATAAATTGAATATAGAAAAGTGTAACCAAGTAACCAGACTTAATTTGTTTTAAAAGCACCATCATCCCATCAATTGTTATAGAACAAAAAGAGTGGTTTTTATTACTTATTGAGAAGAAGAGAAAAAAAGCACCAGTTTTGAAATTATTATGACAATATTAATTTGTCAAGAGGTGTTTATTCATTTAGTGATTTAAAAAATCATGATATGTCAAATCATAAAAAAAAGGGAATGACTACGTACGGACGCGCTAATTCTGAGCCGGCACTTTAGTAACATGGCGCGCCCTTCGTCTGTTTTATTTATGCTTACTCTTGTTCAAGTTTGCTATATGAAATATGTCTTATTTAAACTGGGTTTTCCTCTACCTTAAATAAAAAAATTATGAATAAAAATATGAAAGACTAGTTGAATCGTAATACTTTGAATATCTTATAATAATAAAACTTTCAACCCATTTGATTATCTACGTATTAATATATATATATATATATATATATATATATCAAATTGAATTAAGAATTAATTCCTAAAGCGAAGGCTTTAATGATGACATTTTGAAATAAGTATGAAATGGAAATATTGTACTCTACGTATACTAATAATAGATGTTGCATATATTAATATAAGCTTGCTATTACGAGATCCATCGACCGGAAGGATTTTCTAACATAAGTTCGTTCTAACAAAGAAAATAACATTTGAAGACCATGTCGCTGCTATCTTTCATACAAAGTATTCTTGTGCTTGAGGCTTGTGCTTGAATCATTCAACAAGACTACAATAATATTTCATATAAGGATGCAATTGAAGTCTTGCTTAAGAATCAAAATCTTGGCTCTAGAGTCTACCATGAGCTACTAGACGAAGGTTATGACTTTTAAAAGAGATTTCTATAAGCTATTTTATTCATATTTAATATGCTATTTTAATTTTTTTTATCGTTTTGTACTATTATATTTATGTCATCTTTTTTTCTAGTTTACTATGTATGACCCAATTTCTTTCTTCTTTCCTATTTATATGGCACTTTCTTACTTTGTAATTTCCTTGTTGCTTTCACTTTTTATCTGCTGGTAACCATGTTATTGCCAAAGAATAAGAAGTTATAACTCTTTTCCATGCTGTTGTACGTAACTAATTTGTATTGTATACAGTTTGGCATTTCGGCCAGAGGGTTCATCGCAATGGTTTGTAACCTAGATATGTTACTGCTTGCCACTTTTGCAGCAATCATTAAATTATAATAATTCAAAGACTCCAAATAAGATAAATAAGATCTGGGGTTTGTTCAAAAGCACCACTGTTGGGGTATATACAGTTATGAGCATATGAAAGTGAGGTGCCAAAATAGGAGTTGCCAAAACACTTAAGAATATTCTAACGAGACCAACATGTTGCAGTGACACAAAAGTATGATTAAGTGGTCCAGTCTTCTTTGCACGTGGGAAAGAAATGTCGATCTTGTACTAGCCATGTTTATCAAAATGACGACGCATTGTTTCATTATTTATATCTGTGACAGATGTCAGTTAGGTTATCACATACATTCCTTTACATTATTACAAATTGGTTCCTTGTACGGCTCAAGTTGACATATTTGAAGGTTCATCTATAAAGTCGACAATAATTTTGTGACATATAGCTTGATCGCTCCATGTTAAATTTTTATAGTAACAAGGAGGAGCCAGAATTTATATAAGTGGTATTCTTCTTATAATAGCTTAGTAGTTAATATTATCTAAAACAGCATCGTGTTTGGAGAATATGTAATAAAAACGTTCATGTAATGCTTATAATGTGTTAATTAAAGTATTATTTTCAAGAACGCGGGTCAGAAACTTAAGCATGATGGCTATTGATGTCATATCACTCGAAGTTCTGTCATGTTCTTTTCCTGTAGTTTATAATTATGGTGTAATAGTTAGTTCGTTTTGATGTGAAGCAAATGCTCGTTGTAAAGTTTGTCATTACAAAATCCTTGTTATTTGGCAAAGAGGACGACTTGATTAGGTTAAATTTTGAAAAGTTGGACAACTCCATGATTTGGATATTGAATGGAAGAAAATTGAACACCGACTATAAAAGATAATAAATGCAAATTACTCGCAAAGAGCAGGTCGCCGTCGGAAGTCATTGTGGGTTTTATAATAATGTGATAGATAAGACAGTACTGTTATTATCTACTATTAATATTATTGTATGAATTGATTTGTAAATCAGCGAAAAAAGAAAAAAAAGAAAAAAGAGAAAAGGAAGAAAAGAGAGAATAAAAGGAATAATAATTGAATTTAGGATTAAATTGTTCTATCAAGTGTGAAGCTATTATGTTGTACAACAATTTTAACTGCAGCATATCACTTTTACCTTGGAAACACTTCATGCTGTAACGATAGGTATATGGGAGTGCTGAAGTTCTTTAAAATAATATGTAAATAAACAAGTGTTCTGCGTTTTTTTTGGAATCTGATATGTTAAACAATTTACACAGCAATTTTTTAAATAAATAAAACTTTATTGATATAAATTATAAATATTGAGAATCACATCCATTATTTTTTTATATTTGGTAAGCGCTGTTCACAAGATGGGATGTCTATTATAAATAAGGTATAGACTAAATTGACATAGGGCTTAGCTTTTTTTATATAGTTGTTTCTTTTTTTTTTGTGGAACCCCATTCCAAGCAATATATTTCAATCTTAAATAAAAAACGTCCGTCGCTTTTTTTTTATTACACATGTAACCTTAGTATGTAAATTTGAATAAGTATTCACAGATTTGGGTAAAAAGATTCATTTCTATGATGAAAAATATAAAAAGAAAAATAATGAATTTTGTCAAAAAATGACAACAAATGGAACTGCAAAAAAGAAAGAGAAATATAGTGAAGGACGTAGCTCCTAATTTGTGTGTGTGTGTGTGTGTGTGTGTGTACGAGTGTTTCATGGTGATGTAAATGATGGTGATACAAAGAGACGCGTAAAGGATGGGGGAGGGACAAGTTAGAAAATAATGCGTGAGTATAAAAATATGTATATAATAAAAGTATAAGTGATGGATTTGTTACATGTATATATTACTGTGATGAAAAAAGAAAAAAAAATACGAATAAAGAAGAGAAAAAAATATATATATGAGTTATTTAACCCAAACTCCATTGAGTAGCCAACCAGTCGTAGGTAGCAAGTGCATCATCACTTCCACAAAATGGAGCCTTATCTTTTTGTTGAGACTAAAAAAAGTTACACATAAAAAAAGTTTAAGTTATAGACAAAATAAAAGAAAATATAGATACCGAGGAATTTAACAATAAATAACAACTTACTCTTGGCAATGAAATGGTAGTGTCATCTGAATTAGAGTGGAAAGCAGCGAGTTTACCGTAGCCTTGGGGACTAATAATCCGATAATCCGCATATCCAAGCAACCAATTTTCAATAATAGCACTATTGGTACCTGGTGTCATTCTTTCAATGGTTACGTCGACGTGATTTTCAACTTCAATATATTTTTCAACTTGATCTGGTTCAATATGATCAACAGGTAATCCAGAAACAACAGTGGATACTGTCTTGTAATTGGCACCCAAGTATTTTTGCGCCTTTGTCATATCTTCGTTCAAAGACTTGAATTCATCACGTAATTTGATCGAATCAGTGATCATAAAATAGACCACATGTTTATGATGAGGCTTGCGCTTAGCATCAACAAGTTGGTTTGCGCACGTCAAAAAATAGTCCCATTTATTTAAATCGTTAGAATCCATATGCGGGTTGGCAAGCGCATTGTCATCTGTACGAATCTATATATACAATAGAATGTTGATAATCCAAATTAAGTACTTTCCACACAAGTCATATACCTCCAGCACACGATACTAAATGAAACAAAAGTATTTATGATTATCGATAATGATACATTACCTGCATTCCAATGCTTAAAACGCTCTTCATATCAAAAAGATGGCGATAAGCATTAATAAAACGACGGGAACCAACAGTTGGACGGAATAAATAATCAGTCAAACATCCAAATGTGTTTTGCTTAGTCAAACCCATTTCGGCTAAAATCTTGGGATAAACTGCGGATTCTTTGAATGTGCGGATAATGTACCCACGATTTGAACGGACTTCGACAAACTAAGTAAAGTATGGAAAACAACCAAAGAGTATAAACATAAGAATTCCCAAACAAAGTAAAACAGATACGCCAGCTCGATTATATTTGTTGTTTTTAGCAACAACAATCTTCCTCACGTGTTAAGATATCTTACCGTTCCATTCCATAAGTCATCAAAGCTTTGCCTAGGTCCATCAGGAAAGAGTGTTTTGCCAAGCACAGGGTATTTTTGGTTTAGTGTATCAACCTGCTGATATGTAAAACCTTGTTCCTTGTTGGTAAATAATTGTTTCATTTCCTGTGGTTTATAAGACCAGTCCACATTAGGCTTTTCAAACAAAGTTTCCAAAGGAATAGGATTGGCATCGGCCCAATGAGCAAGATAAGCACGATTTGTCAATAAGCCATAAAAGAAGGTCGAAATCATACCTATTATTAGTTGCAATAATTTGTTTGAGTGAGTTTTAAAGTTTCGAGGCATTATATAAATTTTTCTGTACTATATACACAAAAAAAAAATAAGTTTTATTTTTTTTACCGCTCATCCGGTCAGCAGTTCCGCCACAACCACGATTGCCATTGACGGGAACTTCTTTACAAAGATATGAAATAAATAATGGTGCTTCTTCAATTTCATCGGCTTTTCCATCTCGAATAAGCTCAAGTTGTTCCAATCGACGCTGATGTAAAGCAGTATATTCATCTTGCCATTTTCCACATTTACCATCTTCATTATAAGGAGTCGCTGCGTTGAAACCATGTTCTCGATCAAACACATTTCTACAATACGAGTCAACATCTTCAGGAGCTGCTTGGTGAATAGCATTTAACAAGCTAACATCTGGGCTAGGTGGTGTATAAGTCCCGTCTTCAGTAGGGCTGATATACAATTCATCGGGAAGTATACAGGTATCATCTTGATTAGCAGTAGATTCTTCTGTAGCGATAGTGGCTTCTTCAGGAGGAATATCCAATTCGGTATCGTCTTCAAATGCTGTGGATGGTGGAGGTGCCGGAGTAGTTACTGAATCATGTTGTTGTGAGTGTTGTTGAGTCTCGGGTTGTTCGGTATTTATCTCTGGTTCTGATGACGTTACGGCATTGTCGTCAACGACATTATCACTTTGTACCTGACTCCATGTTGAATCTAGATTGCCATCATGGTGAGTTATAAGTTTACATAAATATATAACAATGTTTTCAAAAAAATACTATTTTAAAAAAAAAACAGGACGCTTACGAGGATATACAAGGGATCCAAGTGCCATTAAGATTACTGCAATCAAACTCACAATCGTGAGTGCTTTAGCTAGCTTATATTTGAATAATAAGCCATCGCCATTTGTTCCTAGGCGCTTATAAGACGGCCCTGAAACCATCGATTAAATAATATATACTTTTTGTGTTATATAGGGAATTGGGTTTAGAGGGAGTCTTTTTTTCCCTCTATATGTGTATATATATATATATATATTTGATAAACGGGGAAGGCAAAAAGAAAGATGGAAAAGGAGAGGGAAAACAGAAGTGAGGGTCGATCTTTATTTTTATTTTTTTACAGCTTTATCTGAATAAGGAAGTTGATTCATTTTCCTTTCCCCCCCAAGATTTATGGACTTGGCCCTCGTGTTCATGTCCGCTTCAGGACAGTAAGCGGTAATTGAATGAGTAAAAAAAGGCTGTCGAGAAATAGAAGATGTGGAAGAATTACACAATAAACTTGCGGGTGCGCTCGGATAAAAAAAGAGCGTTGGTTTTCCCGTTCATTAAAAAGAGTATTTCAGAGAAAGTCATGCAAAATAGAAAAGAAGAAGCATGAATTTGGCATATCTTATTTGTTTTTTTGACAGGTTTGTTTCGCTCTTGAATTCTTTATGGTTTTTTTTTGTGTTGCTGTGATCGGTTTAAAAATAGTCTAAATAAAAAACTCTGTTGCCACGGCGTTACCATAACATAAGAAGTTTATCAGGCGTGTCAGCAGTAGAGAGAATAGGGCAACATAAGCAATGATAGTTGGCACCAGCCACATTACACACCTCTTTTCTCTTTCTTTTTTTTCCCTACACACACAGCTTGAAAAGTATAGTCTTCCTTTTTTTTTTGCTCTTTTGTGAACAATGCCTTACGGTCGTAACAACAATAAAAATGTGGAGGAAGAAGAACTTATTGAAGTGTCAAGTCCAGCATGCTACATGGGCCTAGTTGACTGGGACTATGGATTTGATAACTTTTTTAGTAAAGACATTGCTAATCGACGACGTTCATGCCAGAAGCCGGAATCGAAACAGTTGAAATTAGAGACACAAGCTGAGGAAGATAAAAATACCGGAACATCTGGAACATCGTCTACACCTTGTCATAACAATAACAGCAGTACTAGTAATAGCTCTAATACTAATAGTTGTGGAAACAACCAAGGAAATGCTACCACCTTGGCTACTTCTACTTCTTCCGAACCACAACAACCAAAGCAACAGCAGGACCAGCAGCAGCAGCAGCAGCAGGAACAACAGCAACAACCACCTGACCAGAAGGAAACAAATAAGCAACAACAAAAACAACAGGACTCAATTGAAAATTTTTCTATTCTATCCAGTACTGTCATCACAGCACCGATAGGGACACAAACAAATCGAGAGCATAATAATGATATTTTTGAAATAAAAAAAGACGGCGACGGAACGACGGAAGAATTTTCCGACTATTTCGGAGATGGTGTAAACGGAGACGAATGGACAGAAGGTGCCATTTTTGATGATGAAGATGATGACTTTGGAGAGTTAACAGAGTTCAAAGAAAATGAGGATCATAATAAGGTTAGCTATAATGATAAAATGCATGTTTATACAATAGTTTACATTTTTGTTTACATTAAATGTTTTTTATATTAATTATTAGGATACATGTGGTAGCGATTTGCTTAATGCATGGGAAAAAGTACTCACACAAGTTTATTTGGATGATACTACTATAACTGGCGACTGTCACGATGAATGGATTTCACCACACGGTCCAAAAAGCATTCGACATTATGTTTTGGAAGAAGCTCATGAGTATGCAAATTACATTTTTTTTTCAATAAAAACGACTGTTCCTTTTTCTGGCGGACTTAATTTATAGCCTATTAACCTATACTAATATCTACTCTCCTCTTCCAGGTCCGTGCACAGCAAGGTAACTTGGACCTCAGTAACTTATTCAATGGATCAAGATACTGGTATTGCACGAGTAAAATGGCCACATTCAAAAATTGAAGAAATGTATCTACATGCACTCGACTGTGAACGTCTTCAGGTAAATCAATATAAAAATTTCATGACCGCTGTCATTTTATTGTTTGTAAAACATTTCACGTAAAAAAAGGGGCTGAAGTATTTACTCTTTTTTTGGGGGGCTTAGACAACTGCGCCATTTGTACCAGCAATGTTATCAGTTGAAAATGAAGACGACGAATCGAGCAGTGATGATTATGATTATGATTATGATAATGATAACACTATACTGCCATCAACACCAATCCCAGAACTCCCACAAACTCCATCATCAATATCATACGCACAGGTAGATATTTTAAGCTTTTATGTTATAAAATGATGAATGATAGGTTCTGACTGAATTCTGAAATATATTTTTTGTATGTACAAGACTTCAACAGTCCCAACTTCTATCAAAAGTCCTCTTTTTGGAGGATTCTCTTTCTCAAAGTTGTTACCACGATTATCGACCACTTCACTTCCGCGCTCTGATTTTTCTACACCAACATCAGCCACATCCACACAACGATATTCCATTGAAAGTATACCCAGGACAAGCGATAGCACGGGTACCACATCCCCGGACAAGAATTTATCGCGTACAGCATCTCCGATACCTTACAATGCTATGACTTCACCTTCGCTTTCTCCATCATCAATCATCATACCCGAAGGCAATGTCCAGACTGAAAGCTTCAATACCACAATATCCTCGCCAACAACTAGGTTCTATCAGAATGAAAGTATTATTCCTAAATCATCAATACATGCGAAACGATATAGTATGCCTGTTACTACCAACAATAACAGTAATGATAATAAGGTGATATTGCCGACTTGGAAATCTAATGTACATGATGATACAGAACGAACAAAAGAAGAAAACCAACCACCACATCCACAGCAGCAACAACAACGACGTCGTCCCATGACCATGATCGATACCACATTAGCTAACAAATCTTTCAGTATCCTTGATTTGGATGATGTTAACAATACGACTATAATATCAACCCCGCCGCCATCTTCTAGATCATTCTCCTTTACACCTTTAGTGCCAACGCCTACTCGTGCCACGTCATTTGTCCCCTTGGTTCCAACACCTACACGTGGTACCACCTTACCAATGACGCCGAAAATGGATGAACAATGGGGAACAAATGAAGGGATTGGAGAGAAAACAGGGAATCTACATGACCTTATCATTGGTAGTATTGATTCTCAACAACAAAAACATGATTTACCTTCACCTCTTCTTTGTGGTGCACAAAAAGAAGATAGTGATATGGAATTTGGAGAGTTTACTGAAGCAGTGGATGACGGTTTTGGAGATTTTGTATTAAGCGATGGGCAAGAGCAAGAAGATGAATGGGGGGACTGGAATGGTTGTAACACCACCACTGCAATAACGAGCCATTAAGTAAATAAATAAATATTACATATGATTGATCTATATCTATATATCTACATATTTAAATTCATCTAATTATATGGAAAATATAACAATATCGTGAATGACAAATAACTTATCCCTTTTAAACGGGGTATAAATTCCTATGACAAAACAACTTCTTGAAAATTCCTGCACATCTAGCATGAAGTAGTAATTGAATAAAAGATAGCGAAAAGCTCTCAATTATTGGGTTGGTGAGAAGTACATGGTGCTACTTTTTGAATCGGAACTAAATATCCGCATGGCTTTTCTTATTATTCAATAAAGTAATTATTATCACTAGTTTACAACCTATCTTCTTCTGCTTTATCTTTATAATCAATGCGATAATCAACGGTGTTGAAGTGGGTGACACATTTTTAGAAAATAGTGTTGCGAGTCCTAATGCCATAATAATATCACAACAAGATTATGCGCGAATAGGGAAGGAATCAAGTTCCTATACCAAAAGTAAATATATCTTTTTTAATCACTGTACCAGATTATGTTTCATTATAATTACTCATACACTTGTAGTTAACTGTCCATACTGGGCCATCAGATAGAAAAATCTGGGGATCGACACAAAGCTAGAACTTATATAATTCATGATATTTTCAGATCAATAGACGCCATACATAATTACAAAATCAAAACGATATACACAGGAAAACAGCAGAGGCAGTACTTTAGAATTCATGTAACACAGCTATTTTTCTAGTGGTAAATATATCGATAGATTGTATTTTTAGTGTGCAAAAATTTCAAGACGTACTAGTTTCTTGTTATGTGGTTTGTAGTGGGGTCATGTTCGAATACAACAATAACCGTATCAATTATATGACTGAACAACAGGTAAATATGTCTTGTGTTATATTATTGATCTATACTTAGTATCAAGAATCTATAAGACATAGAGCAATAAAAATATTATTTAAATAATTTGAGCCAGTATCAAATATCAATTATTTGCGGTTTATCGTAGAACGATATGGTTCGAGGGAAAAAACTGGGGTTTATTTAGTCGTAATGAACAGGAACAATTGGTATTGTGGTCCTATAGGCATTAAATGACAGTTCTTAACAGCATTTGAAGTTATGACAACTCCGAGCAGAGAAATCTTCAATCGCCGCGGAATCGACACAGCTAATTTTATGGAAAGGCAAAGGGCAAGATACGTGAGTTCTCCCTCTTTAATCCAGACACTAAAAATATGGACACCTTGACTCTTCGCGGCACCCTTGAAGGTACGATAGCATCATCTAATATAAAGCGATAAGAGAAGGATGGATGATTGATTTAAAAGAATGGATGGATGGATGGATTACGAAATTCGATAAATTATTTACAAAACACGTTTCACTAAATCTTTAATTTTTTTTTATCATTTTTATAGGCCATGGCAACTGGGGTAAGAATTAATAAATGAAAGAATAGAAAAAGTTAGAAAAAAGAGGATTGGTTTTTTTATATATTGCTGCTGTCAAGGCAACAAAAAGGCCATTGCTACTATTACAACATAGAGCTTTTCAAAATAACTTTCGAATTGGAATGAATTGAATGAAACGAATGAAACAAAAAATGTAACCGAGGCAATATTTTCTTTGTAATATTATAGTCACTGCCATTGCTACCACCTCTGAAGCCCCTGATATGGTCTTGTCCGCTTCGCGTGGTATGTATTATTGCTTAATTATTTAAAGTGATTCAATATGCAATATCTAGCAAACAAAGAAGAACATAACCTAACTGAGATGATTTGTACGTATTATGTTAATTTTTTATAGACAAGTCTGTCATTGTCTGGCACCTCACTCGGTAAGGATTATATTTTTTTACACATAATTGGATAAGTGGAATTTGACATAACTTCAGGTTATTAATTGGATGGTTATATATTATTTAAAAATTAATTAGTGACGAGGTGAACTATGGTGTTCCCCGCAAGTCCTTGTTGGGTCACAACCACTTCGTTCAAGATCTTGCTATCTCTTCCGACGGTCAATTCGCTCTTTCCGCCTCTTGGGATAAGACCCTCCGTTTGTGGGATCTTAACACCGGCACCACCACCCGCCGTTTCGTTGGTCACACCGGTGATGTCTTGTCCGTCAGCTTCTCCGCTGATAACCGTCAAATCGTCTCTGGTTCCCGTGACAAGTCCATCAAGTTGTGGAACACTCTTGGTGAATGCAAGTTCCAATTGACCGAAGATGGTCACAGCGACTGGGTCTCTTGCGTTCGTTTCTCCCCCAACCCTGCCAACCCTGTCATCGTTTCCGGTGGTTGGGACAAGATCGTCAAGATCTGGGATCTTACCAAGCTCAAGCTTCGCACCAACTTCATTGGTCACAACGGTTACGTCAACACTGTCACTGTTTCTCCCGATGGTTCCCTTTGCGCTTCCGCCGGTAAGGATGGTGTTGTTATGCTTTGGGATTTGAACGACTCCAAGCACTTGTACTCTTTGGAAGCTGGTGATGTTGTCAACGCTCTTACCTTTTCCCCCAACCGTTACTGGTTGTGCGCTGCCACTGCCTCCTCCATCAAGGTTTGGGATTTGGAAAACAAGTCTTTGGTTGATGAACTCCGTCCTGAATTCAACCAAATTGGCAAGAGAAAGGCCCGTGATCCCGAATGTGTCTCCATTGCCTGGAGCGCTGATGGTAGCACTCTCTTCTCTGGCTACACTGATAACCTCATCCGTGTCTGGCAAGTCTCCCGTACCCTTTAAATTGGGTCTGCCGCATTAAAAAAACTAAACATATTGTGAAATATATTTCTCATTATAATTAAAAAAAATTGATCAAAAAACCAAAAATTTTGTTTACTATATTGTTTATTGATTTGGAAGTTTTAAATGTATTTTTGTGCTGTGTAAATAATTTAGTTTCGCATATTTAAGGGTACAGTGGTTTCGAATCCTTGTTTGGTTGATTCATAAAAGGATTTATCAAGAAGGGTATGTGCTGCAACCATGGATAATGCTTTTGATGCATTGATAGTAGCCTTGTGTGCTTGTTCAGTATGCGTAGCATTGGCAAATCCAGCAGTATGAAGGAATTCAGTTGTTCCGATATCAAACAATGGATGGATACTGGGGAAAGCGTATGACAGGTTGCCGAAATCAGTAGAAGCGCCACCTGGATTTGCTTCTTGACTTTGACGTGTTTGAAGTTTTTCACCAAATTCTTCCAAATATTTCGCGTAAGTATCAGCAAGTACTGCATTTTGAACAATGTCTATCATATAATTATGGCAAAAAATATTTTTAGTGTTAGGCATATGTTAATGATGAACTCATGGATCAATACACAGATAAGTTACACTTACTTTTGCAAGTACCAATATCGCGCCATTTAGTACAAACCTCGGTCCCAGTAGCCAAAGCTGCAGCTCGAAAACAGTTATCAACCTTTTGCTTGATTTCATCTACGCGGGTAGCAGAACTGGATCTAACATAAAAGTGTCCGCTTGTGAAGCTGGGTATAATATTGGGCTAATAATATTATAATAGATAATCCTATGAGTAAAAATCTTTGTTTCATCTCAGAAGAGAATCATATCTTCTATTCTCTTATATACTTACAGCTTGACCACCATCTGTAATGATACCATGAACACGATCCTGACCTTGAAGTTGTTGACGAAGCAAACCAATGCTTACCCAAGCTTGACAAATTGCATCCAGTGCATTCACTCCTATCCCCCCCCCCAAGAAAGTAAATCATAAATATATTTTTAGTGGAATTGCGTCTTAGTGTGACATTCTTTGTTCATTATTTTACCATTCCAAGGAGCACCTAATAATAAGAAGAGAGCATAAGAAATAAAGTTTTGATTTGTACAACCTTCATAAAAAAAAGTACGTAATCTTATTACTAAGTAAAATTTACCTCCAGCATGAGAAGGTTTGCCATGATATTCTACTTTAACATCTTGAAGAGCAAAAAAGGATTCATAGTGGCGATTTTGGTTGGATGGATGTAACATTAAACATACATCAATATCCTTGAATGCACCGTTGTTCATCATAATAATTTTGCCACTCAAAAGTTCTGTTGATAAGTTTAAGTATTAACATAACAGATGTTTTGTTATATTAAAATATGATAGCAATGAATCATGTTACCTTCAGATGGAGTACCATAAAGAATGACTTTTCCTGATGCCTTTCCACTTTCAAGCAATGCCTTTACTGCCAAAGCACTTGCTAAACCGCTAATGGCTATAAGATTATGTCCACAAGCATGACCAAGTCTATGTTTGATAAATTATAGAATATGGTATTAAATATTAGAAAAAATAATAATTTATAGCAGAAAAATTAACTTCTGATCTTTTGACACGTCAATTTCTTACCCAGGAAGCGCATCATATTCTGAGCAAATACCGATGCTTCTGCCTTCAGATCCATCCTCACCATATTCTGCTCGAAAAGAAGTTTCCATACCATACACTTGTCGCGTCACTTTAAATCCTTTCTTTTCCATATAATCTGCTAATATTTTATATGATCGATGTTCTTGCAGAGAAATTTCCGGGTTTTTGTGAAGCTATACCAGTAGGATTGAATTTATATATAATATTGATTTTCAAAACTAAGAAAGAGTCATATTGTGATATAAACCACATTTACGGTATAAAAAAGCCCATTTCATTAAATGGTATATATAGAGAAAAAGAAACTACTTACATCCAGGCTGATCTCACGTAATTCACTCGAAAGATCATCAATAGTAGAATAAATGATTTCTCTAGCTTCTGCTGGATCACATTGAAGTTTGGCACTCTAGTACACAATTTTGGATATTATTAAAAACATTCTTTCTTCTCTTTGTGTCATCGAAACCAATGTATATTTTACCATATTGTTATGTTTTGTTGATCAAATAGAGGAAAAAAGGATAAAAAGAAAAATCCAAGCTCAAGGAAAGAGCTGAGTTTACCCGGTGGAGATAGATAGATAAATAAATAAAAACCGTAATCGACAGAAAATCCGACTATTGAGAACGATATGGAAAAAATATCTTCCGATAAATCTCGTAGTATCATGTCTTGAATGACAAATAGCTATTTCAAAGAAATATAAAAGCTTTACTAATACACGACTGTATTCTAATAGTATAGACCCTGGAGGCTATGTCAATTATCTTTTTAACTTGTGCAAGAGCAAATATTAGGATTTGGGTCAATAAAAAAAGACGGTCGCTAGAATCTACCTGTTTTGTGTAATTTATTAGCGAAGCTTATTGTGTTACACAAATTGACTCCCAAATTAAAAGCTTATCATGAAATTAAAGTTTTAGCATTACCCCAAATGATAATATGCAGGATGTTATATCTTGAAAATAATGTAGTATTTGTTACTTTATACATGTCGAAATACATACATAAATAAATGCGAAGTCGATTAATGTAAACATTAAATATTAAACATACAAACATATTATTGGTGCTCTATCACTGTGTTACATAGCAATTTTAACAATTGTGCATATTTTAAATTAATGTCCAACGCACTACCCGTGCCATTACTAGTTTCTTTCAAAACAGTTCACGAAGCCCTCCCAACCCCAGACAGACTATCATTGGAATATTAAAATTTCGGTTTCTTTTTATCTATTACTATATATTCTATAAGAGTAATTAATATATTATCAGTGATCAAATAGGACTTGGTGATTTTAGTTCAAAAGGTAAAACAGTTGTCTTCTTTTTTTGCTTTTGAAAAGTGGGCTGTCCTGCAGTACCAAGAAGTGGAATATACGATAAAAAGAATGGTTGATCGGGTTCGGAACACAGAATAATACGTATAAATATTGTTTTTTTTTTGTAAACATGATGAAGAACGATAAATGAGGGGATATAAAAAAAGAATCTATTTAAGCCAATAGTCTCATGACAGTTTCAAATGCTGTTACAGCAGCAGCATTTGTAGGGAAAGCACGAATGAAAGATGGAAGGAAACCTGTCACATAAAAAAATATTTAGCATTAAAAAAACATGATAATAGCAGTCATAAAATGTTCTTTTTTATCTAGTACTGTCCTTACCTCTGTAGAATCCTCGCAATCCATTAGTATTGTAAATATGTTTTGCTACTGACATTGGTGTAGGATATTTTTTGGGTGTGACATCAGGCTGCGTCATGTATCTATTTTTGACAGAATCTATCATGATAATAAGGATTAATATCATCATTGCGTCGCGTAGACCTGATAAAAAACCCATTGCTATTATTATTCTTTTTTTTTGGTACCTGCAGGGAATGCGCCAATCCAAAATGTGGTGGCACTTAATCCACCGGCTATAAACGTCGTAGCACCATCTGAAAATTCCATTTTTTTCAATTGGCGTGTAAAGACCTTTTTTATATTTGCAAATCGAAAAATAAGTAAAAAATGTCAACGTCGTATATATATGCGAATGTAATGGCACTTACATCATATGATGCCCAAAAAACAAAGAACCAGCTTCTGAAAAGCATTGTAGGTAACAACCCATTCCATAATGCAGTAATACCATTATTGCGTACCTAAATGTTATTTAACAGTTAAAGTTAGTATTTAAGAAAAGAAAGACTTGTACTGATTATATAATATGCACTTGTTGTGTTGCAAAATAAGTAAAAGAAAATGAAATATATTTACAAGTTGTGTAGCACAATTGATGGGTCCTGAATAAACTTTCGTGCTCGCATCATATTGAACTTGTAAACGCGATTTAATCTAAAAGAGTATAAATGAAATCAATAATAAAGACTATAGCAGCTCTTATTATTATGGTTCTCACCTGTTCAACTGGTGTGGCCACAAATGAAACTGTCAAACCACCTGCTAAACCTGCTAAACCATGTTGAAACACAGTTAAAGGCTTATCACCATTCCATTTTTGTTGAATCAATCTTGCATTATGTAGTGTACCTAACCTATTGAAAAAAAAAGTTAATATACTTGTACACATGTATGGGAAAATGGATGGAAAAAACGGGTATTTTAGTAAGGATAGTTATTATAATTATTTACATAATACTGTCCATGAACATCCAACCAACTAAAGGTGGAGTTGCACCTTTATATAATGCACGAACACCTTCCTGGCGGACCGTTTTCATTAAACAATCCAATGGTCCTTTAAATCGATCATTACTTGATGTTTGCATGCGTACTTTGACCGTATCTGTATTATTAAAGGAGAAAGAGAAGAAATGAAAAATTTAGGTATATTTTTTATCTGTTTCATGCGGTCCAAATATAGGGACAAGGGAAAAATAAAAATATTGTAGTTTTGAGAATATATTTTTGCTCTATCTATTTTATTTACCAAAAGGGTGACCCACTGTCAATTTAGTTATGCCAGAAGCTACACCTGCAGCAAAACCTCGAAAACGGTTATATATCGACTGATCGTCAAGATTTGCATTAGCTGTTGAATGTGTTGTGGTTTCTATGGAAATTGAAGTCAATAAAATACTAGATGTCATGACAATTCATAATTGGATTTTTATTATTAAATTCACCTTTGGTCATTGGTGTAATATGTCTATTGTACTATGAAAGGATAGTAAACCAGGTTTTTATATATGTATGACATGATAATCAATGAAAATTCGGTGACTGTTGGACAGCACCGAGTTAAATCTCAAATCTTTTTTTTTTTTGGTTTCAAGTACCTGCTGGAAATGAGTCAGCCCAGGTTATGAAAGTATATATTTTTTCTTTTAATGAAATAACAAAAGGTGCCTTCTCTATTACTTTTTATCATTATGATTATTATTAATTCAATTGGTATATTAAATAATGATACATAGATTATTATTGTAATAAAAATTAATATCAACAATAATATGAAGAAAAAAACTCCTTCTGGTCCCTGTTCTCTTTAATTCTTTGAAATTTGACCCAAAAAGGTTGTCATGTGTCAGATTTCTCACACTTTATTATTATTATTTTTGGTCACAAAGCTTTGATTTTTTTTATACTTTTCCCCGCATTGCTCTTGTTTCTCTTCCTTTCCCTTTCCCCTTTCCCTCACTTCCTTTCTATCACACCCACATATTTTATTATTCATATAGTCAATGTCTATATATGCGGTTATTGATATATAACAATCATGCAAGATATTCAATTCAATAACTATGTAAAATACGATCGTTTCGAGACTCCAGAGTCTGAAAGTAGTAAACGAAAAAAGGCGACACGAGCTTGTTTTCACTGCCAAAAAGTAACTTTTTCTTTTTTCATACATTACAGAAACACACCATTAACTCATAAAATAACTCAATTATTTTTATTTTAATCCATAATTTATATATTTAAATAGGCACATTTAACATGTGATGATTGTAATGTCTCTTTTTAAAAACGCCATTCAATAATACATACATATGTATGCTTATTTGTTATGTATGTAAAAAAGAAAGACTAAATATAAATTTATGTTTATGTTTTTATTTATAGCTCGACCATGCCAACGATGCATCAAACGCGGTTTGGCGCAAACTTGCACAGACGCTGTAAGGAAACGTGCAAAGTATCTTCAAGGAAACACAAGCGATAACAATAACAGCACTACTAGTACTTCTTCCTCTTCTTCAACCGTTACTGCTCCCTCTACGGATCGTAAGTTTATTTTGTTATTAAGATGATCATTTTTATTTTTTAAAAGCGACCACCTTTTCCCCTTCTTTCTCTCTATTTATTAATCTGTTTATCTAATCCTGTAACTTCTTCCCCAATTCACTATATGTACATTATATCTAATAATCAAACACTTTTTTTTATCTTTAGTATTTACCAATAACTCATTTAGTGTCGATACAATGGGTGACCACCATCAACAATCATCACAACAACAATCGATGGGTAAACGCATACACTATATATTATCATAACAAATAAAAACAGTTTATATACTAACACAGCTTTTTTTTTTATATTTTTATTTAAAAGGCTTTGTCGACGCGAATCAACTTTTGAATTTCTCATTGGGAGATCTTGGATTTGGTTCAGAATCAGCTGGTCTCGAGTATGGATTTATTGGCAACATGTTACAAAATCCATTGGATCCATCATCACTTAATGACGTTAATAATCCACCATCAGCGGCAATGAATCTTGCAAATAGTTCAACGGCTTTGTTACCACCCAACGCAAACAACAATAATAACGGATTTAGTTCTTCACCGTCATCCTCGACTCTATTTACATTATCCAATAATGGGCAACCAACATCTCAAACACCTTATATGGCACCACAAGGGTTATCATTATTTCCAATGTCTCAAACAGTTGCGTTTGCCCCGGGTGCAAACCCTCTGGCTAATACTCAATTACCACATCAAGAAGTAACTACACCTACAAATACGAATACCACAATAACGACACCAACAAGTACTCCAAATTCTACAACGATTTCAGTTAGTAGCAGTAGCACAAACAAGAAAAATAGCAATAACAAGAATGATAATAAAAATAGTGGAAATAATAAGGATAATGAACAACAACGATCGTCCTCTACTTCCTCGTCGTCATCGAAACAACAATTCGCAGCGATTCAACAAAAATCACCCAATAATTTTACAATCACCACAACACCTGTTGCTTCGTCACCTACATCTCAGTCCAACATATCCCCTTCATCATCGCCGTCTGCTACAAAACGTCATAATGCATCTATATCTTCTGCTGGTAGTAATGGGATCGTACCCCGACGGAAACTAAATACCCCGGAAACGGTATATCTTGGTGTAAGACGACCGTTTAATTATGCGGAAGGATTTCATTATCTTATTGAATATGTTAAAGAAAAGTAAGTATCTTTCTTTTGTTCCCTCGGATTTATTTAAAAAGAAAGTAAAAAGAAGAGTTTTATATATACTATTGTTTGTGGATCACTATTTCGGTGAATTGACCCGGACCCCGTCTTTTCTTTTCTTTTTTATTAGAATGAGCCGAGAGGATTTAATGCGGATCAGTCGAGCGTTAGCATTGTTTCGACCTTCATTTCTTGCATTAATTATGAACTTAAACGAAGAAGATTTAGTGTTTATGGAAAAATGTATTCAACGAACATTACTGGTAAAGTAGCTAATGGTTATTTATGGTTATAGTTAGCATAGATAAAATTGGAAATAAATAAATGTATGATGTTCCTGATCTATTTTTTTATATATAGGAATATGAAAAGCTGATCAGTTTCTCGGGAACACCTACAGTTGTATGGCGGAGGACGGGTGAAGTATGTTTAGTTGGGAAAGAATTTCTTCTTTTAACGCAATGGCCAAGGGATACGTTATTGAATAAAAAAACATATATTTACGAGGTAATTGTTTGGGATTGGTTATGTATCACAAGATTATTGAAAGGGGAAAAGAGAGATGGATAAGCAAAAGCAACTAATTTATATAACTGATAAACCTTATATATATATAGCTGATGGATAATCGGTCAGCAGTAGAGTACTGGGAAAAATTTTCAACACATGCATTCGACAATACCGACAAGTCATGTACTTACTCTTGTATTTTAAAAACACCAAGTCAAAAAGCTGTTCCATGTACATTTTGTTTTACCATCAAACGAGATATTTTCGATCTTCCAAGTGTCATTGTTGGCAATGTAAGTATCGTACACGGACTTCCTGTTATATATACAATGTAATATAATATAAATATAAATATACTAAATACTATCATTTTATAATAGTTTCTTCCTATTTTGAGTTAACAGAAAAAAACACATACCCTTTCTTACACACCACGCGCAACTTACTATTTTCCCCTCATCTTTTTCTCTCTTCCTTTTTCTTTCCTAATTGTAATTAGTAATATTTTAATCAATGAAAGCATTTTGTTTTTTGTTTTTTTTTGGGGGGGGGGTATATATGCATATTGTCTATTATTTTTACCCCCAGTAAAACAAGATTTTGGTTACGCTAAATGATTACAAAAAAAAAGGGACACCTATACTTAACAATCATGGGAACAATAAGATTCCGTACGGATTTCCATTTTAGTCCTTATGCTTCACGCTGGTAAACCTTTTTTAGGCCTCATACGCTCTTTGATAAGGATAATGATAAAAAAAATAACAATCTTTCATATGATCTTGTTACTTCATATTACTATTTACTGACTTCTCACTATTTTATGGAAGACAGTCATGGGAACTTTAACATACGCAAAGTTTTATTTTTTCTTTCCACACACACACACACTCACTCACACACAATGACAGAAAAAATTAAGGAAAATTAATACTTGTTTTTTTTTTAGTTTTGTGAAACCAACTATATTTTCATAAACCTGAAATCATATGTATGACTATGATCATTTCCTGCTGTCATAATACTTCCCTTGGGCATATAGAAATTATTCTTTTGAATGTTGTATAAATTATAAACTCGTTTTCATCAAAATTCTTAGAAAAAACACTATAGATTCAGGGGAATTATAGTAGGTAATATAAGGTGAAAAAAAAGACCAATTCAAAGTTTATATGTTGAATATGTATACAGAGGTAGCAAAGTTGTTATCAGCTATAGTATTTGGGATTGTTAGAGCAACCATATAAATAATTTTTCTTCTTTTACTTATAATTAACTGTCAGTTTATTGCTTAAAGCTCGATTGAGGTTCATTTACTTTTTCGACGATTGTTATTCTTTTCCTACTTTACGATAACACGGTTCAACACTATAGACATATGAAGAACAGCAAATTTGTCTTATTACTGGAATACTTATTAATATATAAGAGAAAATAGATAAATAATTTTGTAAGGAAATACTCAATAAACAATGTTCAAAACAAAAGATAGATAATAACAAAGAAAAAAAAGGTATAAGAATGAACTATGGTATTCATGTAGTAATATAAAAGTAGCATTATAAATATATAAAAAGAAAAATGTAAAAAAAAAAAAAGTTAATAAAAGAAAGAAATAAACTAGGTGATAATGAATCTAAGTTGTTTCATCGTCGCTTTCATTTTTCTTTGGTTTCTTTGACTTTTGGTCTTCTGTTGGTTTTCCACCATTACCATCATTTCCATTCTTGGGTACACAGTCTGAAGTATTAATAAAACACCAAGTGATATCAAGAACACCAGTAACTAAGTCACCCAAAGACTCGAATACAATTTTTGTCAAATCAAGCGATCCTATTATAATATATATTTAGCATGCTAAAGCCATATAAAAGAACAAGTATATTACTTTTTAAGTAAAAAGTATATATAATGTATTACCTTCTTTACAACCAGGGCATTTATCGCGGACTTCAGCAATAGTTTCTTTATCTCCATGTCGAATCAGTATCTTTTTACCACACATACTTGGATCATATTGTATGCTATTCTATAAGGATTATAAAATGAAAAGTTAAAATTTTCTTTCTATCATAATCACGACAAAATATGTCATCTATCATAAAGTTGTTAGAAATTTACCACAGCAACAATTCGGCTGGTACTACTCTCCGATTTACCACATGAACCTATATATATATATATATATTTCGTTAGAGTACATCAGAAACGATGGCATTATTACACAGTACGTATATAAAAAAATATATTAGTAAAAATTGTATATACCTTCAGTGCCACCTTCGCTTGCATTCTCTGGTGTGAAAAAGGTCGCTTTTCCTGTGTTATGAAATACCTCCTCGACCAGCTCGCCAACAGCGTTACCACGTTTCTCCAATTGATTGACAATCGGCGTACTCCATACTAAGGCACTAGAAGATAACACTAGAATAGTTAGGGAAGCAATAAAGATGGTTGTATACGCTTTTCTCATTTTTATTGTGTGTAATAAAAATAGAAGAAAGTGGATAATAAAGATACAGGGATAAAAGAGAAAACAAGAACTAATAAAAAGAAAAGACAAAAAGATGATTCGATTCTTTTATTTCTTTTTGAAGTTGAAAAACCCTGTTTTCCCACTTAAATGTAATGTATGTGCTCTTTAGTTTTTCTTTATTTGTGTATTTTTATAACAAGAAAACAAGTATAATCAATGTATATTATGTTTATTTTGCGCTTCTTCTTTTTAAGGAGTCAAATATGTACAGGCCACTTGTAGAAGAATTATGTATCGTCAAGTTGACAAGAGAAAAGCAACAAGGTTTTAGGGAGTATAAAAAACAGCAGTGCTCTTACTATATTTAATAGCTTAGTATCGAATTATTTCTCTTTTCTTTCTTTACTGTCATGCAATCCCGGATGTGTGATCGCCCCTTTTTTGTTGCTGTCTTACCTGTCCCGAAAGTATAAAGGAGAGATAGGAGAATTTCCTTTTTTATAAACATGAGATACTATGTTAAAGTCCACAGTAAGAAAATAAGCTGTTGTATATCCAATACTTGGAAACAACTAAAATTTACACAATAAATTATAATATAAAAGAAAGCTACCACTTTTTTAGTAGCACTTCATCTATTCCTGTTTATAGAACTATATGATAGTTGTTAAATACAAATAATTATTATTTTTCATTCACACTACAAAAACGCTTGCGCAGCTTAATGGTATCAATGGAGCCCACGTGGTGTTTTGTAAACACAAAATGGGATGTCAAAAGCGCTACATATTCATTTTTACGTATTTTACTAACGTTTTGCTAACCAATAACAACAAGCAACAAAATATAACTTACACAATGGTCAAATAGATATCATTATAATTGCTCACTAATTATAAATACTTATTATAATACATTTCTTTATTTTGTTTGTTTACTTGTTTGTTTAAATTTCTTGATTTTTTGAGTTACGTGGTATGCATATCTCGGCATCTGCAGTTTGGAATCTCTTACAGATGACCTATTTATGCAACTACACCCAAAAAAGCAAAAGAAGATCACTGTCGCCACTTTCTATTTTTTCTATCTCAACCTTAATCCCCAGTTTTCAAGTTCCATGTACGCTATGCAGCAACCTGTACCAGATCGTTGTTAAACAACACATTTATACTACTACTACGTTTTTTTTGTTAAAGAATAATCGCCAGCTGGTACTTTTTTAATTGATGTAGTTCTCCCTTGTCATATCATTGCTTTTGATAAAAAAAACATTAATGTGGCTTCAACCTCTCTTATTTATGCGCACGTATGCTCGCTCCATTATCATACTGCTGGATAACTTGGAGCGATATATCATGTATAATATATAACATTATTGCCACTACCACTAATGATCTTGGCGGTCATCTCTTACGTACATGCATCGTATTTTTCTGCATGTACGTATGACCTCATTTTTTCCTTTACTTCATATCAAATAATAATACTGTACTTAAGCTATGCCGATTAATACTTGTCTATAAATTCATTTGATATAGAGTAGTAGATAGAAAAAATGGTATAATCAAATTCATTATAGCTATTTAGCATACTAATTATGCTAGAAGTACATGCATGCCTCTGTACGTATTCAAATGTCGATGTGAATATAAGATTCTTGTGAGTGCAGAAACAAAACCAGCAGAGTACACTACCAAGCATATATTATATACAGAAGTACCGATTTTTACTAGGTTCCCGACAGCCAGTCACCTCTGGCTTGGCTGTAAGAAAGCTTGAAGATTGATACCCTCCTCAAAAACAATGATCTGATGAAGCCACCTGTGTTATCAATTTTCTCTGAGTAAACAGCCACACCGTTTTATTGATGACAAATATAAAATAAGTAGGATTAACTTTCCCTTGCCAAGGAGCGAAATTACTTTTGCTTTTGCAGAGAAATGACGTAGCTCAACGTTTTCTATTACAATTTGAAACATTTCCATTAATACAATATTGGCGAATAGTTAATCATAACATCAAGAATAGCGACAACAACAATGATAATGTTGCTCTACTACATTAATATATGTTTAAATACAATCTGTTCCAGACCAGTCCACCCTTAATGATTACTGATGGACAAGGCAAGGTTTATTCAATCAGATACATAATTCGACATATCTCAGCAATACATCCTATCTACAGATAAACGTTCTCATCAACATGATTGGATTTGTAGTGACGATTGAAATAGTTACAAAGAATGTACTATGGCAATATAATTTATAATAACAAAAATGTACGAATATTAGTACACGATGTTTAATTCGAATGATACTGCTTAATTTTTTGCTCATGAATTCAAATCGTTTTTAGTATATAAGAAATGTAATACCTTTTTTCAGTAACCAGTAGAATTTACTTATCGCTTGATATCAGTACTGATAGACTGATTTTGTTTTTACACAATGGCCATGTTATATTGATAGTGACATATGATGTATCAGTACTAGGTAGGGAAAAGAATACAATCGAGAATTTGTGTTCGAAAATTTGGTATCCAATGATCAGCGTCACAGTTTTTTATACACTTAGAAAAACAATGTCTAAATAAGTAGTCAAGAAGTTCATATTATTTCCCTACAGTATCCATAGTGTAGCATTTTATTAACAACACGATCGTGATGTGCTGATTCAAAAAAAATCTCAGACAGGAGGCAAAAAGAGAGCTGAACTCTGTTCCAGTTATGATGCCTGAGGTAACCTTATTCAACATGGTGTGAAACATCTAAAATCATTTACGTGCCAAAAAAAAAAGATTTGGTTATATAATTTACCCTATACTGCAAGGATTGTGGATCCTTTATGGTCAACCAATAACAATAGAGGAGATAAAAAGATTTTTTCAAGATCATAAGTTGTTTTGAAAGGTTTTAAATGCTCCATACCACTAAGCAATGGGGAACTTACGTATGTGGCTACGTTGATGGAAAATACAATAGATTCTTTAGTATATTTTGGTAGTTGTTATTTTTGTTCGCATTTTTACACTCATCCAAATATTCTGTTTTGATCATTTCCGACAGTTCTCAAAAGAGATGGTTAATAATACGCTAAAAAATCTTTTGACGCTAAATAGTTGGAACATAAGAATGAGATTTAACATGAAAACATACTACATAATTACTTAACAATGGTTACTAGGAGACATAGCATCTCAAAACGAGCATCTTTTAAAATAAAAGTATATTGGTGTATTTGTTTTATACGTACTGTTCTTCGTGAAGGTCTTGAAGCTGTTGTATTTATTGGTGGTGTATGTTTATTTTCTTTTCATTATGAATCAAGTATATACAATACAATATATTTATTTATTTATTTTAAAATATCAACATATATATATATATATAGGTATCCCTTAATGTACAAGCCAAATCAATTCCTACTGCTGCTATCATGGGTTTTCTTTGTGGATGTCTTGTAGGTTTCATTGTTTATCGTGGTGGTTCCATTTTACATTTACGTTGGTTCTTTATTGTATTTACAATGATTTTGTGTTTGATAACTGCTGGACTTGTATCTAAAGCTGTTGGTTACTTTGAACAATATGCATGGAATCAAGTTATTGGTGGTGAAGCTGCAGAAGAAGGTGGTGATGTTATTGCTTACAAGGTGACAATCGCTGTATGGCATGTTTCTTGGAGCAATTCAGAATTGAATGTTGATAGTAATGGTGGTTGATAAGTTAATTTTTTCTTTATTATATATATATGTTTCATATATTGTTTAAATTAACATATATAAATAGGCAAAACTTCAATGCTATTCTCGGTTGGAACAATACAGCAACCATGGGTACAATTATTAGTTATTGTTTGTATTGGTTACTTGTTGCAGCATGCTTAGTCTACATGTTCTATAAAGAAAGAAATGTTGCTATTAGTAAAGCTAAACGTGGTGAATTCAATAATAGTAAAATGCTAAGCAATTTATTGACCAAGATGGTCAAATTATTGGCAAGGAAGTTATTGATGAAGAACGTATTGCCATAGTCGAAGGCGAAAAAGTTCGTGTCGCTTCCATTAAAGCTTAGATATTACAAAATGTTTTTTTCATAAAATATAATATAAAAATTATTTATTTCTTCCTCTTCTACTCCTCCCCCCTCCCCTACTCATTTTTTATATAACTTATATTCCACAACATTTGTTACGTACATATTCTCTTTTATTTCATTACTTTAATAATATTTCATATTGTACCTATTTTATTTTTTATTTTATTTTTATTATTATTAATTACTATACATATAATATATAATCTTTTTTTTTTGTTTTATTATTCTTACTATATAATAATCTTTTAAATGTTATAAATGATTTAAACTTTGAAGGGACAATTTCACCTAAAAAGGATAAACGGTAACTTGGCTCCGCTGAATATTTTTTTATTTTTTTCTTCTTTTATGGTCATTTAAAATTATCAGATAAAGAAGATTGATCAAATTCGGAGCTTAAAAGATTTTTCAATTGACATTAACATGAACACCCGACAGCAACCAAAAGTCGTGCCATCTTGCGGTCGTGCGCATCCCCTTAATTTGACTCCGCTGTCTTTGGTAGTGCCTTGCTATCCTGTCGTCCTCTATGTTTTAAATTTACCACACTATAGATCATAAAAAAGATCTTAAACATGTTCTTTAATAACTCTTGATATTTCATAATATGATATAAGTTCTTCATAATAATAAGATTATATAAATATATAGATGGAAGTATCATAAATAACACACATACAATATATTATATGTTAACTTGATTTATACATTGTTACGATTCCAAATATGATTGTGAACAAATAGTTTATCTTAAAATACACATTTTGTTTTCATCTTTTTTTTAATAGTTGTTGTGCCTATTTTATGGTTTTTTACTACTAACATATATATATATATATATATATATATTACTTTTCTTTAGTAAAAAGGTATATTGGTCTATAATCAACTTCAGCGTCACTGTATTTATAATTTTTTTTATTACAGCCCTGTTATAATTTCGTACTCTTGTATATATAATATAATTGTACAATACTTTTTTTTTAATTTATCTTGTGCTTTAATAAGTTGAATAAGTTAATTATTATCATTATACTACTGAGTAAAAAAGAAAATCACTCAAAATGAAACAAAGGCGCCGTTTTTTTAACGTCACCATATGTTCGAAAGTATTATTTATGCAAAGGTACAACTTGGAGGGCAGGATAGTCATGAAGGATCAATGGCTCGACCAACACAACAGAATAAAATAAACATAGTCATGGGGGGATGGCACGACTTTTAGTGCCTGCCAATTTGATTCTGTAACATCATATATGTCCGCAAGTGTGTATTTATTGATTTGTTGTGCAATGGCCGTTGAAATAAAATGACTGGTTTTTTTTACAGTTCTTCTCCACTTGCACAAATCGAGTATTGGTTCGTGCAGAATCTCCAACTCCACCAAACTCTTCACAATCACAAACTGACACAATGCATGTCCAACGATGAAAAAAACAGTTATGTTAAGATCCCTCGTCTGCCAATAAAATCAAAGTAGTCCATGCTGAGGTTTTTTTTCTCGGAAATATAAAAAAAAAATTCCAGATACAAGCATTCAATCAGAGGTTTTTACTTTGTTGGTAGCATTTCATGGTTGATGTAGCATCCGGTTTTTTAAATTCATTTGAGCAAACTTCTATATCGTCACGATCATTTTGTTCAATTAAAATCAACACATCCAACTTTCTTCCATATTTAGTCCCATCTTCACTTATGATTTGATTGGATTTTGCAGCTTCACTGGATGATTCACCATATTTGGCAAAGATCTTTGTATTTTTAAACAAAATATCCAATAGGGGGGTTCAAAAATGAAATCTGCGTCTCTTGAGACGCAGTTTATACTTTTTGAAGTCTACGAAATCTGCAGATTTCTAATATTTCTTGGAACTTGCGTACGAAGGTTGCTTCACAAAACTTGTGTTCTCTCGCCCAAATAGGTATGTCAAATACACTATATTATTATATTCGGCATAAAGTTACATTTTGTATTAAAATAACAATTCGTTATATTCAGCATGAACTTACATTTTGTAAATAATACAAAGCAAAAGTTACCTTTCGCTATTTTTGTCCTTTACTTCAAATTTTTTCTCATCCAAAAAATTTATAATTTGATCCGTGTTGACGCTATATAAAAGCACATATTTTAGAAAATAAGCTATATAAATGTTCCCAGTTCACTTACTTACGTATCTGCAAAAACCTCCAATTCAGAAAAAAGATTATCAATCATCTTCTTATCCGCTTCATCCAAACCATTATCAAATTCTTCCTTTAGCTCACTAGACCTCCTAATGATTTCCAAATAATCGTTGCCAGACATGGTGTGTTTATAATAGCTCCGGTAAGAGTGATATATCTATACCACTAAATATAATTTATCAGTCTTAATATCTTACATAAGGTAATTTTGTATCGCATCCTCGAATACAGCTTTGAATGCGTAGTCAACCGGGGGTTTGGGGGCTTGCCCCAATGGAGGAGTCAAGGGGGGGTTACCCCTCTTGCGACGTGGACCCGTTCAATGACACGAAGCGAGACAGGGACCGCTAGTGAAATTCAAACAATTTGAATTGTTTAATTTTTCGAATTCACTTTGTTCTACTGGCGCAAATACGTTGTTAAATGGATTCGCTTTGCTCCAGCTTCTTGGAATGCTTCTGTGTTATGTGTGTTATGACCAGCTTCACCCTGAGCAATGACTACTACATCCTTAAATACTCCTCGCAACACACGGAGTGATGCCAATTCATATTCATGGGCTGTGTTTCTCTAATAAATAATAGTTACTTAACAAAACAAAACAAAAAAAAAACTTACTCTCTCCTTGACGACTTCGAAGATTCTTGTGAATAGCGGACTGGCGGATTTGGGACTAAATAACGTAAATCCTAGTAAATAAGAGAAGATTCAGAAGATTCATAATAAAAAAGAAAACTTACGCGGCTTGTAACTTTTGGCCTACTCTTTCTTTCCTAATTACTTCATTGTATTGCTTCACCCAAAAAGAATGCCATTCCAAGGCAGTTTCACTTTGCAAAGAAAATGACGCGTGTTGAACGGCATTGTATTTACGAGATACAAAGTCAGAAAACGTGGGTTTGGTTGTTACAATAAAGTATTCCTTTAAAACACCGTACACTGAAAAACCAGACATAATTGGAGTGCATTTTTTCGTATTTGAGGGAAGTGATTTTTCATTTTGGGGAGGAGAATTTTTATATATGGAGACAACGTTTTTCGTTTATGAAAAATACCAGGTGTCACTAAAAAAGATGTACAATCAAAAAGGTGTACTTTTTGAAAGAGCGACATGGGATAGCAGGAAAAAAGTACACTTTTTTTTTACTTTGTTCCTGAAACACAAGAAATACTCGAATCTTAATACTATCACTATACAATTACAATAATGTCAAAATATATTACTTTTTTCCAAAAAACGTTTGAAACAGAGCCTTATGAGGCAATTGGTATAAGCGTCATTTAGGAATTTATAAAATACAAGATAGATACAAATATAATAGAATAAACAGCATAAAAATGTTTAATAATAAAGGGATAAATGAATGACTTATATTTCAAAATTGTGAAAGAGAATCAAAAACAATAACGCCCAGGATTCTTCTTGTAATAATCAATATATCTATAATGAAGACAATATTTCTATAAAATTGGCAATATTTTAAGCATAATAGTTCATTAAATAGAATATAAATATAATGTGTGATTCTATGTTTGCTATAAAGTGACCAGTATGTTTTTGGCATAGTTTTATTTGTTTTCTTTTTTTTTATATATTACTAGTAAAGCAGATAGTATTACTTTTCAGTATATTAATAATTAATTGTTTTTGCATTAATTATATTTTAGTTGACCACAAAAAATATTATGATTTGCTTTGACATATTCATGTATAGAAAAGTGCATCATGATGTATACTATCAAGCTCTCAAACCCAATTGTACACCTTTTTTCGTGTTTCCTAAATAATACACTTACTTTGTTTCATTATGTCAACAACTTGCAATATATAAATGTAATACAATACAATATAATATAATCAATTTTTTACAATTAATACATGTCTTACACTTTACCTAGTTTATTATTATTATTATATGGCTAATCCTACTTATCATTACGTTCTATTTCATATATACGTACTTGATATTCTTATTATGATTCCATTATTTTTCAACCATGGGGTTTTCTTCTTTTTTGTTAAAAAAATTAATTCATGAGTTTCGGTGATATATAAGAATCTATTAGCTGCAGCAATTTATATATATAATACAATATATTTACGTATCGCTTCAAAAAACCCATCAACATAATGTGGTGGATCTTCAACTTGACCAAGAAAGCATCATTGTGGTTTGTTCGTCTAAAGTCATTCCCTATCGCATGTTGTGAATTTTGCTATATACTATGAGTATTAATCAATGAACATTCTCTCGAAAATTTATTTTATAAAAATTAACTTGATTTACTTTAGCATGTACAATATATCACACTAGAAAACATGGTCATAATCACAGAAGACAAATAATCTCATTTGATACATCAAACAGCAGTAGTAGCAATGTTGAACAACAACAAAAATTTATAGGAACTATTATCAAAATATAGATAAAAGGTGTCCTGCACCAATATTTTATTAAGTTTAGATTTCATGCCAATTGATTTGTAAGATACCAGTATCTAAGTCACCAAGAGCTTTGAAAACGGGAGGGGTCAAGTCTAAATCACCATATTTACATTCAGGGCAGGCATCTAGATTTTCAACAATAATAAACCTACAGTTAGTTTCAAATATAATCTAGAAACAAACCAACACAGCTTTACAAAGAATAAAACAAAAATAAAATGATGTTTACCTTTGACAATAGCATCGACATGCTTATTTCCATGATAAATTCTAACTTTTTTAAAACACCAACCGCTCTTTTTAGTCATTTCACCATATTGCACAGAATTCTATTAAAACAAATTATTATATATTAGTATATACAAGTGCTTATTTTAAGATAAATTTAAAGAGGTGACAATCTAAGAAAGCGTACCATAGCAACAACGTATTCTTCATCAGCTTCATATTCCCAGCATGCACCCATGGATCCACCATGAAGTGAGGGAATAAACCAAGTAGCTTTACCATGATATGAGTTGCGCTTTTCAACAACATTTGCTTGTCGTCTCTCAGCAGCACCAGATTGTGTTTTACGGGCATCGATCAAGAAAGCACCAAAGGCAAGAAATAATGTGAAAATAATGGCAATAGTGGTACGCATAATGTAATGTATGTGTTGTGTCTGGTTTGTTATGAAAATAAAATGATATATATATATATATATATATATATGTATATACAATGCAATGCAATGAGGGGTATGTGAACCAGCACAAAAAAAAAGTTGAAAGATGATATATGGAAGAAAAAAATCTGGAAAATAAACGATCCCCTTATATATATATATATATATATTATGACGAGATAAACCAAAAAAAAAAATATTTTTTGACTGCCAGTGAAACATGGTAACACGATCGACGACGAACGGGGTAAGGGGTCCCACGAAACATATGGGAGAGTCGGTCGCTAGCGGGGAAGATAAGAAGGGTACGCGAGCCGGAGAATGGGAAGAAGAAGTCCAGCGAACAATGGAGTACTCGAACTTTTTATTTTGTTTCTAGAAACAGAATATTCAACTCAACCAAACATCTTTAAACTAATAACGACTTAGTAAATATACTGAAAGCCTATATTATAATAGTAGCGCTTAACAAACCATAACAAAACTTGTCATACATAATCCACAATCTGCCATACCAGATAATGACACTAATAAAATAAAATTGGTTACTATAGTGATCAATCTCTTCTTTTGCTGGCTTTTTTCATTAAAAAAATTGAATGGAAAAAGCGGCGCTAGGTTTTAGATAACAAGAAAAAAATGAAAGAATTTTCGCGTCGCCGTTTCTATTACGCTTTAGTCGCGACGGTCTCGAACATATTTTATTTCGAGAAGCGGAACTTTTGTCCGGTTCGAAGAAATGGATGTTATTCCAGGTAGTTCATCTTTTAATGGTCACATAGTTGTGGTTGAAGACCTCACAGCCATTTCATTATTTTTCGTTCAACACGGAATTTTATTTCAGCCAGCTCTCATAAATTAAATATTATCTATAAGAATATTTATTATAGTATATAACGTAACAGATAAATAACCTTTTTGGTGTTTTTTTCGGATCAAGAACGGAATGCTTCGGCAAAAGCCAGATAAACAATAGTTGTCGAGTTGCTTTTTGAGGCTAGTCTACAATTATATAAAATTCCCGACCAGGCCAACAAAAGAGTGACAAAAAAATATTTCAAAAAATCTAATGATCAAAATTGTATCAACATTGATAAATGATATCCTTTAGAGAGAAAAAAGTTAAAAAAAATGTAGATGATAATCTATGAGAAAAAAAGAAAGAGAGTTTATCATTTCGTTATATTTCTAATCACCACCCACTTTTTTCTGGAGATCTTGCCTTACCAACAATAAGCTATTAGCAGTTTACTCAAAATTCGTGACAAATTAATGTGTTAATCTAAGAAAATTTTTTAAATTATTAATATGCTATGAAAAAAGTAAGTGCAACAAAAACAGTGCAGGCGCGTTCTATTCACTAAGCTGTTTGCATTAAATAAGTTCATATTTTTCTTTTTTTCTATCCTGGAATCCAAGAAAAATGTTGCTTTTTTTATTACTAGCCTTGTTTGGATGACTTGATTCGAATTATATAGTATCATATTACGATGTTTTTTTTTGTTTCTTCATTTTTTTTTAAAAAACAGATCGTGCTTAGTTATGGTCCCGCTTTCATCATGGAGATAATACTAATAACTGTTCTTGACTTTCTTTTTTCATGCACTAAAGTGATGGTAAATTGTATAAACTTATAATATATATGATATCCATTCCAAAAAAGATATAGTAGTGTGTGAATCATTGGAGTATTTCAAATGTTGAAATAAAGCGAAACGTGTAAATAGCAGCGTACGATTTTATTATGAGGATGGTTTAGGTAAATAACCATGATACATAATAGCTGTCATGGTGACAAAGAGGGATAGCTTATGTATCTTTTCCAACTATGTAGCACGACCATTGGTAATCAAAAAACGTTTTTCTCTAATTCCACATCCCACTTTATATTCAAACAAAAATAATAAGCATAAATCATTATTTTGCTTATTAAACATACATGTCTAATCTTGATACATAAAGATTGTACATGATTATCAATATTCGTTTATTACTTATTTTATATGTCTCATATATATGTAACCGTTCTATATTATAAATAAAGCATAATGCATTATTATTCTTGGTACATAAATCAATTTTTATTTTCTTACACATTCATCATGAGTAAGCAGCGGAGAAATTTTTATTTATTTATTTTACCAATGAAATTAATGAAACGGCTTCACGATTATCCACCGTTCTTTATCCCGAGGAGTTATGTCATCGTGGAAACTGATGGACGAGAAACATCACCGATTTTTTCGTTAGATAAAGTGTATTTGACTATGATTTCCAACTAGCATCTTTTCCATCAGACTTCTCGTATATTTTTTCTATCGGTCGGGTTTGTTGATACTCGGTTGGACTGTATTTTAGTCATAAAAAAAGTGACAGGTATTATTAAGTGAAGCTTTCTGAAAATAGGGGCTGCAACAAAAAAAATAGAGTAAGAATTTATTACTACGCGTGACTCGGAATAGATGGATATAAACTAATGTGTGTATATATACGACATGGCTTGACCTTTATTATGATTCTACAAGTTATAAAAAAAAGCAATAATATTATATTAAAGACATCATGCAACTTAAAATAGAATATATTATGGCAGATCTTCCTATATAGTGATAATTCAAAATATTGGTTACATTGATCGATAATGCTATAATAATATGCTTAGGAAAGTAAGAAATAAGTACAACAGCGAAAATAATACCCACACCAACCGTTGCTATGATAATTAGTTGAGCTCGACAGTTGATATGAATCATTAAGTCACATGCAAAGGTCCCTGTGATAATCGCCCCACATTTTTTTAATTATATTGCCCGCTCGTGCGTAGAAAGTCAGGATCAAAAAAAAAAAAACGTGGGCTCTTTTTGTTTGTTTTGAACATTACGTTGATATTGTAGTACAATTAATCTTTATTTGGATTACTTATTATATTATTATCATGTTTACCAATGAACAACCTGATAAACATTGTTGAAGGTGTTACGAACAAACGATCTTAAGCGGGTGATATTATGTTAATAACTATACATAGACAGTTATCTTTTATAGTGTTTGTTCATCTTTTGTGGAATACGTTCCGTCGAATCTGGGCCCTGAACAACATTTGTACACTTGTTCAGTGTTAACAAATGCAGGGCAAAAATAATTTTTTTGTGTCATCATTTCAAACTCGATTTCCTGAAGCGTGCTTTCGTTTTGTTTTGATTTATAAAATAATGTATGTAATAGTAGTGATGCATTGGTAGCGTGATAAATTTATCTTTTAATCATGACACTACAATTTGTTTGAAAATAAACAAAAAAAAATCAAGCGTTTAATATTAAAAAAGTATGCACTTTTATTTACTAGTGAACATAATGATCGGTTTAGGGTAGTGTTTTTTATATTCATTAATCACACTGAAGAAGATGGACCTAGCACCCTCAATCATCATCTCGCGTACTCTCATATATAACTTCCGAATGCCATGCAAACCATAGTGCATATACATAAACAAAAAAAAAGTTTAAATAGCGCCTACCTCTTATGGGGTGATGTTTGTTAACCATGGCGTGAGGTTATAAAAAAGTAACGCCATATTTTTTTTGATCTGATTTAGGTTATTTATGAATTTTAATATAAGAGTGAGCTCTTTTTCGCCTTTTGATTAATTTCATTATTATCGCTTTCTTTCTTCTCTTTTTTTTTCATAAATTATGGACTCTACATTTTCTTCAGCATCGTGGTCTTCTAATGATGAAGATCTTCATTTGGATCACCCTCTATCATCGGATGATGAACTCGATGTGGCTACCATATTATTACCTTCTCAGTTAACACCAACATATATCGATCATTGTCTGAAGATCAATCCCACACGAGCAATAAAAGTGGATATTCTTGGTGATACTGTTGAATTACCTATCTATACCATGCGACGAAGGAATGCCTTAGCCCATCTTTAGTTAAATGAAGAAAGAAGAAATATACAACAAAAAATTGACTGCTATTTTTCGTGTCCTTTCTCGTTCTTCCTTTCTTTTTTCTAATTCTCTCAAAAGCTTAAAAAAGAGCTTAAAAAACAACAACAGCAATATTATTACATTTTTTTATTCACCTCTTTCTCCCACTTAATTGTACATAGCTGTTTATTATTACTATTATTATCATCACTTGTATATATATATATATATATTTACATATAAATATATCTCTATTTTTTTTAATTAGCATAATTTGAATTTCCGAACTTTTTTTTTTTCAGTTGCATATATACACGAGTTTACAGAATAGCTTTTATCTCTTCCTCTATTACTATTTTTTACTTTTTTTTTTTTTCTGAATGTCTAATCCCACTGGATTTGATGTAAAGTGGAATTTAGCGTTTTCGCCATTACAAACGTAAGTTTCGAGAAACACACTGCTGCTTTTTTATATTATTTGTCATTAGGTTTTTTTTTTTTTTTTTTTTTTTTTTTTTTTTTGAAAAAGTTGAGCTGGATCTTATTATCATTATCACTCTTTTATTTTATTTTTTGGAATAGACCACCTTGCGATTCAAAGAATGATGATCCAACTCACACAGATCATGCAAGAACGTTTCAAGTAAGATCGAAGCTTAAATGAGTCGCTAAAAAATTCATTCAAATCTTTTAGATTTAACCAATTTTTCAAAAAAAAAAATAATATCCTCATTACGGTCTTATTATAGCTATTTGGTAACTCACCTTCAATGACTTCTCCTAACCCTTCTTTGAAGTTAAAACCCCCTGCATCTCCATTACCCGAGCGTCATCCCACGATATTGGACGCTGATGCTCCAACATTTGTCCCACAAGAATCAGTTACTCGATTTGATCCATTTAATGCACAAGGTGATAGTAACAGTCATAGTGACAGCAACGATTATAATAAGCAAAGTCACCATTATGATATTGATATTGACGATGACGACGATGACGATGTTGTGCTCAGTAATCATCTTCTGAATGCACAATTATTGGATGATTTTGATGTCGATGATAATTCCACTACCCCTTCTTCCTCAACTATTCACGCCACTCCATCTCATTTACCTATTACTACTACTACTCCCTCTGTTACCAACTCAAGTACTACATCTGTAGGTATCAACACCATCTTACCAACCACGACTACAGCAACCGTATTAAGTCCATGGAATGGCAGTAACACATCATGGAAACCGGGGTTAGAATCAACAATGAAAAATATTTGGGAAAACGATAATAATAATAAGAACAACAGTAATTCGTATAATAATAGTGGTGAAGAATGGTGGGATCGTTTTGAACCTTATTCACAAGAAGATGAAAAAGAATTCGATCCAACTCTTCAATATTATCATGGATCATTAATTGATACGGATACAATTCAAGATATGAGCAAGTTATCATTAACAGATCCATCTATTGAAGAATCACAAGTGGAAAATATTGGTGAAGACATGTCAGCAATTCAAATGCTTGAATCCATATTTACTGACTTAAGTGAAGCGGAGTTAACATCGACTCTTGAGGAAAATGAATATGATTTGGATAAAACAACAGAATCTTTATTTGACCGAAAGCAACAACAAACAGTATTGACATCACCACAGCAACAGGAACAATACGTTTCATCATCATCAGCTCCCCCAAAAAAAAGGCAAGTGTGTCGTCATTTTCTTGCTGGAGAATGTTATCGAAAAGATTGTTGGTTTGCTCATGATCTTCAAGTTAAAGTGTGTAAATTCTGGTATGTTCTTTTTCTTTTTGCTACCTATAATGTATATAACTGGATAAAGGGACAAGGGGAAATGATACAAGGAGATTTCGATTTATCCCTTCATTTCATTCTCCTCTGTATTATGAGTATTATTCTATATACATTGTTGCACCATCATAAATTGTGAAGCGTGAACAACATTTCTTATTATATATTTATATATAGGCTACAAGGTTCATGTTTAAAAGGTGATTATTGTGAATTTTCCCATCATATTGATGTAAATGAAGTCGCAAACAAAATGAACATTCAAAAAAATCAACCTATTACCAAGCCTGCTCGATTTGATGAATCTGAATACCCAGGTCTACAAAGCCAAAAAAAATCTACAACAAAAGCAACACCAATAACAATGAAAAAAACATTTCTTTCTTCGACTTCTATTGATAACAATATATTACCATCTTCAAAGACATCTGTCACTGTGGAGAAAAAACAGCTTGAGGATGACGATTTCCCATCTCTTGCAGCATCTGCAAAAATGCGTACTACTACATCGCCATCTACTTCTTCTTCTGATATATCGAAATGCACAAAACCTGTCAACTTCGCTGAAATAGCTAAACGAAAGGCACAAAGTAACTCCAAATCAATCGGTAGTGCTACTAAAAAAAGGGGGGTTCCTTTGATGTCTGAATCTCGAATCATGCAACGTTTAAAAAAACCTGTCAATATTCCGTGGTTGGTAACTGGCAGTACATTAAACACAGAATATTTGAAGCAGGTAATGAGGGATCATAAGAGAACCATGGTTTCAAGAGAATTGGTGGGAGGGAGGATTGGCTCAGTTAAATGAATCATATTTAAATACATTTATATTATAGCGAGAACAAGCAATCCAATATGGAACGTTGCGGAATCGATTCTTTAGTCGTGCAACGGCATTTTATCTGCAAGGAGATGGTGCCAAAGCAAAAGCTTATTCAAATGAAGCCAAATACTATAACAGACTGATGCAGGAGATGCACACCGAAGCAAGTCGACGTATATTTGAACAAAGAAACCAACATGAAGCTTTTATTGATTTACATGGCCTTCATACTGATGAAGCTTTGGATATGATTGAAGAACGATTGGACAATCTTAAAAATAGCTACCAAGGTGTTGTTTATATCATTACAGGAACAGGGCATCATTCAGGTGCTCATAGTAGTAAAAATAGTAAACTGAAACCTAGTGTGGATGAATTTTTACGTGAGCAAGGTTACCGTTTTGCAGAAACAAATATGGTTGGCGATAATAAGGGTGGGATCTTTGCGGTGGATCTTACTCTTTATCATCATCAGCGATCATGATATTGAATAACAGAAACAATGATTTTAATAAAAATAGTATTATACTCTCATGAAAGAGAAAAAAAAAAGAAGAGAGAGGAAGTAGTTTTTGTATAGCCTGCATTTGGAACCTAACCCCTTTATTCAAAAAGATACCTAGACTATTAACAAATTGCGAGAAACACATTTTTTTCGAGCTGTCATAGTAGAACAAGATCGTTCTCCATTCATACTAACAAGAACAACAGGAAATACGATACAAATCTATTGGTATTTATCTTGTTAAATTTCAAGAGAGATTACCAGCAAAGAAACAAGGGTTTAGCTGAAATTACTCTGCTGGACGATATGATATTCATACTGATAATCCTTAAGAGATACTATAGTATAATTTAAAAGTGGCTGTTATGATATGCTGAAAGAATTTAATATTACGTAAATTGAAAAAAATATATATTATCTACTTATCTATACAGTTGAGAATTATATATTCCTATTATTAGTTTCTATGGCGCTGTTTTCAATATTAAAGTTACGTAGCAACATATGATTATCTAATATGTACAATTACGGTTATGAGTAATGTATAGACTGCTGATCTCAACTCAGAGAAACTCAACGTGGGGTGGTACTATTCATACAGGTATACTGCTGAAAAACGTCATTGAAAAAGAAATTGTCTTCTTGTGTTCCTAATCGATGTCTCGATTTAGATAAATTAGTGTGATACATGTGTTGCCACAATGCCGGAAACAGTTCCGCTCATAGTATTATGTTTGCCGTGTATAGGCAACATTTAGGAATTAAAGAAAGTATTCAATAGAAGCAAACGCCATCCAATAAAAGAGCTCGAGAGGAGAAGCGAGATGAAGATTGATCAGCAGGTATATTAAATGATATTTCTTAATAGATTTTTTTTTGGGGGAGGGGATAGTTAAAATAAGTATATCACAAAAAAGCAGAAGAATAAAGACATTTTTCCGCTTTTCATTCAAAGATAATGCATGTAACCTGTCAAAATAAAAACCTATATCTTTCACACACATTCAAACTTGTATATGATACAACATTAAACAGCATGAATATGTAGTTGAGTTTGTTTTAGCTTCTCTTTTCCTCCTCTTCTATGATATGCGGAAATGATGATACATGTTGTAATATTAGAATACCCAGGCTAAATTGATGGGTAGCCTATACGTAGCACATGTTTCAAAATATTATGGGCAGCAAAACAGCTATTCAATTGCCAATAATGTTATAAGAGAAGAGTTTTACAATACTAACTGGCGTCAACATGAAACCATGACGACGAAAAAAAAAAGCAGCATGAATCTACGAAGACTTCTCTTTTTCGATTTGAATGTGCCTGAAAATTCAATTGTGGATTGAAGAAGCAGGAACATTAAAACTAGTTTCGAAACAAATAATAATGCCATTTACCGCTTCAATTAAATTTAAATTAGACGATGTTTGATGTACAAAAAGGTAGAAAAGCCGGAAGTAAAAAAAAAAAAAGACCATGAAGATACAATATATCCTCGTGGAAATAACCCTATGGAGGTAATAATCGACAATAAAGTCACGCCAAAAAAAAGTGCGGAATCATATAAGCAAGGACAGACGTGCAATAGAGGGCGTTACAGGAAAAAACACCAATAGCTTCTTTTATGTATGAAGATCCTTTCCTTATTTTCTTCTTTTCATTTTCTATTTTTTATTTTTATTTTTTGCATTTAAAACTAGTAGATATACAGTCCTTTTTCTTCCTCTCTCTTCCTCTCTTTTTTACTTTAATTCTTCTTTGCATATCATATCTCCCCTTTTATTCTCTTTTTTTTCCCCGCATAACATTTGTATATCCCGCACATGGCGTTCGCGCTTGTGGGTTATCCAGTTGTCGCACCCAATTATTTTCGACATGATCCATTCGACCATCCACCTCATCCAATATTAGCTCAAATATTACAGATTGTAGCATCGTCTCAGCATCATGCTCAAATTGCTACTTTTATGACAACAATGGTCAGCGAAAATGAATTTAAATATTTTAACCATTTATTCACAAATGGTACAATTGATAATGACGTTATGGAAGCTGCTGAACGACAGGCCGCAAATATTATAAAAAATGCAATTGAAAATACTGTCACAGCTGAAAATAATACCGCATCATCGTCGTTTTCGTTGTTACTCGATCCTTATATGTCATTTGGGTATTTAGACAATGAAAATGAGCAAAATCAACAACATAAATCTGTACCGAAAAAAGATGACAACAACGACTACGAGTACGATAAGGACAATGATGATGATTATGCTGATCATCTTCTACACAATAATATAATAACAGACCCGAAGCAGATCGAAAAGTATGGCTATGTTCCTTACTTGAACTACTACTACTATCACAACGATAGCGATCAGCAAGACAATCACGTTGATCAGGATCACTACTACATAGGCAACAGCGAGCATTGTGTCTCCGACGCAGAGAGAGCTGTACAACATCAAATAGATGAGCTCGAAACTATTTGCTCATCCTCATCATACTATACATTATCATCAGCAGCTATTATAGAAGAAGAAGTAGTAGAAGAAGGAAAAGAAGAATTTTCGACAATAAATTACAAAAACAGTATTCAACATGATCATAACACTGAAAACAAACATAGAAAATCTATTCCAACTACTTGTAAAAGCTTATTTCCTGGAACAGAAGGCCGAGAGAGGCGTGGTCATTATTACTATGATCTTTTTTCCGACATGCCAGACACAAGACATGCAGAGTTGGTCACAAAACGCTTAAATGAGGTTACACGACAACGTGTCCGTATTTGGTGAGAAGATCAAAAATTTAAATTTTTATTTATTTGTATACATTATGCGGTAGCCTATAGCTTACAACATCTAAATTTATTATTTATCACAATCTCTTTCAGGGACCCATACTATGCATCATATAATGGAGATATACCAGAACTAAATACCAATCAAGATTTAAATCGCTGTAGGCAAGTGAAAAATAAAATAAAGAAAAACGGAAGAAAAAAAATGTTGATTATGTGTATTTTAACTTTTTGATGCATAATAGCCATGTTAGTAGTAACACTAACGAGATTTCGATATTGACATTCGGCGATGAATTTCCGGAACTACCGAAACGTGAAACACAAGGCGCGCTTCCTTCAGGAACAATAAACAATAATAATAATTTACTACAAACCCCATCCATTGATTATGCTTCAGTTGTAAAACGAAATATTATTTCGAAAAGACACTCTTTACCCAAAATCAACAATGCACCGAATAATAATAATAATAATAATAACTATGTTTACGACAACAAAAACAACACCATTAATAATGGTACTAAAGAACAACATCAACACCAAAATCATTCAACCCCTCGACAACAAACACTTAATTTAAATATGAATCAACAACCGAATAAAAAAATATGTTATGAAAAAACTACTATGCATGATAATGACATTCATTTTCCTCCTTCTCATATTCAAAAAATTATGACGACAAATAATATTGATAATATAAATAACAATCTATGCCAACATAAACAAAAGCAGCAATATATGAAACATATGATAAGTGATTCGGAACCTGGTGTAGGTCAGGAACAAGTCGATTCTATAAAACACCACTTTTTAAAAAGTCAAACAGTTACGCCACATCCAGACGAGGCCCCAACGATAACAATAACAAAAGCAAACAATAGTAATAGCACTCATGAACTAAATTATGCAGCCATTGTTAAACGAAACACTCGTAATTATTCAATAGTAGGAGATGTTGCGAAACGAAAAGCAACTAGTCCACTGCAATGTGCACCCAGCAACAAGATTCAGAAAAAGCAAGAAAATAATACTACTAAATCAGCAGGTGCATCACGACTATGTAAAAACCATCAGGAAGATCAAGTAACAAGTATAATCAACGATGATGATGACAATGATAATAGTGGTAGTAGTAATAATATGAAGTTTGAAAAGTCCAAAATAGAAGGTTATAAAGTGAACGAGTTAAACTTGGGACCTGGTGTGAAAAAGGTAAACTTATATAAAATCATTAAAGCAAAAAAGATATATTATCTTCGTATTAACATATAACAAACCTACAAAAAAACCTACATACATGGTGTAATAATAATAAAGTCCCAGGATAAAACAAACGCCTCACAATTGATCTCGTCCCCTTCCCAGATTTCAGACACTGTACCTAATCCGTAAGTAGTAAAAATATGAATTTTTCATTTTACATTTAATATTAGAAGTGATGACTGAACTACTCACAATATTTTTGGCTCTTCTGTAAAAATGATTACAACAGTGGGAATTATTTAACACAAGAGTGTAATAACGATGAAAGTGAAGCAGATGCTAAGCTAGCAGAGGCTCCTATTGCTGTTGTCACTCCTTATGCCGAAATTGCAAGACGAAACTCTGAAAAGAAACATTTAATGTTTTTAAATGCAAGTGGACTCATGGGTATTAAATCCAACTCCCTTTCAAAATTCGATCGATTAGAACAGCAATTGGTACGACCTGCTGTAATTCCTTGGGTAGAAACTGGCGACCGATTAACTCACCTTTATCAAAAAGAGGTAAATTCAATAACAGGAGATGTTATGATAACGAGAAAAAAATGTGTGTCAAATGCACAATTTTTATTTTGTTTTCATCCACCACCTAGTTTTATATTTATTTCTATACAAATAAGGAGCAAACAAACAACGACTTATATATAAATATATAAATAATTAATATAATTAATTTTAATGCTATTAATGCTATTATTATTCTAAATCAGAGGAGACAGGCAAAAGAATACGGATTTCAAATGGACAGATACTTTCAGCTTTCACAAGGGTATTATCATCAAAAAGATTGGAAAAATGCCAAGTTCTATTCAGACAAAGGTCATTATTATCGTGAACGAATGCATGAACTTCATACAAGAGCTAGTCAACGGATATTTGAGCAACGAAATCAACAAGATGCACTATTTATAGATCTTCATGGGATGCACGTGGATGAAGCAAAAGCAAGTATCGTTCGTTGGTTTCAAGAGCTAAAAAACCATCGAGGCATTGTATACATTGTAACAGGAACAGGCCACCATTCTCGTCAAAGTGCTACAGCTACTATGGATAGCAACAAGGTATCAGAACGAAAATTAAGGCCGACGATCCGTGAATTTTTGAATAGTCTGTATCGATGTGAAGAAACAAGTGTACTTGGGGATGACAAAGGTGGTGTGTTTGCCGTTTATTTATGTCTTCATTTATATATTCCTAACAATAATACCTCAACATCGACATGTGTTTATTGTAAATTCAAAATGATATGAGTAAAAAAATAAAATAGTAATAAAACCATATATATGTATTCACAATCAGTGTTTTTGGCAAAGCAATTTTTATATACATAATTAATAATAAAAAAACTATACAGTATATCAGAGCGCTATATGCAAGTTTATAATAAGCAGTAACCGATAAAGCAATATTACATCAATATGGAATTCTATTTACATACGCATTCATGAATATTTCATTCAAATAGTTCATTTATAAGTGTTGATGAAGTTTGAATATAGACCAGTTGCTAAATCAGGAAAATATAATTGGATATTAGTACGTATCATCCCTAGTACTCTATAAAATTTAGTGAAGTTTGCTTTTGGTGTCCTAAACCTCAGTTCAGCCAAAAAATATAATAAATCAACGAACACCAGCCTAACCAAGAAAATTAATGATATTGATGTTTTAGAGTAACATTTATATTTATAGTACAAATAGTGATGTTAATAATGAAAGCTATGATCATATGTAGCTTCAAGAAAATGAATAAAATATACTGGATAAAGAACTACATATTACAATTGACTAGAAAAGAACAAAAATATATAAAGTTTTGGTTTGGAACAGAAAAATAATAAGTGACATTATGCTCATGAGGATCTACAATATGTTAGCACGTGTTATTACTGATAAAATCATCTCCTGTTTATTTTTACCTATGTATAACTTCATCCAAAAAAAAGAAAAAGAAAATATTACCTGCCTTTTTTATCATTTAAGCTATTCAATATATATATATGGACAATACAACAAAAAATCTCAATCAGGTTCAGCATGTGTATACAAACATGGGGAAACACCTCGAGAAATCGAAGATGATGTGACACACAAGGGTATAAGTATATCCAAAATTATACTCACATTTTTTTTTTTACATCAAACTACATCAAGTCAACGAGCAATGTGGCTGAATAAACCAAAAAGTACCAGCTACTGGATAAGTATTACCTCGAGTTACTGCTGGTAATAAAAACAATGAATTACAATATAATTCCTAAGTATGTACCTATATTTTTTGTAATATTATATTATGTGTTTATGCTATTTCTTTTTCTTTTATTTTTCTATTATATAATCAAACAAAAAAAAAAACTAACATATACATGTTACAACTATGCAGAGATTACAGGGCATTAAATAGATGGGGTGAAAAAATGATTGAAGAAGCTGAACGTGTAGCTAAAGCCAAAAGAGAAGGAAGACTCAAAGATGCAAAAGAGCACGAAAAACGTGCTTTAAAACACTCTACGTAGTTGAATAAGATGTAAAAATTCCAAAGCTAGCCAGCCCATATTAATGAGTGTAATATTTATTTTAGAAATCAGAACTGATTTATTCATTTATATGAACAACATGTTACCGAAGCTAAACCATATATTAAACAGTGGTTTGGTGATTTCTAAACACCATGTGGCGTTGTCTTTGTTACTCCTGGTGCTGGTCGACATTCCTCAATTAATAAAAGTGAAAAAGAATAATTGAAAAATGTTATCAAAGATTTCATCAAAACTATGTGTATGTGTCATGAAATACTACATGTTTATGGAAATGTCATATGAGTGGTGGTGTATTTGCACTCTTATTTATATTCAATATTCATGAGTATAGTATAAGTCATGGTTGACAATACCAGAAAAACTGCAGCATAAAAATGACAGATAAGTAAATAAATAAATAATATTAGCTTTAATAAATTATTAAAGTCAAGAATAAAAATAGCATAAAATATAATTATTTTATTTTTAAACTTGGGTTTGAGTAAAAATCTGATCTTCTCTTTTCGTCGGCGGCGGTGTTTACAGTCTGAAAAATACTTGTAAATTATATAACAGAGTTTGTGTACCTCATGTAAAATGTGCTTTAATGATTTAAAAAATGCATTATGTTTAATATAGCTCAGCCGATGTAGCCCCAAGTCTTGTTTCTTTTAATAAAGTATCCTTTCGTTCATTGACCGATTACCCATTAGGGAAAAAAAAAGATAGCACTGTACTAATTTTTTTTTATAGAACCAAGATTCATTATCTTTCTATTATTATTTTTAGAGTGACAGAATTTTCAATTTTGCACTTAACTAGTTAAACTAGGTTATACCATTCTCTGGTCGTGTTGGCAACTATAACCTTCTTGCCAGCAGCGGCATAGCGGGAAGAAAAAAACAATATATAGAAAATAAACGCCTCATTGTTCAAAGCGACGTAATGGACAACGTGGCACAAAAGATTAAAGGGTTGTGAGGGGGCGCAGCTATTTTGTGCAACAAACAGAGTTAACACTTTTGCGGCTTTCTTTCTCTTGAATTAATAGAGATGATATAAATTTTCTTTTTTTTTTTTTTTTTAACACACTTAAAAAAAAACCTTACAACTGACACAGCATAACTCACATGGTATCCTCGTCCTCACCGTTTTCCGCAGGCCGTACACTTAAAAACCTTTTTAAGGACAGCAACCATGCCCGCACCTCAAACGTTTCGTTGAACTCGGAACCAACACCATCTTCTTCTGGGACTAACAGAAGACAAAGCATTAGCGCATCATCTTCACATCACGGTGGTAGTAATAATCATCACCATCAACAACAACAAAAACAAAAAGAAAAACAACAACAACGATTTTCATCAGCTCAATCCGAACCCCCTTTACACGACCGTCCATTACCTCCATCACCTCAACCAAAGTCATCCTCCCGACCTCCTGTCAGTAAGCATAATAATAAAAGAAAGGATTCAACAACTCCGTTCTATAAACGATTTTCGCGCGTACCTTCAGTTGACGAAGATTTAAAAGAAACATATTCAGTATATCTTTCAATGGATAACGTTTCAATGAATAATAGTAACGAAAGTAATGTAAGTTCGTTACAACAACGACAATATCAATCCCAACAACAGCCAGCTTTACCACCAATACCGCCGTCCCATTCTAGGCATAAACGGGAAGATTCAGCATCTGTACATAGTGGTAGTTCTGGTAACAATATTAGTAACATAAAAAATACTGATGGTGGGAGTAATAACAGCAGTAGCAACAGTATTGGAGGAAACAGTAGCACCCAACAACATTCTTCACCACCAAAGGAACAACCACAACATCCACGACAACAAGAGAAACATGAAGCTCCCTTAAAAAAAATACCTAAATCTGCCGTTCAAAAAAATAGAACAACTAAATTATTGAACCAAATTGAAGAATTAAAAATTACTCGAGATCAAGAATCTTTGGAGCTCGAGAATCGTTATTACAAGCTACAACATACATTGGATGCTAAAGAAGCAGAACTGAATAGACTTTCTGCAAATTTTCATAAACACATCAAGGTAAATATACTTTTGTTTTGAATAATATACATTCAACAACATGTTTCTTACTTAAACTGCGCCTCATAACAACTCCTCGATATAACCTTTTTTTTAGACGATACGTGCAACAGATGATGATTTTAGTACAATTAGAGTCAATTTAACAATGTTACAATCCAAGATTGCAACACTACCCTTATCGTTAAAGAAATATGCTGACGACAGGGCACTCATGACACGATATTTTGCAAATCATTGGCCAGCATTGAAACCTACCATTGAGCGACTTTGCAAAAAGAAGGATGCATTAGATTATAATATCATTTGTCTATTTGTTGAAAAGTTAGTCACTGAAGAATTAGTATCCAGCATATACCATACACCCATCATTGTTGGATTACCTACCAACGAAGCTTATTTGCAAATTTCAGAATACATGGCAACGCATGACAAGGACTGGGCTCTTCGACTGCGACAACAAATGTGTAAGTTGGCTGTAAAATCCATAGCAACAAACGACGCAGCTGCCAAGCCCATTGCAAGTGCCAAGAAAGAAGTCGTAGATCGAATTATTTCCAAACTAGGTAAAATCTACAGTGCAGAAGGCCATGAGGTACTTAATTCGAAAATAACAAAATTTGTGGATACAGCATGTGAATTGAGTGCAGCCATGCATAGTCAAGATGTTTCAGTCGATCCAGCAAAATTGATAGAAGGTAAAGATAAGATACAGGATGACCTGGTTACTATTCAAAATGGTTCATTAGACAATGCTACAACGATCCGTGTGGTTGTATGCCCGCCATTTACAGCTTCTGAAAAACAAACAAATGATGTTGTTTTAATGAAAGGAAAAGTCATTTGTATGTAAAAGTTCAATTTGAAAAAAACCTTTCTCTCTACAGTTCTTATTATTACTACGATATTGTTATTATTATCATTATTGCTATCATTATTGCTATCATTATTATTCTTTTTTTCACACGCACACGCACAAACACACAGATAAATCATCTTTCCTATCTCACTTTTGCAGCCGTCTATATGATCTCTACGTGAGCATTTCTTTCTATTCCTTGATACGTTTTTCCCAAATCATCCTATTTACTATTCATTCTTAAATACCATTTCTTTTTTTTTACCACACAGCCTTGTAGATTTTTTTTACAAATTATATTCTTACTATTTCTATCTATATGTATGTTGTATGTAATATTTCCTTTGACAGTAATTTTTATTTATTTATTTCGTCTCTGTATAAGATGTTTGTATTAAAATCTGTGTTATATTTAAAACGAATCAATTAGCCAATAATTACACTTACATATATTACTTTAATATAACTAATGTAAATTAACACAACAAAATGTTCATAATTAATTTTTAATTTTTAATGCACTGATGTTTCAATCAAAGGTTTCTGTGTCCCAATTTAATATATTATTAGATATATAACTCTACTTTATAGGAAATATGAAGTGGTTGCTTAATAGTATCTGTCATTTTGTTCATTTACTGCGTACTTTTTTGTAACATCTTCATCTAATAGATAATATACTGTAGGTTTAACTATTGTGATATAATGATTAAACACGAGGTTGTTAGAGGTGCCACAGAGAGGCATATTGATCAAGGTTACTTTTATCTTAAAATATACGCGGTATTGATTCAAGGGAAAATCAAAATTTTCTTAATAAAGAAAAATCGAGTTACGTAGTTCCTGATTATATTTTTGAAAGGAGTGTTTATATAATTTTTTTTACAGATAAAATAATTAATATAAAATGGGACGCTTTTTCATGATAAAAAAAAAAGGTCAGTTAGTATAATCTAAAAATCATCCAGAATGAAAACAAGACATTTTATTTCATAATACATTAATTCTTATTCAGCATCAGTGAGTGGCTTAATATATTTTCCGTGATATGATGGTACACCTATGCTATTCTTGGACATAAGTAAGGTTTCAAAATATGCTATAAGATAATCATATGTAGACATTAAAAAAAGGACGTGAGTACATAGTTTGTGTATAAAGTATACAAAAAATAATTTTATATTTTTTGAAAACTTACGTTCATAGATATCACCATCATATTTGGCAATAGGAGCCTTTAATACAAAGTCGGGATAACCCCATGCATCGGTCAAACCAATAAGTTGTTTACGAAGATTCTTGGTTGCCTAAAAAATAAAGAGCGTTAAAATATAAACGTACAAATACAAAAAAGCATTACATTATAATAAAAAAAAAAGTTAATATTATATACCATCAAATAAACCTTCTCTATTTGCTTGACTTGTTGTGGTGTAAGGAAACCTTCCTTAAATCCTTGATCACTATAAGTATGTAAAGTATGCAAGCCCCACAAAGCAGTCATGCGACGCATAATTTTGGCGACCCCAGGATCGGCGGATAGATCGGCCTTATCATACTTTCCAACTGCATCAGAATATAAGAATGCGGCGGCATGCATTTCAGCCGCACGTACCGAATCCAGTAATAAATCATTGTGAGTGGTACCAGCCTTTAAATCTTCGCGAATACTATTCAACTATGTAATTATCCATTGTTAGAAGTCCATTATTATCCGGTGATGTAAACTTTTATCTTTTCATAAATATACATACTCTCTTAACCAAGATAGTAAACAATGCTTCTTCAATCAAAGACAAATTGTCAAGACACATGGAAACATCTGTAACGTGCCATTGAGGTACAGCAAGATATTCCTTAGCACGAATGAAGTAATGTGTTGAACTCTTGAATTTGAGTTGGGGATATTGATCATGTTCCAATTTTTGTGTCAATAAATGAAGCAGAATTTTTGCAGTTTGTTGCAACAAGACTACGTTATCACCACCACCCGTGGTCAAAACACCCCAATCATCAATGATTTGACCAATGTTATTATAAGCAGAATACGCATGACCACCACAAGCACGTCGGCACGTTTCCAATACATCAGAGCCATACCAACCCGTCAAACCTTTTAAACACGCAGAAATTGCATGCATATCCCCCATATGATACATATACACTTCGGGATCCATATTACCACCAGCCGTTAAAATCTTGAATTGTTCATCTAATGTTGAAGTAGCGGACCGTACCATGTAAACAAACGACACAGCAGGAGCAAATTTACCATAATGAGATAAGTAGTCCATAATTTGTTCATTATGACTACCCTGGCGACGAACAACACCATAACGTGTAGCAATGGCAACGGCGTGGGATACCATCAACATACTATTCAAAACAAGCATGACACGTTCTGGAATTAATGTAGCATACATGACAACAGGAGAAGGGGCAGGTGTATAGTTCCCTTGACGATCCAAGTCAACCCAACGATTTAACATTTGTGTACGTGGGATACGGGTATGATGGAATTGAATCCAACCATTATCTAAACCAGAACGACCCACTTTATGTCCAATATCACCAGCAATGACATTAGGCATTAATTCGCCAGTTGAACGATCACGTAATTGTACAATAAACCAGTTATGGCCCATGTGTTTACCATCAATATACGTTTGAGCAATCACCATAGTATGTGTTGCTGTTTTACCAGCCATACCGATCCACCATTTGGTGGCAGTTATTGTCGGTGAGTTGATAATGAATTCATCGGTATTGATATCATAAGTAGCAGTGGTTTCAATATCACGAAGTGCTGAACTATGACCTAATTCAGTCTATAGGTGAAAAAGTTTTGTTAAAAATAAGGTTGTTGCCAATCCCTTTCCCCTCCTCCAAAAAAAAGAAGACAGTTACCATAGCAAAGCAACCAAAGATTCGATAATTATCGACATCATCAAGCCATTCATCACGTTGTTCATCACTACCAAGCATAAGAAGAACGTTGCGGAAAAGGGCTCGATGAACACCAATACGCATTGAAAAGCTTTCAGAATAATTAACTAGAGCTTGGAAAAGTGCTTCTGCAAATTCTGGTCCCTGGCTACGAATCACAGGGTCTTGTAACAATTTGACAAAACGATGAATTTGACCCATTGTGCTTTTAGAAATCGTAAAAATAAACGAGAAAATAGGTACATATAAGTATAGGGCTATTATATATATATATGAAAGAAGAATAAAAGAAAAGTGACTTACAATTCCCGTGATTCATCCTTTGTTAACTCTACAAAATTACGAGGAGGTTGAACGACAAGTTCTGGATCACTCTTGATGAGAGCAAACGCTTTTTGCTAGAACATTTAGTTTATTATGTTATGTAAGCATCAGATCAGTTATTTCATGCACATATATAACAACGAAAATGGCTTCATTTTATTATTTACCATAAGAACATACTGTTCTCTGCCTCCATGCCAATGATGAGCAAGTGCTTCAATATCAAAATCAGCAGATGCACGTTCAGCAGCCATATCCTTTGGAGCTTGTTGAGACATGGAGGAAGGAGTCAAATTAAGTTGCTGTTTTAATTGAGCCAAACGTATAGCAGCAGATTTAGCATTAGCAGCTGTAGATTGATTAATAGGTATCGTCATAATAATTAAAAAAAGTTGATTGATATATGTAAAAAAAAAAGTATATTAAAATAAAGACCAAAAAGTAAAGAGGAGAGAAAAAGGAAAAGAAACAAAAATAAATAAATAAATAAAGACAACCATCCCCATCATTCAAAAAAGTATGTAAATCACATCGCGTAAAAAAGAAATCTGTGGGGTATATCCATGTGAAAAAAAAATCACTCTTGTCAGTCTGGGAAATGATATTACCCATAATTTTTTTTAATGCGTTAAAAAATTGACTAAAAGGGAGTGTTTGTGTGTGGGGTATATATTATGTATTATTATTTGTTTTGTTGCTGCTCTTGATGTTGATGAGGGTTATGTGGTTCATAAGGTTGTTGTAATAATTGATGAGAATGTTGCGGTTGATGTGGTTGTATCATATCGTTAATTTCGGGTTGTAATCGTGGGTTTGCTTCTACCAAATCGCTGATTAATTCAATCAATTTTCCTTTATCCAAAGGTGCTAATATAAAAACAACAAAATAATGTGAGAATTCTGAGCTAAACTTTTCCCAAGCTTACTTTCTTTCCCTTAAGTTAATATCATACCGAGTAGTTTATCCAATGGAAACTGTTGTTGCTTTTCAATACCGGTCCGATTCCGTTTAATCGTATGTAACATTTTATCATGCTTACTTCTTGGTGGGGGCATTACTTGTAATCGTCCAATGGAATCATCCACTGATGTATCTTCCATTAATTCATCTTCAGATGCTCGTCGTTTACGACCTTTTTAAATACAGATTGTTTGTTAGTTAACATTTTAATTTTTAAATAAAAAGACTGATAAAAAAAAAATAATGACAAAAGCTGTTTAGTACCTTTCGAAGGTAAATCTTCTTGCTGTGATGGTGAAATTGGTGTTGAATAAAACGTAGGACTCTTTGGTTTTCCGAAATAATGAGATGATTTGTATAATTGTTGTTGTTGTCGAAAAATACTATTTTGACTCGTCATTTTTTTTTTCTTAAAAAAGAAAAAAGTAGTTATAGGTAAGGGCTTAAAAAAATTAGAAGGGTTTTTTTTTTCCAAAGACATTTTCTAGCTGACTTTCCTTTCTCGGCTTAAAAACCGCAGTGCATAAAAGTGCACTTTATGTATTAAATAAAAAAGAGTGTTTCGATGCGAATGCTGAGTTTAGAAGCTTTGCTTGACTTGAGTGCGTATTATAATTTTGTTTGAGGGTGACCCATAATCTATGTGATAATGGTTTTTGGATATTCTAGCTCGGGGAACATGTAAAGAAAAATGAATTATTCTTTTCTCTCCTACCTCTGTTTCTTGATAAAATATATGGATTAAAGCACTAAAATCGCATTTGACTAATTTTATTTAGCATGAGAATTATAAGATTAGCTGGCAATTCACTACCCAGGAAAAGGCGGTTAAGTTCAATTACAAGTAAAATAAGAGGGAATGAATAAGATCAGTTATATATTATAATAGTGGTTATATGAAGCTATATTGTAGCCAAAAACCATTCTTAATCGAAAGAAGAACACTAGATTTCTTCAATCAGCGCATCAAAAGGCTGTTTGAATATTACGTTTTCGGCGAGTTACCACTATTTGTCTGTTTCATTGTGTATATATATCTGAAGCCTTGAGAATTTAAAAATACAAATAAAATCATTTTTCTAGAAAGGCTGGTTGTATACTGATGAAGAAACAAGTCTAGTTAGCATTTTGCATAGAGTTTTTATTTTTATTTTTTGAAAAAAAAATTAGATAGTAGATAAACAATGAAGGCTTAATCTGGGAGACATTTAGCCGACGTCAAAGTTCACTTGCCTCGTGTCCCACGCTTTAAAAAACCTTTCTTCTTTTCACCTATCTACAGTCTATTTAGCCAACTTTTTTTTTTTTAGGATATTCCAACAAGGTTCAAATCTTGTCTTTTTTTCAATACAGTTCAATGATTACATAAGCTTAAAACGTACATTTTTTCTCTACCTTCTATTGTTCGATCACAGTACGATACTACAGCAGGGGCTGGCATCAGGCACACTGTAAATGTTAATACATAAACTCTTGAAATATTAAGTAACACAAAGCGTGTATGGACTTCTGGCTCGACAAACGAATAACAATAAGATTATTTACAGGAAATCCATTATTAAATTCAACTAGCATTCCATCAATTAACTTGGCTTATTATTTTCTTTCCTTGAAGGCTATGAATATATTTGAACTTGTAATTATGAATTGTGACAAGGCGGAGATTGTATAAAGGCTCTCTTTTACATATAATAGCTGGTTTCTAATCTGCAGTACAAATAGACAATTAAAAAACTGGTTTCTCATAATTCGTTATGTTTTTGTATATGTAATAGTAGTAATAATCTGAGAAACTTGTTTATGGCGTCGATTCAAGAATCCATCTTTCAAATTATATATGCTAATAATAATAATAGTAATAATAGTATAAAAAGAACAATAGAGAGAAGTTGTAGTAGTATCAGGGGAAAAAAAGTATTTATTGTGTACACTTTTAATTGAGAAAAGAAATCCCAGCAAGAAAGACTAAACCTTATCAAGACAAAAGAACTATAAATATTACAATAGTTAATTCATCACTATGGAAACAAATTGTATTCAATGAATGTTCTATGTCATGGTGAAAATTTTAACCTATTATTATAAAGTTGCCACATTCTAATATAGATAACTCTAAAAAAAATATTCTCGATTTGAGCAAAGTAATTACTTGAGCACTTGAAATTTTTTAAGATACAATGGATTCTGTTTTTTTACATGTGATACGATTCACTAAATAAAGGATATTTATAAGGTGTCCAAAAGAAAAGTGCACGGTACTTATTGCTTAATGAGGTTTGTTACATCAGTAGTATAGCATTCATCTTCCGCTTATATATTTACAATTCCTCAATATCCCGAAGCTTCTAATGCATGTCAAAGACATTGGCTTAAAAATACAAAAAAAGGTTCCCAGAACTTTTTATTTTATTTTACGTTGCTCATAGAGTTACTCGATGTTGTTAGTTAGATTTATAGAATGAATATATAAAACGAGAGTCTTACATTTACAATTTTTTACGGCAATATACACGTAAGAATAGGGGGTGTATAGTAATTATATAATCATCTGCAACTTTAAATATAATTCATTATAATGACAAATTTTGCTTTTTGGCTATTGTCTCCTGTTAACTCTACAACTTGTTTGATTTGAATTGGCTGATTAAAAAAACTTCTCAATTCATTACAAAAAAAAATAAAAAGTTTTAAATAAAAAGCACCTGGTACTAGAATTATACATAATATATTTCGGTTTTAGTTTATGTACTAACTTTATTGCTACAAAGAGTGAGGCTGTTCCAAATAAAAAGAAAATTGCAAATATCTACCATCATGAAAATAATGTTACTTTATAATAAAGTACACTACGTAACTTGAAAAAAAAAAGCATAAGGCAATGATACCATGTTTAGTAATTGTCTATGTTATACACATTAGAAAGGGAAAGAAAAAAAAATGTTTGTTAAACTATAAGAAACATTGATGGTCAAGAATAAAGTTTTTACTTCAAGAACAAATAATATCTACTATATTATTTATGAGGATTGATAATTGACTATTGCTATGTGGAAAATACTAGTTTATATTACTTTTTTACGTTATTACTGTCGATTATTCCAATAATCAGTATAATCACTTGAAATAAAATATAAGCAAGTAAAAGTGGTGTATTAATTTCCATGGATTCTATAGACATTATTCCATATTCTTATTATAAAAAAATTATATGCTTCTTTTTTACTTTGAACCCGGCTCAAAAAAAAAATTATTTAGGTTTGACAAACTTACCATTGTCCTTTTTTCTCAGTTTTTTTTTTTTTTTTTTTTTGACTTTTTTCCACGTGCACAACTCCTTTGATCGGCAATATCGACACTTTACGAAACAGTTCAAATCGAAAAAAAAGAAGCCAAACACTAATATTGTATCACTATAATTTTTTATATAAAAAAAAAAAGTTTGACGTTTTTTATTTATACTTGTTCCTACTTGTGACATTATTATTTATGCTTTTTTAGTAATGTGGGCTAATAATAATACTAACAAAGGAAAATAAAAAGGGGGAGAAGGGAAATAAATATAACCTTTTTTTTTTTTTTTTTTGGCTGGAAAAAATTACGCCTTTAATTATTAATTTTATTTTTTTTCGGGGGGTAAGGGGGGGAATTGAAATGAAGAAGTGAAATGCGCGATACATATAGGACAACATAATATATGATCAGTTCATGTTGAGTAATATAATATTGGCTTTGACCTTTGTCCCGGTCCAGATGGCGATGTACACCATAAAACTCGCGTGGTTGCACAGGCTAGCTGCTCATTGGTCTGGGTTCCCGAACAAAAAAAAAAATAACGTTGCACCCGCACAAATAATAACTTCTATCCAAATAATAAATAATAATAATAATAATAATTATAATAATATCAATATTAGAAGTTCTTTTTTTTTTTTTTTTTTTATTCTTTTTTTTCTTTCTCTTTCTTTTTCTTTTTTGTTCATTCACTTTATTTTTTTGCTTTTCTTTTTCCCCTTCTTTTTTTTTTAATACAAACAAACAATAGAAACATAATAAAAAAAAAATTATGGGTCTGCTAAAGATAAGCAGTATTTATAAGTCGCGTCGGAATAATAAAGACCATGACCCTTATGCGCCACCATCATCTTCACGATCCAATACTGTATCATCTACACCCGTGCAAAATGCTCCAAAACTCGAGCCACTCTCACTTAATTTAGATTTTGATACGAATTCTTCATCTGTGCCACTTGCTGCACCTCCTCCAGTCCAAAATAATAATAATAATAATAATAATAATAATAATAATATGCATTCAGCTTCTTATCGAAAGCCTATTGATGGTTCAGCAGTAAGAGAACTTGCTCCTTCTTCAACAACTACTTTCACAAGTTCAATAAATACTACAAATACAACTACACCTGCAGGTCCGGGTGCTAGTCTTTTTGATGATATCTTTGCTGAACTCAAGAAACCTGTACAATCCGAGGAACCGGCAAAAGGTAAAAAATAAAAAATAAAAAAAAAATAACGAAGAGGGAAGGGGGGGAGGAGGAGAACGACTTTACTTTAAAAAGTAATAAAAAAAATTAATATTAATATTCTCCCGTTTTTTTTTTTATAAATGTGAAACCAGATACTGACTTGCAAAATGACTTGTCAACGTATTTGGCACTTTCGAATCAATTGGACTATGGTGGTAACACGACAACTACAACGAGGCAAAATGTCACCTCAACCAAATCGGGTGATGGCCCGACAGCAAATCCCAAGCCCTCCGAATTGTTTGGTAGTGATAGCATTTACAGCAGTTATTTAAATAATTTACGTTTAACTGACGACAATAACAACAACAACAATACAACAACTACCACTACTTTATCTTATAATGATAATTCTATGTTTTCCTCTCTTCTTAATGGTGGTAATAATACAACTCAACAACAACAAGAACCTACTCCACCTCCGGTACCACAAACAACACAAAAAGTACTAGATTCTGATGTATCAGATGAGGATGAAGATGACAAGAAAGATTCTAGTGAGGAAGAAGAAGATGAAAAAGATAAACGGATGACCAAGGGAATGCAACCTATTATGGCTCGAAGAGGACAGGATCATCGCTTGAATGTGGAACGTAAAGTTAATACTTGGGCAACTCGTGTAGATCCAGAAGCAGAGTTGATAGAGATTAACGAAAACATGATTGAACGTATGAAAGATCGACATAGACAACAATACAGGGTGGCAGCCATGCGTCAACAACAAATGATGTACACTATGGGATCTCCAACTATGCAACCTTCCATGTTTCCTTCAGGTCCTACTCCTCCTGGTATGGGTGATCCAATGATGTATCCTCCTAATACGCTTCCACCACAACAACAAAATGGTATGGATCCAATGATGTATAATCCTCAACAAATGGACCCCATGATGTATAATGGCAATATACCACCCACTGGTGTACCTAATGGAATGGCACCTGTTCCTTTGCCACCCCCTGCCATTCCACATTCTCAACAACAACAACAACAACAACAACCACAATCATCCGGAAGTTCTTCAGCTTCTCGACCACCACGTCGTTCAGAACCATCTTCACCTGTTCTTTCTTCATCTGCTGCAAGTTCAGTATCTTCTTCTAACGTTGAGCCTGTTACAACAACCTCTTCCCCTATATCAAGAAAAAAACAGAATCAACAAAGTGGTAGTTCAGTTTCATCTTCCGTTGAAGACCAGCAAAAGAAATCATCTAAAAAGAAAAATAAGCAACAAGAACGTCGTGCCAGCTCAGTAACTTCCCTTCAGGATATCAATTCTTCTAATGAACAGCTTCATAATCAAAGTAATGTTGAACCTGAACAACAACAAAAACCATCGAGTAAAAAGAAGCAAGAATCTACTGTTGTTTCTGACCGTCAAGGTTCGAAAAAGAAAAATCGACAATCAGGGGTCACTGATTCAACAGAAAAGCCTGAACAACAACAATACGAAGAACCCAAGAAAATGAAAAAAGTCAAGCAACATACACCATCGGGTTCTATTTCATCTGTTCCTGATCATCATTATGGTGGTCATTCCAAAAAGAAACAATCAAGCAATGTTGCTGCTGCTCATGATCAACTGATTGGTAAAAAACAACCTAAGAAAGAAAAATCAGTATCAAAGCCCGCCAGCATGAGACGATCCAGTGTGAGCAGTGTGGATAGTTCAAGCAATAGTAGTATTAGTAGCATCGAACGACCCGTAAGACAAAAACCAAAAGAAACAGATGCTGACGGTGATGATGAAGACAGTGATGAAGGACATAGTAGTAGTCGAGCTAATAGTATAAGAAGCAAAAAACATAGCAAGAAATCCAAAGAATCATCTAAATCGTCTCGCAGTTTACGTCATTCCCGATCTTTGCCGAATATTAAAAAGAAGAAGAAAAAACAACTTCAAAAACAACAAGAATATCAACAGGATGATCAACAAAGTGTATCTTCACCTTTAGTTGTTCCCCAACGTAGTTCATCTACAAATACAGCTTCACAGCGATTAAAACATGCAAAAAGTAATCCTGATATGCAACAACAACAACAACAACAAATGGGTTATCCAGGTTATTATTATCATCCTCAACCTGAACTTCAACATGAATGGGATCGTATGCAAGCTTACCAACGAGAACAACAATTGAAACAACAGTATATACAACAAATATATGGGACTGGTAATAATTCACGTCGAGGACCAGGAGGCCATCCCCCTTCTATGATGATGATGCAGGGCGGGTCTTCGGCTCATATTCAACAACCTTCTCACATGATGCCATCGTCACCTCAACAACATCATCAACAACAACAACCATATTACAATCCTCATCATCAGCCACAACAACAATTTCATCATTATCCTCATCAACAAACACAACAACCTTATTACCCCATGCGTTAAAATATATATAGCATACACTCATACACTCTTATAAAATATATAATTTATCTGATTTTTTTTTTTTTTTTTTTTTTTTACAATTGTGTTTTTTTCCCCCTTTGTTTTACATAGTTAAAATATAATAAATAATAGTAGTTAATAAAATAAAAAAAATATTTATAAAAAAAAAAAGAAAGATGAGAGAGGTTATGTTTAGAAAGGGGACAAAAAAAAAAGAAAAGAAAAGATCATATACATTAGAAGAAGGGACAAAAAAAAAAAAAGAGAAGCAAAAAAAAAAATATACAAAGAGTTATCTAAAAAAAAAAAAAATTAGATAACTTCCCATTCACCCCCTTCATCATCCACAAAGATCAGCGGTTTTTTCTTGTTTGGGCGTCTACTTGGAGTTACACCATCGTCATCTTCATTACTACTACTGTTATTACCACTACTAATACTACTATCATCGCACCAATCCCATCCTGATTGTCGTCTACGTTTATGTTGAGCTATTACTCTTTTACGAGCAACAGCTTCTATTCCTTTTTTCACCATAACATCAGCTTGTTCTAACTGCTCAGCTTTTTTTCGTAGTTCAGCAACAGTTTGTCGTAGTGCATCTACTTGATCATCATATTCTACTTTATTAAAAGTGGATGTAGGTTTCTCCTGTTTTTCCACTTTATGATGTTCTTGGTTTTGTTGTAGTTCTTCTTGTTCTTTTTGTGATTGTGATACTTCTTCTTCTTCTTGCTGTTGTGGTTGAGTAGATGATGATAAGGTTGTTAATGATGTCATTATTTGATTATTTTGTTCGTCTTTAATCCAAGCTCCAGGTAATGAAGTATGTGTTGTTTGAAGCATGATTCCTACTTCTGAAGGAAATAATACAGAAGAAACAATAGCTAGTGGCAGTGATACTTTATCTTCCTTATCAGAAGTTCTTGCCTGATAATCATAGGCTCCTGGTAGTTGATATTCTATTGTAGTTGTATCGTTTACCATGATTCTATTAAACTACTTTCAAAACTATTATATATATATATAGTACAACTATATAAACTATATATATATATATGTGTGTGTGTGTTTGTGTAAAATATTTCAAGAATAAGAATTAAGATAGAGAAAAGAAAGAAAAAGAAGAAAAATAAAGAAAAAGGGGTTGAAAAGAAAAAAAAAACAAAGAGAGCGCGTGAGACTTAAAAAAAAATTGAAGCTATAATAACAACAACTATTACTAAGTATATCCACCAAATAACAATATCACTTTCCTCCCCCCTCTCCACTCCTCTCTTCCCATGAACACATCAGCAGGTCAATACCAATTTTAGTAAAATATACATGAATTTTTTTTTTTCGTTGGTTTGTTTTTATTTCATTATGTATAAAATTTACTGAGCTGCTACAGCAGGTGCTTCAGCAACGGGTTCAGCAGCGGGTCTACCGAAATCTTGGCTGATAGGTTCAGTAATGTAGGATTCATCCTATATAAAATAATAAATAATATTATTAGTTATCTCATTTTTTTTTAATTAATGTAAACTCATTTCCCTTTTTTAACAAATTTAACTTTTTTTTTTCCATTGTTATTATATCCTCTCTCTCTCTCTCTCTCTCTCTCTCTCTCTCTCCCCTTTTTTCTCCTCCTAAAATAATATAATTGCATATATTAGTTGATTTTTTTTAAAAAAATACCTTAGGTTCAAGGATGGTGATAACATCAGGCAATGGGTTCTTGGGGCCTTGACGACCAGAAGGATCGCTATCCAACATAATCTTGACCTTAATACCAAGGACACCTTGACGTAACAAGACGTGACGAACAGCGGTGGTAATGAAATCACGGGTAGGTTGACCAGAGTGAATCATGAAACCGTCACCGAACTTCATAGCCTTAGCACGGGCAGCACGAAGCTTACCAGAGACAACAACTTCACAACCCTTAGCGCCAGATTCCATAACGAAACGGACGACACCATAACAAGCACGACGAACAGCCAAACCGTTCAACAACTTGTATTTGACAGATTCAGCTTGAGCAATAGCGCACAAACCACGGTTTTGGACACGTTCAGCATACAATTCGACGGCGCTTTCAGAGAAACGGAAACGCTTTTGAACAAGAGTAGTCAATTCACGAATACGGCGACCCTTTTCACCAAGAACGTTTTGGGTGTGAGTAGCACGGATAATAATTCTATTATTTATATGTATAAAATACAGTTAATATATATATAACTTTCTTTTCCCTTATATATATATATATCTCTCTTTTTTTCTTTGTCTCTTGTTCCATGTTGATAAAAATAAAATAAAAAGAATTAAAACGTACTCTGTGCGGGAGGGAGTATTACGGACTTCGACACCAGCGTAACCATCTTCGGCCAATTCGCGGGTAAGGAATTCGTTCAATTCGGCGTAGAAAACACCATCAGCGACCTATTTTATTACATTTTTTGAATTTTCTCCCAAGTCAGTTTTGTCATGTTCGTTTTCCAATTAAATAATCTATTTCTCTTTTATTATTGTACAATGATAATATTTTTTTTTAAAATATATATATAAAGGTACAAAAGAGAGTTGATGTATAAAAAAAATTCGCATTCTGGGGTTACTTACGAACTGAAAAATGAAATCGAATCAAATGTTCCAAAAAAAAGATAATGTTGATAATATACAAAAATAAAAATAAAAAGTTGAGTCATCAGTTAGTTATCCATCCATCTATTCTGTTCATCCATCTATTCACGTATCCATCTCATCGAGTGTTGTAATGTTTATTTTGTAATATGCCCCCCATCTACCTTTCTCTTCTTGGAGATCTGAGCGGCAGCGGCAGCCATATTGGTCAGTTGGAAAAGGAGGTTCTATAGTTACAAGCAAACGAGCATTTTAGCTGCTCCTTTCAATAAATTGAAATTCCGGCCTGACTGTGGGCAAAGCAACCAAGCAAATCATAATTAATTAATATATTCTTTTTTTTTTTCAAACCGTTTATGCATTGCTTTTAGTTCATACCATTTTCTTATTTTATTAATATTTGATTGATTATCAATTATCTTAAAATAACTAATATATTTTATAAAGAAATATTCTTGTTTTGTAGTTAAGCAAAAATTCCCAATACGTGTCTATAAATCTATAAATTAAATGTGGGTAAAGAAAAGATACTGTATTATCATGAAAACAAGTATCTTTGATAGTGAAACAAGTAAGTAGAAGACACTGAAAATCTGTTCCTCCAATGTAGATACTTACTCGTTCCATATAAATAATCTTGTTTATCATTAAAAGTTTATCAATTCTTCAAAATACATTTGATTAATTAAAAATCCTTGTTTTTATCATACTATGTCTGTGATAAAGCGGTATTCACGATTATTGATCTCAAAGCTATATATCTTGATTAGGAGACCTGTATCAATACCTTGAAGCTAATATCTCAAAAGAATTTAATTTTCAAAACTAAAAAGAGTCTATACTTAGTAATTTATATTGAATTCATATCATTTCCCTTTTTACGTACATAGAATATTAATATACCTGTTACATTATGAACTCTTTTTTTTTTTTGTAATGTATTGTGAATAAACTAGTTGAAAGAATTTAATTGTACAGTGTTCTATTTACTAATGATTTATTTCTTTTTTGGTTTAATTTCTATACTTGAGACTAGCTGATCTTTATATGATTATAACCACATTTTAATACATCTAAATAAAATAACATAATCCATGCTTATTCTGTTCTCTCTCTTTATTTGAAATGTAAATGGTATATGGATATTTATGAATTTATTTATAGCAAAATAAAATATGGCTTTTTTTTATCAAATACATAAGAATTCATTTGTTATTTCTTTAAAGAAATCCAATGATTCTTGTACAGACATTTTACAACGTACAGGACGAATCATATTATCTTCATCTTCATTTAAATATAATATTTCTTTATCTTCATTATCATACATATTTCCTTGTCCATCTGTTTTTGGTCTTACTCGCTATAATGATAATAATAATAATAATGAATTAATTCTTTGTTATTTTCAATTACCTAGAAAAGAATAAAATTATACATACTCGAATAGATTCTCCACCATATTCTCCAACGATAGACGTCCAGATTTCTTTTACTGAATGAATATTTCGTATATAACAAATAACATTTTCTTCATCCGTATTATCATTAGAGTCAGTTAAACTAGCATGCGTTGTATTTTTACTTGAGAATAATGTTTGTAATGATACTGAACTACTACTTGTTTCAATATTATTATTATTATTATTATTGTTAGTTTTATTACTAGTCGTCAATGAAGTTGTTGTTGTAGTATTAGAATTACACTTTGATGGTGTAAAAAATTGAGTAATTGTTTGATTTTTAACATTTGTAGTTTCAGTTGATTTTCGTTTCCTTTTGGTTGTTAAAATATTCTTTTTTACTGGAATATTTTTCTTTATCGGATCACGTTGGGTTATAAAAGTTGACTTGATATTATGAACACCAGTTTTGTTATCCGATTTGCTTACATTAAATGTAAGTTTTCCTTGTGTTTTATTTGACATTATTGAATTATATATTATGCATTAAGAGAGAAGAAAAAGAAAATAAATAGTTTATTAAGGGAAATAAAAAAAACTTGGGCTTTTGGTGTTTTTGTGAAACACAATGAAAAAGCGCAAAAAAAAAAATTGAGACGCGTGTAAATTAAAATGCAAAAAATTTATTTCATCATTTTTTATATTTGACTATCATTTTTTTTGTTTTTTTGTTCTTGTATATGTAATAAAAAAAAATGATCAAATTACAATCAAAGTCATTGAGGTTTCATTGTTAATAATTAGTTTTATATCTTTTGATTTGAGAACTGAGTCGTTTAATTATTAAAAAAGTGATCTTGTACTCTATCTCAAAGTGTTTTTTAACAATGTTGTTCCTGAACTGGAATTAATCTGTTACTTTTTTTATAATAATATACAATATACTTTTATCTAAAAAGTCTAAAAAAAAAAGAAAGAATTTATATAATCACTTGTCTTTATATCAATTAAAATATGCTAAACTTGTTATAATGAAACTTTTATTTTATAATTTAAATATTATTAAACTATTAAAATGAATTCACTATCAATCATTTGAATTGAAAAATTATCTATGTATATTGCATAGAAAAAAGAAGTTTGACAGGTAAACTAAAATAATAGTATATATAGGGTGATACAGAAAAAACACTCGATTCTTTAAGTTTCGGTTGACATTCAGTTTCCGACATGCTTTTTATATTGTCAGCCACCATAAACCTGACACCTTTCATTTTCTCGCTCACTCGTGTAGTAATATATATAACTCCACTATTTTCTCCCCCCCTCTTTCATTCCCCCTCCTCCCCTTTAAACCAACTTTCATCTAAAAAAAATATTAGAAAATGTAAAAGAATCGTTTTTTTACTTATAATTTAATATCGTATTTTTTTTAAAAAAAAAGAAACTAACACTATTTTATTCTATTTTAGGGCATCCTCTGCCTTGAAAATGATCAATCCAAACTCGGATGTTGCTCGACGCGGTCAAGCACTCCAGATGAATATTACTGCTGCGATCGGTCTTCAAGATGTTTTACGATCGAACTTGGGTCCTCGAGGAACCATTAAAATGTAAGCATCGTAAAAATAAAAATAAAAATAAATCAGTCTGTCAAATAAAAAAAAAAAAGATGAAATATTTGGATGACAAAAAAAAAAAAAAAAAATACATGACGCGTGTGATGATTTCCTATAATTGTTCAATACCTTTTTTTTTTTTTTTTGACATTTTCGCTTGTTATTTTTTTATTCTTATTATTTATTTTTTCTACTACTTGAATGACATTATAATACTTTTTGAATTGAATATGTTATGTTTACTAAAGATGTATATATTTCATTTATTGAATACGTAATATTTAGGTTGGTTGACGGTGCCGGTGCTATTAAGCTTACAAAAGACGGAAAGGTTTTATTGAGTGAAATGGTATGTCTCTTTATATATATAGATATCGTTGTTGTTTATATAGGCATACACTATACTCTCTTTTTTAAATTACATTTTTTTTTTGATTTTAAACATTCTTTTTTTTTCTGTTTTTGAATGTTATATTATATTAGCAAATCCAACATCCTACAGCTGCTATGATTGCCAAGGCAGCAACTGCACAAGATGAAATTACAGGTGATGGTACTACATCAATTGTCTTGTTAGTTGGTGAACTTTTGAAGCAAGCGGAGCGCTATGTGTCGGAGGGTCTTCATCCACGTGTCATTACTGAAGGTTATGATCTTGCCAAAAAGGAATCTTTGAAGGTATGTAATGAATAATAGGAAGGTAGAGGAGTGAGTGAGAGAAAAAAAAACGGGCAGTTTATATATGGATTGAAAACAAAGGAAGGGAGGAAAAAAAAACAAGTTATTCATATATTGTTATTATTTTTAGTTCTTGGAAGACTTTAAGACACCCAAAGAAGAAGTTGATCGTGAATTACTCGTTTCTGTTGCTCGTACTTCTCTTCGTACCAAGGTGCATCGTGCATTAGCAGATACATTGACTGAAGCTGTTGTGGACTCTGTTCTTGCTATTCAACGTGAAGGTCAACCCATTGATTTACATATGGTTGAAATCATGAAGATGCAACATCGTTCTGAAACCGAATCACGACTTGTCCGTGGTCTTGTATTGGATCATGGTGCTCGTCATCCTGATATGCCCAAGAAAGTAACTGATGCTTTCATTCTTACCTTGAATGTTAGTTTGGAATATGAAAAGAGGTTCGTAATAACAATTTATAAGGAGGTTTCAGTTTTTTTTTTTCGTTTGCTTGTATATTGGGTCATTCCCCTCCCCCCACCCAAAAAAAAAACAACGAACTCTATTTTTTTTTTTTTTGCTCTTCAGGATTGAAATTTTTCAAAGAAACTAAAAAATTGAAACCTTCTCTCTGTCTCTTTTATTTTTTTTGGGTGGTAATAGTGAAATCAACTCTGGTTTCTTCTACTCAACTCCTGAACAACGTGAAAAGCTTGTTGAAAGTGAACGAAAGCATGTCGATGATAAGCTTCGTAAGATTGTTGAATTCAAAAACACTGTTTGTACAGGTGAAAATGCCAACAAGGGCTTTGTTATTATCAATCAAAAGGGTATTGATCCCCTTTCTTTGGATATCCTTGCCAAGCACAATATTTTTGCATTGCGTCGTGCTAAGCGACGTAATATGGAACGTCTTCAATTGGCATGTGGTGGTGTTGCTCAAAACTCTGTTGATGATCTTTCACCTGAAGTACTCGGTTATGCAGGTTTGGTATACGAACATGTTTTAGGCGAGGAAAAGTATACCTTTGTAGAAGATGTCAAGGATCCTTATAGTGTTACCATTCTTATCAAGGGTCCTAACCCACATACTATTGCACAAATCAATGATGCTGTACGTGATGGTCTTCGTGCCGTCAAGAATGCTGCTGAAGACAAGTCAGTCGTTGCTGGTGGTGGTGCTTTTGAAGTAGCATGTTCTCAACATCTTGTAGAATTCAAAAAGACCGTGAAGGGTCGTGCTAAAATGGGTGTACAGGCATTTGCAGATGCTTTACTTGTGATTCCCAAGGTACTTGCACAAAATGCCGGTTTCGATGTTCAAGATGTCATTGTAGCTCTTCAAGAAGAACATCAAGAGGGTCATATTGTTGGTGTAGACTTGAAGACTGGTGAAACTATGGATCCCAAGATCGATGGTGTTTGGAATAACTACAGAGTACATCGTCACATGCTTCACTCATGGTAAGTTTATGCGTCGTTTTAGGATGATAATGTCTTGGAAATTACATTTAATCCTATTTTCCTTTTTTATATATATATACATATATAATTAATAACAAAATTTTTTTTATTACTATCTAGCTCTGTAATTGCAAGCAACTTATTATTGGTAGATGAAATGATGCGTGCAGGACGAACGTCATTGAAGGGCCCTGATCATATGGCTTAGAATATTATTATTATTTTTTTCTTGAAGAAATAAAAAAAAAAGAAAAGAAAAAAAAAAGTGGAGTAGCAAGTTTTTTTTTTATATACTTAATAACAAACAAAAATTATATAGGCAAATTATTTCACATTAAAAAGAAAAGTAGAATGTAAAATTCTTATAGTAAAGAGAAAAAAAAAAGAGAGTGAGTTCACTTGAAGACATAGCGTGGAAGAGGAAAAAGTCATTCAAAATGTGTATACAAAGTAAAAAAAAAAAAAAAAAAGAAGAGGAGTGGGGGGGGGAGAGGTTGTAATAAGTAGTTTAAAACCTTCTATCTACAGTACGAAGTTGTTCACGTACAGCTAAAATACTTTGTTTTATTCTTTGATCTTGATCTCGTAATTCTTGTTCTTCACGTCGAAGTCGAGCCACTTCTTCTCGAAGTTCTTGTTCACGAGATAATAACTTGGCTCGCATGGATGAAGTATCACTACTTCCTCCACTATTTGGACTTGTTGGTGATCCACCACCATAATACATCCCTTTTCCACTATTATCATTCATCATTCGACTCGATGGACCCATCGAGGAAGTAGGTGATGGAATATTCTTGCGATAATAATATGGGCTATTATTATTATTACCCGCCATTCTAGGATCAGCCATCATATTGCTTTATAAAAATGTATAAATAGAGTTGTATAAATAAAAAGATATTATAATTATGTTTATATTTTGACTGTAATAATATAGCAAAAAATATAAATGTAAAAAAAAAAAAAAAAATGGGAATAGAAGAGAAAAGATATGTATCTTTTTTTTTAAAAAAAAAACTAGTTAGAATATATATAATGCAAAATATATTTTATAGTAATATTCTTTTTTTTCTTTATGAGAAAGACTCCTTGAAAAAAAAAGCTCCTCAACAAAATTGGAATAAGGAGTTGAGGAGTGAGTAACAAAGAGAAATTATTACTACGTATCTCTTTTCTTTATTAGTTTTTTAAAAAGAAAAGTCTCCGTTCCCATGCACTGTTGTATATTATTTAGACGCCAAATAATAATAAAGTATACAGCTAGGGGACATAATAATAATGAATAATAATTGGGAGAATACGTAAAACTTTGACATAACACGTTTGGAACTATATATACTTTAAAATTATCCAAGCTGCTGGGTATCCTAAATCAGTAATGATTCGTATAGGACTGGTTCTAATATCTGTTTCTCACCCCTACCTCAAAATCAAATCTTTTTAACCTTTCACCCCTTCACTACGTACGTAAACAAAACACATGCATTTCATCCAATTTTCAACAACTATAAGATGTTCTTCTAAATACCACAAATAGATTATGATTATATAAACTCAAGTTATATATTACGTATTTTTAACATTGGGCTTTAAAAAATAGTTATTTTGTATCCCAGTACGTAACCCGATATTTTTGCATAATTTGTAAAGTACGTATCTTGTACAAATAAAACAAATATATATATAAGAAAATTGCTTCCGCAGACGAACGACGCATAGATAGTAAAATATCATGTTTAGGAGCAATCAACAGTCACCAATTATTATTACTAAATTATTCATTATGTCGTAATACTAACTGACATGTTCCTTTTTTTATTATTGCTATTGTCAATTATTTTATTACTTTAGTGTTATCTAACAAAGAACCTCAAACTATTTTATTATTATATAATGTAAACTAGACATAACATATTACTATTATCTTTCTTTTTATTCACTACGTAAAACGCGGAATAATGCCTGTTTCATCATAATACACATGGTTGAAAGGGTTTCCCCGAGCAAAAAAAAAATAATAAAAAAAAAAGATGAATATCATATTCTATAAAATTTGTTCCCTTATTTTTCTTTTATATACTTGGGTTTTTCTTTTTGTTGTTCCCCTTCCTTTGAATAATATAATTTCTCCTGAAAAGAAAAATAATAGGCCATTTGATCTATTCTTTCTCCTCTTCTTTTTTTTTCTTTTTAATAAATGTACAAAATACTATGTACGGAGTGGAGTTAAAATATAAAATTAAATACAAATAGATAATAAATTCATGCTGTTGACCATCCTATTGTCATGGACATAAATTGGATTCATCATGTGACAAGTTGCCTAGCGACACTAGTCAGTTCTTCTTAATAGATCTACAAATGAGAATATTATTGCTTGGCAACAAACAAAATTCTTTACTTTCTCTCTCTCTCTCTCTCTCTCTCTCTTTCTTCCAAGAAAAAGTGTATAAAAGGTTTTTAAACCATTAGTGACAAAAAGAAAAAATATGGGTCAAGCTTTTGATGTGAAAAAAAAACTCGCATGATTCTCGTGACACAAAATGCCAAGGGAAAGTCGTAGTAACCCACACCCACAGCCATACCAAAAAGCGCACCATATATATAAAAAAAAACTAGACGTAAATAGTGTTGTATCATAATAAATAAATAAATTTATTATTAATTTACTAAGTTTTATGCTTTCAATATAATGCATTTATATTTCTCTCAGAATAATATAATTAGGTCTTGTGTCAAACACTATTTCAATTTCTTGTGGAACAATATAAAAGAGTGTCGGAACACAATTTGATATATTATATATATATATATTTTTTTCTCGCGCCCTCTCACGCAAGAGCGTTTAGACCTTCTTTTTTTTTTTTTTTTTTTTTACTTTTAAACCATCATGTCAGAATTTCATTCACTTGCCAACCTCATCAAAAGACTTGAGGTTGCTACAACTCGTTTAGAAGATTTAGCTACTTCCGCATCTTCTGCATCTGCGGTTGCTGCTTCGTCTACATCACCACCTCCAGCTCCACCCACGGGTGTTTCATCTTCAAGTGATAAGTCAACACCCGCGTCTGTACAAAAACATGACGACACTGTTGGTCCTCTTCTTAAAAAGTTTCTCGATATTTCCAAGACTATTGGTGATCCCGTTGCTACTCAGGTATATATATATATATATATAAAGTTCGAAAACTATGAAAATGTTTTCTATTTTATTTTATTTTTTTCGGATTATGTTTTTTATAACCTACTTGTTTTTATTAATCGAATGGGCGTGGGTGGGGGTCAATGAATGAATGTAAACTATTATAGGCTGCATTGGTAGCTGAAGCTATAGAAGCCGAGAAAACTATTATTCACATTGCTTCATTAGCCAAGAAACCCGACATGACTTCAAGTGTATTTATGAAATTGATTGAACCTATTCAAAAAGCTTTATCGGGTGTAGTCGAATTGAAGGAAAAGAATCGTGGTGATCCTTTATTTAATCATTTGAGCGTTGTTGCAGAAGGTATTCCTGCACTTGGATGGTTTACTTGTGTAAGTTAAATATATGTATATATATATATATATATAGGATACATAATAATGACGAGGAAGGGGAGGAAAATTGGGTGAAACATTATGATAATGAAGAGATAAAAAAAAAAGGGAAATCGTGAGGATATTGACTTTTTTTTCATTTTATTTGATTTGTGGAAATATTAGGAACCAACACCAGTTCCTTTCATTCGTGATATGAAGGATGCTGCTCAATTTTATGCTAATCGTGTTGTAAAGGAATGGAAGGATAAGTAAGTTTAATATTATTATATATTTGTTTTTTTTTTGTTTCTGTAACATAATACACATACAAACAATGTATATGATCTCTTAAACTTTCTTTTTTTTTTTTTTGTAAAATAATAATAATAATTCATTAGGGATAAAACTCATGTGGAGTGGACTCGATCATTTATTGAAATGTTAGACGCGCTTAGTGGTTATGTTAAGGAAAATTACCCTACTGGTTTAACATGGAATGCTCAAGGTGAATCAGCAGAAGCTTTTATTGGTAATGCACCAGATAGTGCATCAGCCAATCCTTCTACTACATCATCCGCTCCTCCACCTCCTCCACCAGCAGGTGGTGCACCCCCACCCCCACCACCACCACCACCACCAATGACCTTTGATGATGATGGTAACGAACAAGATACTAAGACAGGTGCAGCAGCTGTCTTTGCTGAAATCAACAAAGGTGAAAGCGTTACTGCTGGTCTTCGTAAGGTAGATAAGAGTCAAATGACTCATAAAAATCCTAATTTACGTGCTGGAAACACTGTTAGTAGTCCCAAGAAACAAGCACCTCCTACACCTTCTAAACCCAACAAATATGTTCTCAAGAAACCTGCAAAGACAACACTTGAAGCCAATAAATGGGTTGTTGAATACCATGAGAACAATAGTGAAATTATTATTGAAGATACCGCCATCAACCAAGCTGTCTATATCTTTGGATGTAAAAACTCAACTATTCGTATTAAAGGCAAGGTGAATGCTGTCACTATGGGTAATGTATTGTTTCAAAAAAAATTGTCTATATATATATTTATAGTAAATTTATTTGTCTAATTATGTTTTTATATATAGATTCTTGTGTCAAATGTGGTGTTGCATTAGATTCTACTGTATCTACTGTTGATTTAGTTAACTGTCGTTCATTTGGACTTCAAGTCTTTCATGTAACACCTACCATTGCGATTGATAAATGTGATAGTGGTTCTGTTTATTTATCAAAGGAAGGATTGGATGTTGAAATTTTGTCTGCCAAATCTACTTCTGTCAATATTTTAGTACCAGAAGAAGTTGAAGGTGAAACTGATTTCAAGGAACTTCCTATTCCTGAACAATTAAAGACAACTATCGGTCCTGATGGAAAATTGGTTACTGTTTGTGTTGAACATGCTGGTTAAATAAATCAAAAAAAAAAAAATTAAATTATGTGTTCCAAATAAATTGTTTTATTAGAATTTATTCTTTTTCAAAATTCACTCTCAAATGGAGTATTTTTTTGCCCTCTGGATGAGGGTTTCTGAGGCCTAAATATAAGATTCCTGCTGTGGAAAATGGAAATGAGTTGCGGCGTTATTATGGTGTCCAAGAAAGGGAATTGGAAAAAAAAAAAAAAAAAAAACCGCGCGCGACCCATTTGCAGAAAGTTGTGGTGGTGTGCCTTTATTATTATTACAACCTTATAGAAAACCGGAAAACCTAATCGACTTTTATATATAATATAATTTACTTTCATTTCGTCATTATCTAACTAAAAAATATGCCCAATATACAACAAATGGATTCAGTATCACCTGATCTCGAACATCATGTCCTTCATATTCTCGGTGTGAAAAACCCACTTGACGCACCTGATCTCGACCCAACAGAATACATCAATCGACTCTTTCCTAATGGTAAGCGAAAAAAAAAAAATACCTTACCCAACAATTTTTTTTTTCAAACCTAAATACCATTATTAATGTGAATCAGTATATATTTATAATTAATACGGATAATTATATCAAAATTTTAGAACAAAGTCTTTCATCAGTCGATACAGTAATAAATAAACTTCAAGCCAAGACTGATGAGTTAAGTATAGAAGCAGAACGATTAACAGGATCTCAATCTGAACCACAAACTGGAGGAGTTGAAGAATTAGACCATGCAAAAAAGGCAATACAGGTAACTTGAAAATAAAAAGAATTCAGTTTTTTTTTTTTTTGGTTCAAAAAGAAGGTTTTTTTTTACTCATATAATTTTATTTTTATTTAGGAATTGTTTCAAAAAATTCAAGATATTAAACTTAAAGCAGCTCAGTCAGAATCGATGGTGCAGGAAATTACACAGGACGTTAAATCATTAGATTATGCAAAAAGACATTTAACTCACTCAGTTACTGTATTAAAACGTCTTCAAATGTTGGGTAATCTATCTTTATTTCTATCGAAATATATATATATATATGATAAAATCCATCTAATATAATGATATTATTTATTTAGTTACGGCAGTGGATCAATTGGAAACGATGTCTCGTAATAAACAATATAAAGAAAGTGCACAATTACTTGAGGTAATTTTTTTAAATGGATTCTGTTTAATATTTTTTTTCAATATAATATATAAGTTAGATATTAATAATCATAATGTATTATAGGCTGTTATTCAATTGATGCAACATTTTAAATCATATAAAGGTGTTCAACAAGTTTCGGAGCTATCAGACCGTATTACCCAACTTCAAAAAGATCTTGACAGCTGTGTACTACGCGAATTCGAACATGGGTAATAATAATAATAATAGTAATGAACATGGATAAAAAAAAATGGATTGAACAAATAATGAATTAAACTCGAGAAAAATATAGGTTCGAAAAAGATGGTAGTTTAATTGGTCAAACATGGTTATTACATGATACATGTTTAGTGGCTAGTGCTCTTGGAGATAAAACCAAGTGAGTTATTTTTCTTGATTTATTTATTAAAATCATAATGATTATTTATTTATTTTACTAACTGATCCAGGGAGAAAATAATAAAGCGATATGTCGACTTGCAACTTATGGATTATCGACAGATTTTTAGAAACGCAGAAGAAGTTTCTCAATTAGATAATATTTCACGACGTTATGCTTGGCTTAAACGTTTATTAAAAACATTAGATGAAAAACATGCTGACATTTTCCCTCCTCAATGGTTTGTTACTGCTCGAGTATGTGAACAATTTTGTAATTATACCAGGTATATTGAATTTTTTTTTTTTTTTTTTTTTTTTTTTTACATACAAATCAAAAATATGAAAAACAGAGAGAAAATAGAATTAGGAAAGTTTTGACAAGAAATGAAATTAATAAATAATAGATCAGATATGGAACAAGTATTGGCTGCTTTACCACAACCTGATGTAAAAGAATTGTTACATGGACTCCAATTAACCATTGAATTTGAAGCACAATTAACGAAACGATACGAAAAATTGGTAAATAACATACACATTTTTGTGTTAACTCATATGGATTATCGACTTTTAGTAACGAATGTATAAACTAAATGATAAGGATTATTACTTTTTATTATTATATTAGATAAAATTGGGTGTTGATCGCCCATTTAACTTTACAAGATCTATTTCTTCAAGTTTCCAACCCTATCTATGGATATATATTAATGCTGAAGACCAGTAAGTTTATAATTTTCATTTTTAAATGATATTTTCCCAACCCTATCTATCAGATAATAAAGAAAGAAAAAGATTAATTTAACTTATTGTATCTTGATTTTTTATTATTAGAACATTAACAAGTATGATTAACTCATATGTTGATTCTGATATGAATGCGGATGATGATGGTAGTATGGTAGTACTTCCATCAAGTACAGATTTATTTTATTTTTATCGAGAAACATTGGTACAATGTGCCAAATTCTCTACTGGAAAAGCATTTTATGATTTATGTCAATTGTTTGCCAAACATTTACATGCGTATTGTAATATTGTTTTACTTGGTGGTGTTTCAAGGTAATTACAGATAATTTAATAATCAAATCTATTTGATACTAAATTAAAACTTATTAACTACAATAGAAATGAAAAAAATAATAATTTATCCACTGAAAATTTACGTTTTATCACTTTGGCATTAAATACTGCAGATTATTGTTGTATGACTACATCACAGGTAAACTTTCTTATTATAAAGGATAAATGATATAAATAAAATATGTTTTTTTTTTCCTTTGAAAAAAAAAAAGAAAAGAAAACTAACATAGAAAATGAAAGTTAGAAGAAAAGTTAAAAGAAAAAGTAGATGATGAATATCAAGAAAAAATTAGTTTTGAAACGGTTAAAGAAGATTTTATGAGGTAAACATTTTTTCTTTCTTTTTTTCTTCTCTTCTTTTTTTTTAATATGTCGATAATACTAAAAGATAATCATTTTAAAAATTAGTGCTGTTTCGCAATGTATTGATTCTGCAGTACGAAGTATTGAATCTTGTTGTGAACCTCATTTACAACAAATGATTAAATTACCTTGGAGTGTATTGGATACAGTAGGTGATCAATCCGAATATGTTAGTCAACTTCAAGATGTAGTGAAACGTTATGTAACAGTGATTGGACGAACTATTGCAAATAAACGATATTTCCGAACATTTGGTGATCGATTTGTCGAATCCTTTTTATCAAAGTATATTACATATATTTTCAGATGTAAACATATATCCGAAATTGGTGCAGAACAGGTATAAATGTATATCTTTTTTTTTTTAAAAAAAAAAGTATATAGATGATTATTATTGATGTAACAATAATGATGAATTAATATAAGATGTTTTTTTTTTATATAAAATTATATTCATTTAGATGTTATTGGATACCCATGCTATAAAAACACTTTTATTGGATATACCCTTAATGGGAGTTGAAGGAGCAGTTACTGTTCCCACTTTGTAAGTGAAAAAAAAAAAAGAAAGTATCATAATGAAACAGAAAAAAAAAGAAGAATGGTATATCTCATTTGAAATATAATCATTATATAGATATGGAAAACTTGTAAGTAAAGGTATATCTAAGGCTGAAACCTTATTAAAGACGGTCATGACCCCTATGGATCCTATTGATGGTTACGTTGAAAATTATATATTCCTTATTGCTGATAGCAACATGACAAATTTTTCACGTATATTGGAACTAAAGGTAAATGATATCAATAATAATAATAAAAAGCAATAAGATCCAATATTAACAAATTATTTTATTAATATTATGAAGGGAGTGAAAAAACCAGAACAAGGACCTTTATTAGACGCATTTCAACGACGTATAATGCAACATTCCAATGATCTTGCGGAAAATTCAAATATTTTACCTGTCACAGAAACTGGTAATACATCTATACCAGCATCATCCAATTTACCTAGTGCTATCACTACTTCTTTATCAACTATTGCTACCTCTGCTTCCAATTTTAATCCAAATTCCCTTCCTCCTTTTGCTCGAAATATGCAAGGATCACCGACACTTTATTCTGCATCACCTACAACTGATGGAGCATCATCTCCATTTGGTAATACTGGGGGCGGTAATAGAGCTGGTAGATTAAATGAAAACTTTAGAAAATTAGTCATGACTGGTATGGCTTTCCGAAAAGATCTTCAGGAACGTCGTGAACAACAAAACCGACGTACTTAATAAATAAATAAAAAGACAGTATACATCTTTTTTTTTTTTCACTAGTAATCGTTATATTTTGTTTTGTTTTCTCTTTTAAATGAATTACGTAGCAATTTATAAGAATGTAAATAGGAAAACACAAAATCATATTAATTGTATCGAACATAATATACAATTGATTATACGTATTTTTTTCTTTTTTAGACAAGTAAAAGAGATAATGTCATTTAACTAATTAGTAATGGCTCTTCTCACTAACATGATATGTCGCAATGGATACGATGTAATACACAAGGAAGGATCCGCGATATGCATTATAATTTGGTGTTACATCCCAATGACATAATTTCTGTATAGTTTATGAAGCCCAATGATATTAATGTGAAACACAGAAAATTAAAACAAGAAGAAACCATGACAACGTCTGATTTAGAAATTATTTATATTATCTGTATACAATATGTATTATGTTTGCAAAATAGTTGTTCATGACAATAAATTGACTTGAAAAAGAATACTACAAGATGGTGTTTGAATAAAATGCTAAAATGTTATTGTTATTATTTAATAAAATGTGATAAAAAAAATGCATAAAAGAAAAAGGAGAAATTATTATTATTATTATTACAATAGTATGGAAAATAGTGAAGGCATTAGTATAAATCCAAATGTTTAATCTTCCCAACCGCCTACATCTAAACCAGTACCAGTGGTTGTTTCTTTTTCTTTTTGTTGACCCATCAATACATCCAATACATCCACACCTGATTTAGCTGCTTTCTTTTGATTTTCCGTCATTTCCACAACACCAACCACACCTGATCGTTCACGCATTGCATTAGAAACCGAACGAACTGACTCATTATTTTGATCCTTCTTTTCATCTTTGGTTGAATCTTTGACAAAGAATTGATCTTTTCCACTTTTTGTTGTTCCTGTCTTTGTTGTTGCTGTTGTCTTTCGTTTCTTTTCTGCTGGTGCTTTAGATGTTTTATTTTCTGCCTTTTCATCATCCATTTCTGTCGTTGTTGTTTCTTTACGTTTCTTATTAATGATCGTATTATTTTGAGATTTTGTTTTCTTGATAGGTTCTTTAGTTGTTTCCACGGTTGATGATGATGGAGTAACTCTCGATTTAACCTTTTTATTTTCGAGTTTTTTCTTATTATCCATTATTGTTGTTGTTCCTGTCTTTGTTTTTCTTGGTTGTTCTACATTTACTTCTGTTTTTTGTTGTTGTTTCTTTGCACGACTAGAAGCTGTTTCATCATCATACCGTGCTCGTTTTTTACGTGGGACTTCTTCAGTAGTATCCAATAACATCTTTTCCTGTTCTTTTTCTTGTTTTAAACGCTTCAGTCGTTGTTTCTTTTCCATTAATTTGGGATTGGCTTTTTGTTTCTCTCGTCGTTCAAGAAATTTGGGATCGAATCGTTCCCCATCCAATACACGTAATGAAGGTACAAGCTTAAGAATCTATATATATTAATCCTTTTAATATCTCGTTTTTTGTAAAGGAGAAAGAAAAAAAATCATAACTTACGGTGTCTTGATAGTTATCCTTCTTGGTAATTGGATTTCCTTTCAAATTAAGATTAATCAAACCCAACAACGAACCAAGAGAAGCAACATCTCTATTATAAATGCCTCAATATTAGTCTATCATTATCATTATCATTATAAATCACGATTATACTGAATATTATTAATTAAATACATTACCGCCATTCAGCAAGATTATTATTTCCAAAGTCTAAAATCTCGAGTGAGTGACAGTTTCTTAGGGTATCAGGTATTTTACTAATTTCATTATCATTCACTCGAAGTTGTTTAAGTGCAGTATTGGATGTAAAGTCAGGTAAATCATTCAATGCGTTATGAGCCAACGAAAGTTTATTCAATCCAGTCAATACTGATAATGAAGGTATTTTTTCAATTGAATTATGTGATAATACTATATCATTAAAGAGAGGAAAAGTGGTTAGCGATTTACTTTTTTTTTTGTAACATCATACAAACAACTCTCTATCTACGTAAAAATATTTAATGAATAATAAGAACCATACCGATCGTATTAAGATTTGATAATGAAGATAATACCTCAACATTCACGGACGAAATATCATTATTATTAAGAATAAGTGCTTTTAAATTTGTAAAAGTTTTAATGGTTGAATCGATCGTATTTAAGCGATTACGAGCCACATTTAAAACTAGTTTATATATATATAAAAGTAATAACGATTAATAAATTAAAAACCAATCACATAAAATAAAATAAAATAAAAAGAATAAAATCATTTTACCATTAAGTTCGGGTAGATCTTTAAGACTTTTTAAAGAAGTTAATTGATTGTTTGACAAATTGAGGAACGTTAATGATTTTAAAGCATTTAAAGGTGAAAGAACGTCTCCAGATAACGCGTTATCAGTAAGAATTAATTTATGTAATTTCTTGCATGTTGAAATATCTTCGTCAATGGTTGTAATTTCTTTATTTGTTGCTTCGATCTGTTTGATCTCAGCTAATGGTTGATCGTATAATTCTTTTATTATATTTGTTGTCAAATGCATATTTGGAAAGAAAAAGAAGAGAACGCAACAAAGCAAGAAAAAAAAAAAATTAAAAAAAAAAAAAGAGCTGGATCCAAACTTTAAAAAAAAAAATTTATAAATTCGAGCATGAAGTAGAAACCAACCGTGTTTTTCTTTTATAGGTAATGCCAAAAAAAAAAATCATGGAAACCTCAAACTATCGCACAAATACTAAATAAAGGTTGTATAGTATAGGCTCTTATCACCATATTTAAACATTAATTTGGTTCTTATTATACTTTATATAGATTCTTGTGGAGATGCTGTTATACTGAGTGTTATATAGAGGATTTGGATCAAGGAAATACATGGTTCTGTTTTTTTTTTATTCGTTGTTAATTTCACTCTCTCTTTGAATCGTCGGATCCAATAGAAAGGGTTTAAATATGTTAAAACGTTCAATGTATAATGAAAGTACGTACTTTGTAAAAAGATATAAAATTAAGAAGAAATAATATACTCTTATGTAGTTGTATTTGAATAATAAATTATATGAAATAGAATAGAAATTTGGGTTGTGGGAGTTCTTATATTCAGGAATATTACGTCTGAATCCACAAAACATAAATCTTATAATGAGTTTAAGAGGCTTTATGCTCAAAGAAAACTATTGTCAGGTCAAAGAATAATAATATTGTTGGTTAAAAAATGTTCAAAGATGGACAAAGGATAATGGGCTATTTAAATACTTTCAATGTTTGAATTTCATCCTCTGATTCTTCAATACGTAAAATATATCCTACGTCGTAGTAACTCAAAAATCATATAGCAATATTATTAGATATCATAGTAAAGAGATAAACTATAAAATAAATGAAAATAAAAGCATATGTTTTTTTTACTACAGTATTCCTTATTTTATTATGAATTCGCCATACATACGTATTACTATTTCTTTAAAGGAATCAATTCATGAATATAATTCTTTTAATTATTTAATTTGATTGAGATATAATACGCTACGTAGTACTGTAGATCAATTAAAATGATAGTATTGATATCTTTACTTGATATGTCACGTTAGGATCGGTAGAGTATTTAAACGGTCAAAGCAAGTTATTTGATTGGCTGAGCGACCTAACAATAACACGATAAGTACCATTTGTTTTTTGGACACAAAATGACAAACAACTTATTATGATGTAAACAAGGCGTATCTTGTCATCAAGTATCTTTAAATAATAAAGAGATTAATGATCACACTGAAGAAAAAGTCAAAACAAAGCTATAGTCAAAAGCATTATATTAGAATATCTTTAATAATGATTTTATTTATCAGAAATAATAAGCTCTTGCGTGGTGAGCATTTCTTTAAGTAGTACTACTTCTTTTTCATTTATAAAGAAGTACAGTTTTATAATAATAGTAACAATAATGTATTCTTGAATCAAGTTACATTTGTTATAAAAAAGCAGATGTTTTACGTAAGATGTTTTATTTTTAAACTACAACAATTATGTTATTGTTATTATTATCATCGTCATCTTCTTCATAATCTTCTTCTTCTTCTTCTTGTTCTTGTTCTTGTTTTCTTTTATTTAACAATAAAACGCCATACAAGTCTTTTAACTTTTTTTTTATTCTTTTGGTATGTATCTTCGAAAAGAAGGTTTAAAGGTTTTTAAAATCTTGTTTCTTTTTCTTTTTAAAATATGATTCAAAAGACGGTCCTTTTGTTTTTCTTTCCTTGTTTTTGGTGTTGATTTTTTCTTCTTGTCTTTCTTTTGTCATTCTTGTCAATTACGTATAATAAAAAAAAAGTGAAAGCATAATTATCAAAGCACATAAAAAAATTAGTATTTGAGTCCTTTTTTTAATCTGACATTGGATACGTAACAAAAAGAAAAACGCAAGTAATTACTTTTGTGTGTGTCTGTGTGTCTGTGTGTCTGTGTTATTTTTTTAAAAAAAAAGAAAGTGAAAGTGAAACGAAAAGTACAAAAAGAGCGAAAAAGACAAGCAACAAAGAAACGCGAGAAGAAAAGCGAAAGAAAAGTTTAATAAGCTTAAAATTTTTATGCGCAGCTATTTTTTTTATATTATATCAGTAAATTATTAAAAAATGTGCTATAAATGATATAAGCTATTTTTATTTATTTTAACATGAAAAAAAATTATTGCTTTCAACTTAAAACTAGATTTTTCTTTATCTATTTACTGAACGATTATTTTTTAATGGTTAATAAATGTTTATTTTAATATATATATATATATATATATATATCCAGTAAAATAAGTAGCGATCTTACTGATTATAATTTAGTGTACTCTCCATAAATTATTACTTTTGTACCTACCCGTTTTGGTTTGAAAAAAAAACAGTTGGGTAGCAACAGAACACATATTGTATAAGATTAAATAATATATATATATATATATATATGATAGTTTATTTAATGTATACGCAAGTTAATTGCTTAAGATAGTCTTACATTATAAAATAATAAGTTGAGACTAAAATCCTTTTTCTGTTTACGTATTAGAATAGAAGACTGTAGTTAACTAAATACGGCCAGTTTTATTTATTGCGATACATTATTGATACATCATATAAATATATACAAAAAAAAAAATGTAATAGGAAAGAGACAAAGAATTTTATAGAGTACCTCGTACAAGAACAGAAAATTATGAGAAATAGTAACAGTTAATCTAAAATCTAAACAACCTTCTGAACCACAGTAAAAAAACGTATTTTATGATTTTAATTTATTTTTGATAATACGTAAA